>JABWTJ010000591.1:0-478819 GCA_016801875.1 Solanum sitiens
TCGACGAAGCCTGCCAGTGCACGATTTAAAGGCTGCCAGCTGAGGGTGTTTTATGTAAATACACCCCAAGCCTTATAAGACTCTCTTACACCCTAAACCTAGAGAAGAGCCCCCTTTTCTCTTCAAGATCCAACTCTCTCTTTCTCTCAAGAAAACTCTCTCAACTCTCTTGGAAGCTAGAAGTCAAGGAAGGATAGAAGGACGGATTGGGAATTGTTTCTTCATCAAATTCGTGGGTTTCCTTTTTATAAAGGTATGGTATCCATTCTTGAATACCTTTCCATTCAAGAAGCCAACTTCCAAAATGGTTTTCAAAAGGGGTTTTAAACTCAACTTCTTCTAAACTTTGATTTCTATTATGGGTCTTCTTTTAACTAAGTTTTAATGGTTTAAATGTATTTATCTTGGTTTGAATAGATGGTTTTGATGTTAAAACTCCATGAAACTCTTGTATATGCATACTTCAACTTTTGGCATGAAAATGGGTTATGTGAGCATGATTTGAGTAAGGTATGAATTTGGGTCTTCTTGTGTATGTCATGTTGGTGTAGCTACTGCCCTAAGGGCCTTCATATGGTGAAATATTGATAAATTGCTTATGGGTAATGATGGTTTGATTTGTTGATGAGTTGCTCTTATTGTATAGTTCTTTTTATGAATTGCTATTTGAGTGGTATGGTCCACCTTATGGGTGGCGGTGCTAATTGATGAACTTGATGTTACTTAGTATGGTTTGAGTATGTGACCTTGAAGGTCTAATATGTGAAATGAAGATATATTAGAAATGGGTCTTATGTTGTGTTTGATGTAGCTTGAATTGCATGTTTGATCTAGTTTATGTCTAAATGAAGGATATGATTATGAGAAGTATATAGAGTGTATAGCTTGATGAATCAAGGTTAAAGTATGAGTAGAACTTGATGAAGATGAAATGATGCTTATATGCAAGGTGTGCACATGTACACACACACTCTTCTAAGATTTGTATTATGTCAAGTTGAGCAAAAAGGGGAAATCTTGAGGTGGACACACTTCGTGAGTTGAGATGTAGTGTCTAGTAACAACCTCTCCATTTCCTAGTGAGCTTTCTATGATAGACTTTTATGTTGAGAAATCCGTGTGGAGTTATGCCTAGCACCGAGAGGATATGAAGGGGAGGTGGGTTGCACTTCGTTAGTTGAGATGTTGTAATCCAAAGTACCTCTTGAGATGAGTACTCCTCGTTAGTAGAGAGTGAGTTACTTAGTAGCAATCTCCTTATCCCTTAACTATGTGCCCGCATAGGTGTAGCTATTGGAAAAGCCATGTAAACGCTAAGAAGCATGACCTTACTCTAGGCAAGTAAGGATACCTCATCCGATAGGGGTAAATATCGGGATTCCATGTCTAGCTCTCATGGTCTTTGTCGGTTTAAGCTAACTCCCACAAAAGAATTGATTTGAAAACTAATTATCTTGTGTATTGTTGAAATTGTGTATGTATGTCGTGAAGTGCTCAATCCACATTAGTTACCAAGTAGGAGCATTGAGTGGGAGTAGTAGTATGGATGCTATTCTCACATTGCACTGGTGTGACCTATACCTACTATGGGAGAAGAGTACCTTCATGAAATCCGTGTGAATGAGTACTATGGTGTAGTGTTATGGAGGATTATTGTGGAGTACTTGAGTAAATGGAATCCATTAGGAGTACTAAGTGGGAGTGGTAGTATGGGATGCTACTCTCACATTGCACTTGGTATGACCTATATTTCCATGAGTGTTTTGCATATGTTAGCCAAGGGCGTGGATTTGATTTCTAACGAAGTAAGCCTAAGATTAGGTAGTTTTAAGGGTCGCTTTGGTGTGCTTTGAAGGGAGGTGTAATGAGAGTCCCTTCTTGGCTCACCTTAGGGAGTCTTAGAATAACCTTGGGTTAGGGCAACTTCAAAGAAAAAGGGTTCATATGACTTGGACCGTGCCTTTCACTGTAAGGTCTTCATGGTAAGAATTCAAAATGTTCACTATGATGCTTTATTCAATTTTATTGCAAGTTTAGCAAAGTTAATTGAAATGTTCCTTTTGCTTACTTTAAGTTTGGTAAGATAGCCATAAAGTATTAATTGTTGATTCTTATGTGGGTTTGCTTCTAGATTCATGAAGGTTATATTTGAATTGCATAAAAGCTATCTTTACTAAAATGTCCCTTTTTGCATGTTTTTGCATATGCCATACTTAGTACATTGTTGTACTAACCCCATACTTTTTATACCTTATGAGTATAGGTTGGAAGCCTTTGGAGGATCGAAGTTGAAGCTTGGGAATTTTATCTCTCAAGACTTGGGTATGTCCTCATATATTCGAGGACATAGTTTTTATGTTTCTTAGTTTCCTTATTAAGACTTAAAAATGTATTTATTCTATTGTAAAGGGGCGTGTCCCTAAGATTCTAAGTTGTGTATTTAAGTTGGCTTATGACGATAAGGTTTCCTAGTAATTATGAAAAGACTCCTTTATTTATTATTATCGTGAAAAGTTTTAATTCTGCACTACTTTTCATGCTTTATGTTATGAATGCGAGTTAGAGGGCTTGTACGAGACCCCAAAGGGGTCAAGTACGCCGGTCACGATTCGAAGGTTTTCCCTAACTTCTAGGGGGTGCTTTCGGGTCGTGACATAGGGTTAGGGTTAAGGATTGTTTTAGGGTTGGACCCCTGGAAAAAAAAAGAAGCTATAATCAAAAACAAAGAAGAGAAATTGGGTCATCTATCCTGAGAGAGGTCGCCTTCTCTTAGGCCAGTAATAATTGAAAAACTATGTTTCCTTTCCTTAGAGTCAAGTGGCTTTCCGCTCCTGCATTAAGATTGAAAACGAAAACTTGTTGTCAAACAAAAGGCAATCAATCAGAAAAAATAAAAAATATGGGAATGAATCAAGATCTAGATGGATCCCTATCTTTATCTCTATCCACGGAGATACCTATCTATATATAGGGAGAGATATCTATGAATTGGCCTAGATTATCCTCTATACGGATAGATATGTCCCTATGAGCGACTACGACTATCTTTATATATTTTGGCCACGTCCCTTTCCGCTCCAAAGAGGGTTCGAGTTAGGGATAGGGTTAGGGTTAGGGTTTAGTGGTTTTTTAGGTTTTAGGTTTTTGGGTTTAGGATTTTTGGTTTAAAATCTATGGTTTAGTGTTTCATGTTTGGGTTTTTGTATTTTGGGCTTGGGGTTTTGGGTTAATGATTTAGGGTTAGGGTTAGGGTTAAGGTTAGGGTTAGGGTTTGGGTTAGGGTTAGGGTTAGGGTAGGGTTTAGGTTTTTTTTAGGTTTAAGGGTTTGTCGTTTATGATTTGAGGTTTAAAATCAATGGTTTAGTGTTTAATGTTAGGGTTTTTGTATTTATGACTTAGGATTTAGGGTTACGTTTACGTTTACGGTTACGGTTAGGATTAGGGTTAGTGTGGTTTTTTTTTGGTTTTATCTCATGGTTTAGCATTTGAGGGTTAAAATTTATGGTTCAATATTTATTGTTTGAGTTAGGGTTAGGGTAAAGGTTAGGGTTAGTGTTAAGGTTAGTGTTTTGTTTTTTTTAGAATTTTGGGTTTAGGTTTAGGATTTAAGGTTAAATATCAATGGTTTAGTGTTTAATGTTTGGGTTTTGGTATTTTAAGCTTGGGGTTTAGGGTTTATGGTAGAGTTAGGGTTTAGGTTATTTTTTAGGTTTTAGGGTTTGAGGTTAAGGATTTGAGGTATAATATTGTCACAACCCAAAAGCATACGCTAGAAGATAGGGTATAATCTTGGATTGTAACCGGCGTCGTCGACCTCTCGGAGGTCTAAGACAAACCTCTCATATCATTCATTGCATTGGCATAGTAAATTTAGCGAAAAATTTAAAACTTTTTTCATAGCACATCATATGCTAGAAACATCACATCATATATATGTAAAACATAAGTCATAATACATATTTAGACTCTAAGTCCCTTTGCCATCTTAGACTCAATAACCTTAGAGTACATTAAGGACAAGGCCCTTAAGACATAATACAAAGTTATACATTATTAAATAGAATTTACAATAGGTACACATTAGGACATCCTTGAACTTAAGGATTCCTTTCCTTGAGCTTGGGAAATCACATTTCAAGCTCCTCAATCATAGACCTCCTTTAAGCATTCCATTACCTACACTTTGTGTAAAAAGTAAAGAAGAATGGGATTAGCACATGAATGTACTAAGTATGACAACCATGAAAAAAGATGCATTTAAAAGGGACATTTCCATTGAAATCATACTTCATGCCATTTTGAGTAAATCATCATAAAACCTTTATCAATAGTATTTATATCATCCACATACTTCATACCAACCCAATCAAAGGCCAAACATCATAGAAAAGCACATATAGAATTTAAGTACAATTTGGGGTCACTTTACAGTGAACTCCATCACCTTTACAGTGAACCCTTACTCTTAATTCATTAGCCTTCCAAGTAATCCTTTAGAGATACTTGGTGCAATGTATCACCTTAGGAACACAAGAGAAGACCATACATAGCATCTACACAGGACAACACATGCCATCATATAAGTATAGTACAACATAAACATAGCTAAACCAAGACTACAATGTCATACATAAAGGACACATACATAATCATATGCATTAGGGTACCTTCCTAAGACTTCCTAAGGAGTCACTTGTGCAATGTCTAGATGGGTTCATTACTTTCACCTATTCTAAGTAACTTACCTTAAGTCCTCCTAGTTAGGATCCTATTCAATTACTTCCATTGTCCATTTTACCTTTATGGAAACCATAACCTCAACCGACATAGACCATATGATGCTAAACATGGAATCCGGTGTCATAAAACCTTACACCGATGGAAGGTGGTTTACCGGCCAAAGTAGAACCAATATAAACATAGCTATCGAGGTAGAATACTCTAGCTAGTATCCTATGGTGGCAACATAGTTCAAGAACTAAGAGGTAGATATCCCTATTCATACCATTTGGTAAAGTGGTCCGCTCCTCATTGGAATCCCTTAAAGTGAAATATCCCATAAAGAAGGGAGTTAACATCACATGGGAACCTTTAGGATGAGTCTTTCCTTCTATGGATAAGTCATCACCTCCCATTGTCAAGTTCGCTCGGTGCTAAGTTAAGTTCCCTTTATTGAAAAGCCTTTATTAATATTTATTTATGAAAACATAGACTTAGGATATTCATCATTCATATGCTTATAGCATATTCAAGCACCTATCTAATTTTGGAGTATTCTTGGGCACCCCTAGCAAGGCCCCTCTCACTAACTAGATCATCCATGTGTGTGAGTATATACTTAGATGTGAGCAAACCTTTCACATAACACATAAGGTCACACATATTCATATATCAATGCATAAGTCTATAGGCATAACTATATGAGCAATACTTTCATATAAACCTACTAAGACACTATACGCATTCATACTTCATTATATCATATTCATAACATGTTCATATAATCATCCTTCATATGCATAAGAACCAAACCTAGGAACTATCCTATCAAGATACACATGTGTAATGCATAGACAAGGTCCCATACCCTTGCCCATACTAGTACACCTATCAAGTCATCCTAGTAAGGGAATAGAAATCATACATGCATAAACATCACCTTAATATGCATAGTAGTAGACACTAGTGAATATGAGAACTACCTTTCATTTAGACACAATGACTTATACTACTTGTAATATGCATGTAAGTGAGAGTGTGTGTACATTGACCAACATGATCACATAATGACTATAAATAACTTCTAAAGTCAGCCACTTTATTAGAACACATTACACTTCCAAGCACATAACACACAACACATGATAGCATAGGAGACAAGACAATATATACCATATAATAAAGACTCCTAACTTTAGCTATTTACAATTCCATATAAGGGATACATGGGTAGAGGTTGTTAACCACTTTAACACATCAATGGCAGCACCTATACAATACCCTAACATGAATCTACACATGCTCATACAATAGTCATACAACCTAATTCACAACTAGAATAGGAAAGTAGGCATCAGCTTCTCATAGTATCATCTTAAGCACATGTTCATAAGTTCACCAATTTGCCTTCAAGGCCATCGTCAACACATATATAATGACATTAAAGTAAATACCGCCACCATAAGTGGACCATACCACACAATGCCATACAAGGCTTCATCAACATTACTATAAAAGAATAGAGAAGTAGTAGAGTAAAGGAATCAAGCATTCTTGCCAATTTCTCACCCTTTGATCATCATTGATCAATACACCTTATTCATCAATAAAACACATATATTGCAGTAGCTAAATGTACTTTAAACATATAAGAAACCATGTACAAGTCGCTACAAGATTATACCATAACATAATACAACATATCAACATACTAGGAAAGTAGAAGAACATAGATCATTAGCGAACTTCCCTTACATTGATTTTAGATCATAGTTCATATATATGTAAGTCTAATGTAGTAGCTAAACCTACATTTAACCATATTGAAATCGTTATTACATACTCTCAAGATTTAAGGCTACAACATAGGCATTTAGGCTTATCGATTTGCTAGAGTAAGGAAGACTTTACCAATACTATGAACTATCTAAGGCTTTGATCATCATTCATATTTCATAAATAATATATTCATTAGGCAGTAGCTAATTATATAAGAAATCAAGACTAAATCATGCTTCATCTAATCACAATTCGAGATACATCACAACTTAGCTTCTTGACATCATAAACTAAAGGAATCTATATCAATTCATGCAAGCCCTTCTTAATTTGAACATTAAGGATTTATACCTATAAAATTCATCCATTACATCACCCTAAAACAGTAGCTACAGCAGTTCATACATAATCAAGAGTCTACACAACCGATCTCACAATCGACTTCAAGACAACATGTAGAAACATAGGCTATTCATGCTCAAAACTTCATATATTTATCATCATGGATTGATAATCATAAATTCACCATCAATTAATGTAAATAACAATAACCACAATCAGTTCAACGTAAGAGAATCACCAATTCATCAAGAACAAGCCATAATCACAAAGCCCATGCAAAAGCTAAACTAATTTGGAAGGAACATGGGTTCATCATGCAATTGGAGTGAAAACACATTAAAACCATTGGGGCCTATTGTGGGGTCATTTTGGGGCCTATTGTGGGGCCCTTTAGAAGTCGTACCCGGATATTTCCAATGCGATTACAAACCTTATCATGTTATAGACCTTACACATAAATTTCATCCAAAACAAACACCTACAAGACGTCCAAACAGCCTTGACCCCAACATGACATACGATGAACGTCTTAGGGGCTATCTTTCGAACGCCTTGGACGTTCTTGGGCGTTTGACCTCCAAACTTCACGAAACTTCATACAATAATATTGAACATCATTTAAAACAATTTCAATACTTATTAGAATAAGTTCATACAATTTAAGCATGCATACACACATGAGGCACATAAGCGACTATTCGTCGAACGTCTTGGACGTCCCTTGACGTTCGACTTCCAAATCACTTCAAACTTTGTACACTGACTCTATATGACATAATAAGACATTTTAGGACCTCATAACATTAATACGAACCCATTAGGCTCTAGACACCTTATCTCATTTTCGAGGTCTTACAGTATCCCCCACTTGGGAACATTCGTCCTCGAATGACACTTAGGACTCTTTAATCACAACAAGGACTTCAATGCACATAAGAGCATTTCATCACATTTAACATATCATCAAATCAATTTAGCACTCAATGCACACAAGCAAGCAAAAACCATTACTCACTCATTCTCTAATGCATCAAACACAAAGGTTCATCTTCATGTTCATAGGAGAACATCCTCCTCCTAATCATAACATGATCATTACTCCTTAATTCATTACAAGAAAATCTTGAAAAGAACTACTCATAGGCAGATCATAACTCATACTCAAAGTTAATTAAGCACTCATACTTCAATGCACAAAAACATGAGTTAGTTAAATCACAAAGATCTTCATTAGTTAGACCTAGTACCATGAAGGTCATACTCAACCATGCAATGCTTAGTTGTATACATGGAGGAATATCTTGCTTCTCAACACATTTCATGCATCATGAGTTCACACCTTAGCAAAGTACAAGATCAATTTCTTTAAAAATGAGAAATCTCAACTTTCAAGCCAAGACATGCATATATTTTTCTTCTTAGTGAAGTCTAAATGGTAAGTCACACCAAGCATATCACAACAAAATAGGAAGTCATTCCACAAATTTCTTTTCTTAACATAATACTCACCTTATAGTAAGCCTCATTTTGGAAAAATAGCACAAACCATAGGCACACACATATACACTTAGCAAAACATGCTTTCACCTTTTAAAAATGAGCCTACAATTTTGTATTACAAATCATCAAATCACTAAATTTTCAAGAGAGTCTACATATTTCTTTGAAAAAGAGACTCAACTCCCATTACAAGGCTAAACAATTTAACCTACAAGTGACTATCACCAAGTTCCTTGTCTTACCTCATGAGGTCAACTTCACAACTAGCATATTAAAATGCAAGTCAATAAGAGAAAACATGGATTTTTATCAGAAACTTCTTTTCATGCTCTTTGGAAAATTCACCATGTCTCTAAGATGATGTCAATCAATTCATACCAATCGTATAAAGATCATGCAATTCACACTTTATGCAAGACTATTTTCATGAACAAGCATACTAAGAAATTCAAGTAAGAATAGAAGAACAATGTAGACAATTTCTACAATCTCACTACTCAAACACCATCCCCCACTTAGGGTAAATCCAATTAAGAGTAACTTAACCCAACATACAGAGGATCTCAAATACACAACCTTCATATTCATCACTTAAAGTGATTTCTACTTTAGAGGGAATTTTCATTAATTCAATTTAGCAACACCAAGGCATTCTAAACCTTATCAATTTAGACAAATCATCCTCAACCATCAATTTTGATCATACTATTTTATTCACATAAGGTCTTCCTACAATGCAATAGACACTAAGGCCATACATCATTAGTGGGAAACAACAAGGAAGTTCATAACACAACAAGAAGTTTAGAATTAACTCTACGACTCAGCATGTCATAAGATTCTCATCCTTTAATTTAAATAGCAAAATTCTTTTCCACATTACTTATCATGTTCATATTCATAAATTCTACACATATTTCAACAACATTCAATTAAATGACAATTTAGTAGGTTCTCCAAACATGATACAATAAGTTGCCTAGTCTTTATAGCGAGCATGCTTCCAAATACCCAAAAGTGCAAGATTTAGACATTTGATGGAACAAGTATGGAATTATAAGATACAAAGCTTTACCAACTCATTCTTCATAAGCATGCATACTATATTTACAACTCCAGTCTCTACAAAAGACACCAATTTATACTAGCAACTCATGAAGTACCACATATATACGCAAAGGAAAACAATGCATATTTTTAAACACATATTCTTAGAGTAGCATACTTCCAAAGATAGCTATTAAACAATCCAAGTTCAAATCCTAATATTTGGCTAACATCATACAAAACCATATAGGAATACACAATTTAAGAGAATTCACTTTAACCAACATAACTTCTAGCATGCTTCAACTATATCATGGCATACATCATTCGACATAACTTGCTATTGCACATAGATTTCATATATTGCCATAATTGGCATCACATCATCAAATAAGAGATATTTATACATAACAAGGTAAGATAACCAATCATAATCCCCATAGAGTTCACATGTGCAATGATCAAGTAAAGCTCCATAACTCCACTAAATCAAGTAACCCAACAAGAACTACAATTAGCACCATACTCCACTCATCTATAACCTTCATGCATGGATAACTCCATATCTTTAGCACATAGTAGTAACCCCCTAAGGTCTCCATCAAGGCAAACTAGCGTAAGACATAGGTAGAGTCCCGTACCCCTACCTAAGTCTAGTTTACCCTTCAAGTCGCCTTAGTTAGTATATACATCATCCAGTAAGGACAAGTGTCACCTTCACACATACTCATTCAAACCATAAAACAAAGATAAGCATTTTGAACTCACCTTTTCTCCCTTAAGCATAGAGCAATCTCACCCAAGCAACCATATCTAAAAGACCACCGGACAAGAAAACATAAGAGAGAGATCTTATAGAGTTAAGTTCTATGGCACGATATGAGATTGATGAAGAAGGGAAACTCTATCGTCCTATAGCCTCTCGTACCATTTGATGTGTTCAGACTCACCACCAATGATACAAGACTCTACTAGACGTGGCAATATGACACTTTTTAGAACCTAAAACTGCTACTTAAACATCATGCTCTGATACCAAGTTTGTCACAACCCAAAAGCATACCCTAGAAGATAGGGTACAATCTTGGATTGTAACCGGCGTCGTCGACCTATCGGAGGTCTAAGACAAGCCTCTCATATCATTCATTGCATTGGCATAGTAAATTTAGCGGAAAATTTAAAACTTTTCATAGCACATCATATGCTAGAATCATCATATCATATATATGTAAAACATAAGTCATAATACATATTTAGTCTGTAAGTCCCTTTGCCATCTTTGACTCAATAACTTTAGAGTACATTAAGGACAAGGCCCTTAAGACATAATACAAAGCTATACATTACTAAATAGACTTTACAATAAGTACACATTAGGACATCCTTGAACTTAAGGATTACTTTCCTTGAGCTTGGGAAATCACCTATCAAACTCCTCAATCATAGACCTCCTTTAAGCATTCCATTACCTACACTTTGTGTAAAAAGTAGAGAAGAATGGGATTAACACAAGAATCTACTAAGTATAACAACCATGCAAAAACATGCATTTAAAAGGGACATTTCCTTTGAAATCATACTTCATGCCATTTTGAGTAAATCATCATAAAACCTTTATCAATAGTATTTATATCATCCACATACTTCATAGCAACCCAATCAAAGGCAAAACATCATAGAAAAGCACATATAGAATTTAAGTACAATTTGGGGTCACTTTACAGTGAACTCCATCACCTTTACAGTGAACCCTTACTCTTAATTCATTAGCCTTCCAAGTAATCCTTTAGGGATACTTGGTGCAATGTATCACCTTAGGAACACAAGAGAAGACCATACATAGCATCTACACAAGACAACACATGCCATCATATAAGTATAGTACAACATAAACATAGCTAAACCAAGACTACAATGTTATACATAAAGCACGCATATATAATCATATGCATTAGGGTACCTTCCTAAGACTTTCTAAGGAGTCACTTGTGCAATGTGTAGATGGGTTCATTACTTCCACCTATTCTAAGTAACTTACCTTAAGTCCTCCTAGTTAGGATCCTATTCAATTACTTCCATTTTCCATTTTACCTTTATGGAAACCGTAACCTCAACCGACATAGACCATGTGATGCTAAACATGGAATCCGGTGTCATAAAACCTTACACCGATGGAAGGTGGTTTACCGGCCAAAGTAGAACCAATATAAACATAGCTATCGAGGTAGAATCCTCTAGCTAGTTTCCTAAGGTGGCAACATAGTTCAAGAACTAAGAGGTAGATATCCCTATTCATACCATTTGGTAAAGTGGTCCGCTCATCATGGGAATCCCTTAAAGTGACATATCCCATAAAGAAGGGAGTTAACATCACATGGGAACCTTTAGGATGAGTCTTTCCTTCTATGGGTAAGTCATCACCTCCCATTGTCAAGTTCGCTCGGTGCTAAGTTAAGTTCCCTTTATTGAAAATCCTTTATTAATATTTATTTATGAAAACATAGACTTAGTATATTCATCATTCATATGCTTATAGCATATTCAAGCACCTATCTAATTTTGGAGTATTCTTGGGCACCCCTAGCAAGGCCCCTCTCACTAACTAGATCATCCATGTGTGTGAGTATATACTTAGATGTGAGCAAACCTTTCACATAACACATAAGGTCACACATATTCATATATCAATGCATAAGTCTATAGGCATAACTATATGAGTAATACTTTCATATAAACCTACTAAGACACTATACGCATTCATACTTCATTATATCATATTCATAACATGTTCATATAATCATCCTTCATATGCATAAGAACCAAACATAGGAACTATCCTATCAAGATACACATGTGCAATGCATAGACAAGGTCCCATACCCTCACCCATACTAGTACACCTATCAAGTCATCCTAGTAAGGGAATAGAAATCATACATTCATAAAGATCACCTTAATATGCATAGTAGTAGACACTAGTGAATATGAGAACTACCTTTCATTTAGACACAATGACTTATACTACTTGTATTATGCATGTAAGTGAGAGTGTGTGTACATTGGCCAACATGATCACATAATGACTATCAATAACTTCTAAAGTCATCCACCCTCTTAGACCACATTACACTTCCAAGCACATAACACACAACACATGATAGCGTATGAGACAAGACAATATATAACTTATAATCAAGACTCCTAACTTTAGCTATTTACACTTCCATATAAGGGATACATGGGTAGAGGTTGGTAACCACTTTAACACATCAATGGCAGCACCTATACAATACCCTAACATGAATCTACACATGCTCATACAATAGTCATACAACCTAATTCACAACTAGAATAGGAAAGTAGGCATCAACTTCTCATAGTATCATCTTAAGCACATGTTCATAAGTTCACCAATTTGCCTTCAAGGCCATAGTCAACACATATATAATGACATTAAAGTAAACACCGCCACCATAAGTTGACCATACCACACAATGCCATACAAGGCTTCATCAACATTACTATAAAACAATAGAGAAGTAGAAGAGTAAAGGAGTCAAGCATTCTTACCAATTTCTCACCCTTTGATCATCATTGATCAATACACCTTATTCATCAATAAAACACATATATTGCAGTAGCTAAATGTACTTTAAACATATAAGAAACCATGTACAAGTCGCTACAAGATTATACCATAACATAATACAACATATGAACATACTAGGAAAGTAGAAGAACATAGATCATTAGCTAACTTCCCTTACATTGATTTTAGATCATTGTTCATATATATGTAAGTCTAAGGAAGTAGTTAAACCTACATTTAACCATATTGAAATCATGATTACATACTCTCAAGATTTAAGGCTACAACATAGGCATTTAGGCTTATCGATTTGCTAGAGTATGGAAGACTTTACCAATACTATGAACTATCTAAGGCCTTGATCATCATTCATATTTCATCAATAATATACTCATTAGGCAGTAGCTAATTATATAAGAAATGAAGACTAAATCATGCTTCATCTAATCACAATTCGAGATACATCACAACTTAGCTTCTTGACATCATAAACTAAAGGAATCTGTATCAATTCATGCAAGCCCTTCTTACTTTGAACATTAAGAATTTATACCTATAAAATTCATCCATTACATCACCCTAAAACAGTAGCTACAGTAGTTCATACATAATCAAGAGTCTACACAATCGATCTCACAATCGACTTCAAGACAACATGTAGAAACATAGGCTATTCATGCTCAAAACTTCATATATTGATCATCATGGATTGATAATCATCAATTAACCATCAATTAATTTAAATAACAATAACCACAATCAATTCAACGTTAGAGAATCACCAATTCATCAAGAACAAGCCATAATCACAAAGCCCATGCAAAAGCTAAACCAATTTTGGAAGGAACATGGGTTCATCATGCAATTGGAGTGAAAACACATTAAAACCATTGAATTAATTTCAATTAATCATGATTCAATCATTAAAAATGTTTTGAGAAGGAACCCATGGCTAGATTAGAAGATTGGAAATTTGATCATAAGATTTCTTTCAAAAACATTGACAATGGCTCTCTAGATGAAAAGATAACTACAGATGAAGATCACCATACTTTTGTCTACAAGAAAACCTCTAAAACTTCATGATTCATCCATAGAAAATCCATCTCCAAGCAGCTCTTGAGCTTCACCAACAATGGTGGTTTTAGAGAGAACATTTTCGGAGGGAAAGGCTTTAAACATGTGACAGGATTTTGGGAATGGGTTGATCACGTTTTAGAAGGCTTATATACAGCTAAAATTAACTAAATAAACCTATTATAGTCAGGTTAAGATGTGGGGTGAATTTCCCATTCACCCCTTTAAGTGGCAGCACGCAGGCAGCCAAACCTGCAGGCACCCGCGACGAGGGTCTCGATGGGGCAACATGGGCATGACGGGGCGTCATGCCCTCCGTCGCCCATGACTTAGCCAAATTCTTGGCTCAATACCATACCAAGGCAATCCCCCTTCGACTAGACCTGCTCGACGGGCCGTTGGGGGACCAACGATCCGTCGTTGGGTCCGTCAAGGGACACTGCCCAGGCAGTGTCTAGGCAGCTTTGGGGTCCTTCTTTTGGGGCCTCTTGTGGGGACCTTTAGAAGTCGTACCCGGATGTTTCCAACGCGATTACAAACCTTAAGATGTTATAGACCTTACACATGAATTTCATCCAAAACAAACACCTACAAGACGTCCAAACAGCCTTGACCCCAACATGACATACGATAAACGTCTTAGGGGCTATCTTTCGAACGCCTTGGACGTTCTTGGGCGTTGACCTCCAAACTTCACGAAACTTCATACAATAACTTTAAACATCATTTAAAACCATTTCAAGAATTATGAGACTCAGTTCATAGAATTTAAGCATGCATACACACATGAGGCACATAAGCGACTATTCGTCGAACGTCTTGGACGTCCCTTGACGTTCGACTTCCAAATCACTTCAAACTTTGTACACTGACTCTATATGACATAATAAGGCATTTTAGGACCTTATAACATTAAGACAAAACCCTTAGGCTCTATACACCTTATCTCATTTCCGAGGTCTTACAATATCCCCCACTTGGGAACATTCGTCCTCGAATTACACTTAGGACTCTTTAATCACAACAAGGACTTCAATGAACATAAGAGCATTTCATCACATTTAACATATCATCAAATCATTTTAGCACTCAATGCACACAAGCAAGCGAAAACCATTACTCACTCATTCTCTAATGCATCAAACACAAAGGTTCATCTTCATGTTCATAGGAGAACATCCTCCTCCTAATCATAACATGATCATTACTCCTTAATTCATTACAAGAAAATCTTGAAAAGAACTACTCATAGGCAGATCATAACTCATACTCAAAGTTAATTAAGCACTCATACTTCAATGCACAAAAACATGAGTTAGTTAAATCACAAAGATCTTCATTAGTTAGACTTAGTACCATGAAGGTCATACTCAACCATACAATGCTTAGTTGTATACATGGAGGAATATCTTGCTTCTCAACACATTTCATGCATCATGAGTTCACACCTTAGCAAAATACAAGATTAATTTCTTTAAAAATGAGAAATCTCAACTTTCAAGCCAAGACATGCATATATTTTTCTTCTTAGTGAAGTCTAAATGGTAAGTCACACCAAGCATATCACAACAAAATAGGAAGTCATTCCACAAATTTCTTTTCTTAACATAATACTCACCCTTATAGTAAGCCTCATTTTGGAAAAAATAGCACAAACCATAGGCACACACATATACACTTAGCAAAACATGCTTTCACCTTTTAAAAATGAGCCTACAATTTTGTATTACAAATCATCAAATCACTAAATTTTAAAGAGAGTCTACATATTTCATTGAAAAAGAGACTCAACTCCCATTACAAGGCTAAACAATTTAACCTACAAGTGACTATCACCAAGTTCCTTATCTTACCTCATGAGGTCAACTTCACAATTAGCATATTAAAATGCAAGTCAACAAGAGAAAACATGGATTTTTATCACAAACTTCTTTTCATGCTCTTTGGAAAATTCACCATGTCTCTAAGATGATGTCAATCAATTCATACCGACCGTATAAAGATTATGCAACTCACACTTTATGCAAGACTATTTTCATGAACAAGCATACTAAGAAATTCAAGTAAGAATAGAAGAACAATGTAGACAATTTCTACAATCTCACTACTCAAACACCATCCCCCACTTAGGGTAAACCCAATTAAGAGTAACTTAACCCAACATACAGAGGATCTCAAATACACAACCTTCATATTCATCACTTAAAGTGATTTCTATTTTAGAGGGAATTTTCATTAATTCAATTTAGCAACACCAAGGCATTCTAAACCTTATCAATTTAGAGAAATCATCCTCAACCATCAATTTTGATCATACTATTTTATTCACATAAGGTCTTCCTACAATGCAATAGACACTAAGGCCATACATCATTAGTGGGAAACAACAAGGAAGTTCATAACACAACAAGAAGTTTAGAATTAACTCTACGACTCATCATGTCATAAGATTCTCATCCTTTAATTTAAATAGAAAAATTATTTTCCACATTACTTATTATGTTCATATTCATAAATTCTACACATATTTCAACAACATTCAATTAAATGACAATTTAGTAGGTTCACCAAACATGATACAATAAGTTGCCTAGTCTTTATAGCGAGCATGCTTCCAAATACCCAAAAGTGCAAGATTTAGACATTTGATGGAACAAGTATGGAATTATAAGATACAAAGCTTTACCAACTCATTCTTCATAAGCATGCATACTATATTTACAACTCCAGTCTCTACAGAAGACACCAATTTATACTAGCAACTCATGAAGTACCACATATATACGCAAAGGAAAACAATGCATATTTTTAAACACATATTCTTAGGGTAGCATACTTCCATAGATAGTTATTAAACAATCCAAGTTCAAATCCTAATATTTGGCTAACATCATACAAAACCATATAGGAATACACAATTTAAGAGAATTCACTTTAACCAACATAACTTCTAGCATGCTTCAACTATATCATGGCATACATCATTCGACATAACTTGGTATTGCACATAGATTTCATATATTGCCATAATTGGCATGACATCATCAAATAAGAGATATTTCATACATAACAAGGTAATATAACCAATCATAATCCCCATAGAGTTAACATGTGCAATGATCAAGTAAATCTCCATAACTCCACTAAATCAAGTAACCCAACAAGAACTACAATTAGCACCATACTCCACTCATCTATAACCTTCATCCATGGATAACTCCATATCTTTAGCACATAGTAGTAACCCCCTAAGGTCTCCATCAAGGCAAACTAGTGTAAGACATAGGTAGAGTCCCGTACCCCTACCTAAGTCTAGTTAACCCTTCAAGTCGCCTTAGTTAGTATATACATCATCAAGTAAGGACAAGTGTCACCTTCACACATACTCATTCAAACCATAAAACAAGATAAGCATTTTGAACTCACCTTTTCTCCCTTAAGCATAGAGCAATCTCACCCAAGCAACCATATCTAAAAGACCACCGGACAAGAAAACATAAGAGAGAGATCTTATAGAGTTAAGTTCTATGGCACGATGTGAGATTGATGAAGAAGGGAAACTCTATCGTCCTATAGCCTCTCGTACCATTTGATGTGTTCAGACTCACCACCAATGATACAAGACTCTACTAGACGTGGCAATATGACACTTTTTAGAACCTAAAACTGCTACTTAAACATCATGCTCTGATACCAAGTTTGTCACAACCCAAAAGCATACCCTAGAAGATAGGGTACAATCTTGGATTGTAACCGGCGTCGTCGACCTATCGGAGGTCTAAGACAAGCCTCTCATATCATTCATTGCATTGGCATAGTAAATTTAGCGGAAAATTTAAAACTTTTCATAGCACATCATATGCTAGAATCATCATATCATATATATGTAAAACATAAGTCATAATACATATTTAGTCTGTAAGTCCCTTTGCCATCTTAGACTCAATAACTTTAGAGTACATTAAGGACAAGGCCCTTAAGACATAATACAAAGCTATACATTACTAAATAGACTTTACAATAAGTACACATTAGGACATCCTTGAACTTAAGGATTCCTTTCCTTGAGCTTGGGAAATCACCTATCAAACTCCTCAATCATAGACCTCCTTTAAGCATTCCATTACCTACACTTTGTGTAAAAAGTAGAGAAGAATGGGATTAACACAAGAATCTACTAAGTATAACAACCATGCAAAAACATGCATTTAAAAGGGACATTTCCTTTCAAAATCATACTTCATGCCATTTTGAGTAAATCATCATAAAACCTTTATCAATAGTATTTATATCATCCACATACTTCATAGCAACCCAATCAAAGGCAAAACATCATAGAAAAGCACATATAGAATTTAAGTACAATTTGGGGTCACTTTACAGTGAACTCCATCACCTTTACAGTGAACCCTTACTCTTAATTCATTAGCCTTCCAAGTAATCCTTTAGGGATACTTGGTGCAATGTATCACCTTAGGAACACAAGAGAAGACCATACATATCATCTACACAATACAACACATGCCATCATATAAGTATAGTACAACATAAACATAGCTAAACCAAGACTACAATGTCATACATAAAGGACACATACATAATCATATGCATTAGGGTACCTTCCTAAGACTTTCTAAGGAGTCACTTGTGCAATGTGTAGATGGGTTCATTACTTCCACCTATTCTAAGTAACTTACCTTAAGTCCTCCTAGTTAGGATCCTATTCAATTACTTCCATTGTCCATTTTACCTTTATGGAAACCGTAACCTCAACCGACATAGACCATGTGATGCTAAACATGGAATCCGGTGTCATAAAACCTTACACCGATGGAAGGTGGTTTACCGGCCAAAGTAGAACCAATATAAACATAGCTATCGAGGTAGAATCCTCTAGCTAGTATCCTATGGTGGCAACATAGTTCAAGAACTAAGAGGTAGATATCCCTATTCATACCATTTGGTAAAGTTGTCCGCTCATCATGGGAATCCCTTAAAGTGACATATCCCATAAAGAAGGGAGTTAACATCACATGGGAACCTTTAGGATGAGTCTTTCCTTCTATGGATAAGTCATCACCTCCCATTGTAAAGTTCGCTCGGTGCTAAGTTAAGTTCCCTTTATTGAAAAGCCTTTATTAATATTTATTTATGAAAACATACACTTAGTATATTCATCATTCATATGCTTATAGCATATTCAAGAACCTATCTAATTTTGGAGTATTCTTGGGCACCCCTAGCAAGGCCCCTCTCACTAACTAGATCATCCATGTGTGTGAGTATATACTTAGATGTGAGCAAACCTTTCACATAACACATAAGGTCACACATATTCATATATCAATGCATAAGTCTATAGGCATAACTATATGAGCAATACTTCATATAAACCTACTAAGACACTATACGCATTCATACTTCATTATATCATATTCATAACATGTTCATATATCATCCTTCATATGCATAAGAACGAAACCTAGGAACTATCCTATCAAGATACACATGTGCAATGCATAGACAAGGTTCCATACCCTTGCCCATACTAGTACACCTATCAAGTCATCCTAGTAACGGAATAAAAATCATACATTTATAAACATCACCTTATTATGCATAGTAGTAGACACTAGTAAATATGAGAACTACCTTTCATTTAGACACAATGACTTATACTACTTGTAATACGCATGTAAGTAAGAGTGTGTGTACATTGACCAACATGATCACATAATGACTATCAATAACTTCTAAAGTCAGCCACCCTATTAGACCACATTACACTTCCAAGCACATAACACACAACACATGATAGCATAGGAGACAAGACAATATATACCTTATAATCAAGACTCCTAACTTTAGCTATTTACACTTCCATATAAGGGATACATGGGTAGAGGTTGTTAACCACTTTAACACATCAATGGCAGCACCTATAAAATACCCTAACATGAATCTACACATGCTCATACAATAGTCACACAACCTAATTCACAACTAGAATAGGAAAGTAGGCATAAGCTTCTCATAGTATCATCTTAAGCACATGTTCATAATTTCATCAATTTGCCTTCAAGGCCATAGTGAACACATATATAATGACAATAAACTAAACACCGCCACCATAAGTGGACCATACCACACAATGCCATACAAGGCTTCATCAACATTACTATAAAAGAATAGAGAAGTAGAAGAGTAAAGGAGTCAAGTATTCTTACCAATTTCTCACCCATTGATCATCATTGATCAATACACCTTATTCATCAATAAAATACATATATATCTGTAGCTAAATGTACTTTAAACATATAAGAAACCATGTACAAGTCGCTACAAGATTATACCATAACATAATACAATATATCAACATACTAGGAAATTAGATCATAGTTCATATATATGTAAGTCTAATGTAGTAGCTAAACCTACATTTAACCATATTGAAATCATGATTACATAGTCTCAAGATTTAAGGCTACAACATAGGCATTTAGGCTTATCGATGTGCTAGAGTATGGAAGACTTTACCAATACTATGAACTATCTAAGGCTTTGATCATCATTCATATTTGATCAATAATATACTCATTAGGCAGTAGCTAATTATATAAGAAATCAAGACTAAATCATTCTTCATCTAATCACAATTCGAGATACATCACAACTTAGCTTCTTGACATCATAAACTAAAGGAATCTGTATCAATTCATGCAAGCCCTTATTAATTTGAACATTAAGGATTTATACCTATAAAATTCATCCATTACATCACCCTAAAACAGTAGCTACAGCAGTTCATACATAATCAAGAGTCTACACAATCGATCTCACAATCGACTTCAAGACAACATGTAGAAACATAGGCTATTCATGCTCAAAACTTCATATATTTATCATCATGGATTGATCATCATCAATTCACCATCAATTAATTTAAATAACAATAACCACAATCAATTCAACGTTAGAGAATCACCAATTCATTAAGAACAAGCCATAATCACAAAGCCCATGCAAAAGCTAAACCAATTTTGGAAGGAACATGGGTTCATCATGCTATTGGAGTGAAAACACATTAAAACCATTGAATTAATTTCAATTAATCATGATTCAATCATTAAAAACGTTTTGAGAAGGAACCCATGGCTAGATTAGAAGATTGGAAATTTGATCATAAGGTGACAATGGCTCTCTAGATGAAAAGATAACTAGAGATGAAGATAACCATACTAATGTCTACAAGAAAACCTCTAAAACTTCATGATTCATAGATAGAAAATCCATCTCCAAGCAGCTCTTGAGCTTCACCAACAATGGTGGTTTTAGAGAGAACATTTTTGGACGGAAAGGCTTTAAACATGTGAGAGGATTTTGAGAATGGGTTGATCACGTTTTAGAAGGCTTATATACAACTAAAATGAACTAAATAAACTTATTATAGTCAGATTAGGACGTGGGGTGAATTTACCATTTACCCCTTTAAGTGGCAGCACGCAGGCAGCCAAACCTGCAGGCATCCGCGACGAGGGTCTCGACGGGGCGTCATGGGTATGACGGGGCGTCATGCCCTCCGTTGCCCATGACTTAGCCAAATTCTTGGCTCAATACCTGACCAAGGCAAGCCCCCTTCGATGAGACCTTCTCGACGGGCCGTTGGGGGACCAACGATCCGTCGTTGGGTCCGTCAAGGGACACTGCCCAGGCAGTGTCTAGGCAGATTTGGGGTCCTTCTTTTGGGGCCTCTTGTGGGGCCCTTTAGAAGTCGTACCCGTACGTTTCCAACGCGATTAAAAACCTTAACATGTTATAGACCTTCCACATAAATTTCATCCAAAACAAACACCTACAAGACGTCCAAACAACCTTGACCCCAACATGACATACGATGAACATCTTAGGGGCTATCTTTCGAACGCCTTGGACGTTCTTGGGCGTTTGACCTCCAAACTTCACGAAACTTCATAAAATAACATTAAACATCATTTAAAACCATTTCAAGAATTATGATACTCCATTCATACAATTTAAGCATGCATACACACATGAGGCACATAAGCGACTATTCGTCGAACGTCTTGGACGTCCCTTGACGTTCGACTTCCAAATTACTTCAAACTTTGTACACTGACTCTATATGACATAATAAGGCATTTTAGGACCTTATAACATTAAGACAAACCCGTTAGGCTCTAGACACCTTATCTCATTTTCGAGGTCTTACAAATATCTATGGTTTAGTGTTGAATATTAGGGTTTAGGTATTTTTTGCTTTGAGTTTGGGGTTTAGGGTTTAGGGTTATGATTTAGTATATGGCTAAGATTATGGTTCGTGTTAGGGATAGGGTTAGTGTTGGGGTTTAGGGTTTTTTTAGGTTTTAGGTTTTGGGGTTAAGGATTTTTGGTTTAAAGTCTGTGGTTTAGTGTTTAATGTTTGGATTTTGGTATTTTGGGCTAAGGTTTTTAGGCTTATGGTTTAGGATTAGGGTTAGGTTTAAGGTTAGGGTTAGAGTTAGGTTTAGTGTTTTGGTTTATTTTAGGTTTTTGGGTTTAGGGTTTCAGATTTGAGGTTTAATATCAATGGTTGAGTGTTTAATATTTGGATTTTTGTATTTTGGGTTTAGGATTTATGGTAGGGTTAGGGTTAGGGTTAATATTAGGGTTAGCGTTAGGGTTTAGGTTATCTTTTACGTTTTAGGGTTTGTTGTTAAGGATTTGTGTTCAATGTAAGGGTTTTGGTATTTTGGACTTTGGGTTTAGGGTTTAGGGTTAAGGAAATGGTTAGGGTTAGAATTATGGTTAAGGATAGGGTTAGGGTTAGGGTTTAGTTTTTTCTTAGGTTTTAGGTTTTGGGGTTTCAAATCTATGATTTAGTGTTTAATGTTTGGGTTTTGGTATTTTGGGCTTGGGGATTTTAGGTTAATGGTTTAGGGTTAGGGTTAGGGTTAGGGTTTGAGTTAGGGTTAAGGTTAGGATTTAGGGTTTAGGTTATTTTTAGGTTTTAGGGTTTGGGGTTAAGGATTTGAGTTGTAATATCTATGGTTTAGTGTTTAACGTTAGGGTTTTGTATTTTTGTCGTTGGGTTTAGGGTATAGGGTTTAGGGTTAGGATATGGATAGGGTTAGGGTTAGGTTTCATGTTAGGGATAGGGGTAGGGGTAGGGTATAGTTTTTTTTATAGGTTTTAGGTTTTGGGGTTTAGGATTTTTCCTTTAAAATCTATGGTTTAGTGTGTAATGTTTGGGTTTTGGTATTTTGGGCTTAGGGTTTCGGGTTTATTGTTAAGAATTAGGGTTAGGGTAAAGGTTAGGGTTAGGGTTTTGGGTTCTTTTAGATTTTTGGGTTTAGTGTGTACAATTTGAGGTTTAATATCAATGGTTTAGTGTTTATTGTTTTGGTTTTGGTATTTTGGTCTTGGGGTTTAGGGTTTAGGGTAGGGTTCGGGTTAGGGTTAGGGTTTTGGTTGTTTTTAGGTTTTAGAGTTTTGTGTTAAGGATTTGAGTTGTAATATCTATTGTTTAGTGTTTAGCGTTAGGGTTTTTGTATTTTTGTCTTTTGGTTTAGGTTTTAGGTTTTAGGGTGATGGTTAAGGATAGGGTTAGGGTTAGTGTTTGTGTTAGGGATAGGGTTAGAATTAGGGTTTAGTCTTTTTTAGGTTTTAGGTTTTGGGTTTAGGATATTTTGTTTAAAATCTATGGCTTAGTTTTTAATGTTTGGGATTTTGTATCTTGGGCTTGGGTTTTTGGGTTAATGGTTTAGGGTTAGAGTTAGGGTTAGGGTTTAGGTTTTTTTTAGGTTTTAGGGTTTGTGGTTTATAATTTGAGGTTTAAAATCTGTGGTTTAGTGTTTAATGTTTGGGTTTTCGTATTTTGGACTTAGGGGCTAGGGTTAGGATTAAGGTTAAGGTGTAGTTTTTTTTATGTTTTATGATTCAGGGTTTAGCATTTGAGGTTTAAAATCTATGGTTCAGTATTTAATGTTTGGGTTAGGGTTAGGGTAAAGGTTAGGGTTATGGTTATGGTTATGGTTAGGGTTAGAATTTTGGGTTTTCTTTAGATTTTTTAGTTTAGGTTTAGGATTTGAGGTTTAATATCAATGGTTTAGTGTTTAATGTTTGGGTTTTGGTATTTTGGACTTGGGGTTTAGCGTTAATGGTACAGTTTGGGTTTAGGTTGTTTTTTTGGTTTTAGGGTTTTGAGTTAAGGATTTGAGTTGTAATATCTATGGTTTAGTGTTGAATGTTACGGTTTCGGTATTTTTTGCTTCGGGTTTAAGGTTTAGGGTAAGGGTTAAGGATAGGGTTAGGGTTCATGTTAGGGATAGGGTTTGTTATAGGGTTTAGGGTTTTTTAGGTTTTAGGTTTTCGGGTTAAGGATTTTTGGTTTAAAATCTATGGTTTAGTTTTTAATGTTCGGGTTTTGGTATTTTGGGCTAAGGGTTTTGGGCTTATGGTTTTGGATTAGGGTTAGGTTTAAGGTTTGAGTTAGGGTTGGGGTTAGGGTTAGTGTTTTGTTTTTTTGTAGGTTTTTGGGTTTAGGGTTTAGGATTTGAGGTTTAAAATCTATGGTTTAGTGTTTAATGTTTGGGTTTTCATATTTTGGACTTAGGGTTTTTTTTGGACTTAGGGTTAAGGGTTTAGGGTATAGGGTTCGGGTTCGGGTTAGTATTAGGATTAGGGTTAGGGTGTAGTTTTTTTAGGTTTTATGCTTCAGGTTTAGCAGTTGAGGTTTAAAATATATGGTTTAGTATTTAATGTTTGGGTTTCGATATTATAGGCTTTTTTTTTTTTGGAATTACCCTTGGAGGGGTAGCGGCTGAGCAACACCCCAGGCCTTAACATTAATAACAAAACAAAATACAGGGAGGGGGACATAAACCTAATCTCCGAACGTAAGATGGTTTAGAGTCAACTTTCCAAAAAGGAAGTCAACTCCTCCCCTTACACAAAAGATGAAACCAAAATACGAAGAACCTAAGGAGAGGACTCCTCTCGTTACAAAGTATCTAGGAAGCACAAACAAGGAAGACTCTCCCCTTACAAAAGCAAAACAAGAATCAAAGCTAACCTATTCAAAATAGCTATAATTTTAGATTATAGCTAAGTTGAAAAGGTGAAAAGATGAATAAGGAGGTTCCTTAATCTTTTTGGTTTTCTTCCTCCTAAAGCTAGGCATCTCCAGAAGATCCAGATGATAGTATGACATTGCTTCCTTAGGCATTTGTTGACTGCTAAAGTATTCTTGTGGGGTGGCTGTCTTGTGGCTATGTTTTGAAAGAGCATCAGCTACCCAATTTACTTCTCTGAAGACATGTAAGCACTTGAAGTTCTGGGTTTGAGAGATGAGGTTTTGCAGCCTCCCCAACTGTGTGATGATGCTCCATTGAGGGATTGCCTTCTTTAAGATCCAATGCACTACTAGTTGGGAGTCAAGTTCCAATATTATGTTCCTATATCCCAACTCAAGTGCCCAATTTAAGCCAAAGATTGCTGCCTCTATTTCAGCTTTGTTGTTTGTTCCTTCTCCAAGTGGTGTTGAGAAAGCCATCACCAGTTTGCCCTGTTTATTCCTCAGAATGCCCCCAGCCCCCAGCCTGCCAGGGTTAGTGAGTGCACTGCCATCAGTGTTCACTTTGAGCCACTGGTCTGGGGGTTTAAGCCATGTCACCATGCTTACCTTGATGTCATGCACACATCCTTCAGTTTTTTGAATTAAATCTGTCCATTTTGCAGGCCAATGAATTTGAGGAAAGGCAGTGGTAAGCATCTTGTAGTTGTCCTTGTAGATAGCATACTTGACTCTGCTGATGTTGGTTGTCTTGCCTCCATACTTGGCTGCACACCTGTTCTTCCATAAGTTCTAGCAGATGAAGATTGGAGTGGCTTGCAGGAGCATTCTGTGGGCTGCATTTTTTGGTTTGGCAGTCCACCATTGCTGGATTAGTGCCTGCAGAGAAGAGTGTTCTAGCTGTAGGCCTGCACTACCTGCAAAGCTGGTCCATACCTTGGCTGCAAAATTTCCTTTGTTGAAGATATGCTCTATGCAATCCATACCTGACCTGTCAAAACAACATACACAATGTGAGGGTTCAATGCCAAATTTGATTAGCCTTTCATTAGTAGGAAGTTTACCCGTAAGGGTTCTCCATAAAAGAAAAGAAATTTTAAAGGGAATGTTGTTACGCCATAACAAAGAGTTGAAGTGACTTTTAGCTCTTTTTTCCCTTATCTCCTCCCAGGCTGATGTGCAGCTGAATCCTCCATGAGTGTTGAGCTTCCAAACAGGTTGGTCTGGTAGGTGCTGATGAGGATTAATTTCAATAGCCAGTATGTTGTGGTGTTGACTAGCAGGTGCCTCCTCCATGAGCCTGCTACAATTCCACCTTCCTTCTTCCCAAAATTCAGCAACTGTGGAGTTATTGAACCTGTTGCTTTTGGTAGTGAATTGTGCAAGTGGTCCATTTCCAAGCCAGTTGTCCCACCAAAAGGAATAGTTCCCAGCTTGGAGCTTCCATTGAATATGTTGCTCAGCTTGCTGTCTATTCATCAGCATGTGTTTCCAAGCTATTGAATCTCCTGTGTCCCCTTTCTTGCAAACAGGATTGGATCTTTGGCAGTATTTTGCTCTTAAGAATTCCCCCCACAGAGTCTTCTTAGTTCTAAAATTCCACCACTGCTTGAATTGGAAAGCCTTGGAATTATCTTGTAAGTTCCTCATTCCCACCCCCCTTCATCATAGGGGTAGCTTAGGTTCTTCCATGAAGCCCAGTGATACCTCTTACTATCACTCTTCCATCCCCAGAAAAAATCAGCTATAAGCATTTGGATTTGCCTAAGTACTATAACAGGAGGGGTTACTGCAGATAGGAGATGAATAGGTAAGGCTTGGAGAACATGTTTGGTGAGTACATCCTTGCCTCCAAAGCTTAGTTGCTTGGTTTGCCAACCTGTAATTCTGCAAACAACCTTGTTAACAAGATCAGAAAAATAAGTATCTTAGGCCTGCCAACAAATAAAGGGCAGCCTAGGTATGTAATAGGACCCTGATTTTGTTTGAAACCTGTCAGTCTTTTAATTCTATCTCTAGTGCTATTGAAAGCATTAGAGTGTAGCATAAAGTGGCTTTTGTCTCCATTGATGAGCTGCCCAGAAGTCTCCTCATATTCTTTTAAGGTATTAATTAGGAGCTTTAAGGTTTTGCATCTTCCAGAGGTGAATATAATGATATCATCAACAAAACTCAAATGATTTACTTGGGTCCCTCTCATTTCCATGAAAAACCCATGATAATCCGGGTGATTGTGTAACCTATTGAGTGATCTTGATAATACCTCAGCACCTAAAATAAATAGGGCAGGGGAGAGAGGATCACCTTTCTTGAGACCTTTGGTAGAATGAAAGAATCCATACCTCTTACCATTGACAATGATTGATTACCAATTGTGGCCATGATTCTCCACACCACATCAATAAACACCTCATCAAACCCCATCTTCCTTAGAACCAAGCCAATATATGACCATGAGACCCTGTCATAGGCTTTTGCCATGTCTAACTTAATGATGACATTGCTTCCAATGTTTGGTTTTTTGATATGGTGAATGATTTCCTGAGCTAACATGATATTTTCAGAAATACTTCTCCCTTTCACAAAACCAGACTGATTAGGACAAATTACGGAAGGAAGGATAGGGCTAAGTCTGTTACTCACTAGTTTAGATATAATCTTACTAGTGAAGTTACTCAGACTTATAGGCCTAAACTCTGTAAGCTTGTTTGGATTGTTCACTTTAGGGAGCAACACAATACAAGAATGGGAGAAGTATTTAGGAATCATTTGGCCACTGAAAAAGGCTTGAACAACTTCCACTAAGTCATTTTTAATGATGTGCCAACATTTCTGAAAGAAGTACCCATTCATACCATCTGGGCCAGCTGCAGAGTTAGGATTCATAGAGAATACCACCTCATTTAGCTCATTCATACTGGGGGTACTAATAAGTTGATTGTTTTGTTCCTGATTGACAATTCTTGGAATGCATTCCAAGGTGTGCTCATTGATAAGTTTCTCCTCACCAGTGAAGATATCTTTGAAGTTCTTACAGGCAGCCTGTGCAATGTTATCCTCACCTTGAATCCAAACTCCATTTTCATTGACAATTTTCCCTTATGACTGAATGAAAATATTTGGAGTTGGTGTCACCTTCCTTAAACCATTGGAGTTGGGATTTTTGTTTCAGAATAGTGTCCTTCAACTTGAGGAACTTGATATATTGAGAATTAATTTCATGAAGAGCACTTCTTTGAGATTCACTTTGGTCCAAGATGTACTTTCCCTCTGCTTGATGAACTTGTTCTTCATACGTCTTAATTTTTCGGAAAATATCACCAAATTCTGTTTTTGACCAAGCACTAAGAGAATTTGCAAGCCTCTTCATCTTTTGGTGAAATCTCCACATATGATTACCTGTCACTTCCTTCTCCCAACAATTTTTTACAATTTCCAAAAATTGGGAATTATCAACCCAACAATTGAGGAATCTGAAGTATTTGATGTGATCAGTTTCCTTGGAAACCATTTCCACGAGAAGAGGACAGTGATCTGATCTTGTAGTTTCCAAATGAGTTATTGTGGTTTGAGGCATCCTTTCAAACCAAGAGTCATTTACCATAGCCCTGTCAAGACTTTTCCAGATTCTGTGATTAAAACCCCTCTTATTGGACCAGGTGAATTTATGCCCACTAAAACCAATGTCCAAGAGGCCACAGGCTTCAATAACAGCAATGAAGTCCATGCTTTTCCACATGCTATAAGGCACCCCTCCAAGTTTTTCCTCCACAGAAGTTATAACATTGAAATCACCTACAGCACACCAAGGATTGTCATTCATAGTTACTTGCTGTAGCATTTTATCCCAAAGAGGTCTTATGAGGGGATCCTTACATTTTGCATAGACAAAAGTACTAGTAAATTGGTATTGTAATTCATTGTGTTTCATGTCACAAGTGATTTGTTGTTCATCTTCATCAAGAATATTACAATCAATATCACTACTCCAAAAAACCCAAATTTTACCATTACAATTACTAATAGCATTTTCCATGTTTAATTGAGCCTTAAAGTTTTGAACATGAACACTATCAGAGAAAGGTTCCAAGATAGTGATAATAGATAGGTGATGAAGCTTTCTGAGAATCTTGAGTCTCTCCAACACTCCGTGAGTGTTGATCCCTCTCACATTCCATATGATTGTACTAATCATTGGGAAGATCTAGAGGAAAAGAGCCTAGTATTAGGTATGCCAGCGGTGACAGTTTTAGCATCTTGGTTCTTGAACTGAAATTTGTCCTATCTGAAACTTCTTGGAGATAAACATTGACTGTGTGTTACTTGTTGTATCTCTTCCTCCAGGGTCTGACCATTATGAGGACTAAAGGCTTTAATGAGGGCCTAACTAGTCTCATCATCATCATCAGGATCTTCTAGAGTGTGATTATGCCCATCTATTTCATCCTCAGAATTTTCCACAGCATATTCATCCAAGATAGGCACAGTATTAAACTGACACATTTGTTGTATCTTATCAGGTGATTCTGTTTTAGAAGGAAGAGGGGAGATCTCCACCCCATGGTTATCATTAGCCATGACTTTACATGATTCCTCCCTTTTTTCCTGTTCCTGATCACAATCCTTTTCTTGATGTCTGTTCTGCCTCCTTTTTGCAGCATCCCTTTTTTGTTTGCTAGGCTTATTTTTACTCTTAGGGGTGCTGTCCAGAGTACTAGTATCAAATTGTTTCCCTTGATGTTTCTTTTTTCCTTGTTCCTCCTTGTTTTTCCCAAGGATATGTTCTCTATTATCTCTGTTCTGATTTTGCTGTTGACTCTGTTATTGTTCCCCTTGCTGATGCCTGTTCCTAATATTATCATTGGCTCTAAGGTCTGAACTAGGGTCAATATCCAACCCCTCATGCAGAACATGAGGCAAATTCCCCCCTTTGGTTGCCCCATCCTGTAAGTTAGTGGCTATCTCCTGACACCCCCCATCCATACCTCCAAAACTTTCTCTGAAAGACCAACATCAACATCAATAATATTGGGGGAATTGGGATTTGAGAGCATTGAGTCAATACCTGTGTTCTTTTGCTTGGTGACAGTAGTCATTAGCTGTCTTTGATCCATGTTTGTGATAGGGTTATTTTTGACATTTAAGTCCTTAGCAGTCCCTTTTTTTATTGGTCCCATTGATTTGCTTTTTTCCTGTTACCTTCATCCCCTGTTTGCTCTATCTCCTGTTGTTCCTGCATTTCAAGATTAGAGAAAATATTTGAAGTTTGATAGATATCTATACCTGCTGCCTCCTGTTCTTGTTGTTGGCTTCATTACTTCTTTGCATTTGAGATGTTATAGGTCTCCAGACAGCTTTGGAGGTGGTTGGTTCCAGATTTTTTTGCTGGCTCTTTTTTTGTGTTTGCCACTGCTTTTCCTGTAACTCTTCTTGCTGACCTTGTTCCTTTTGATTGATGGTATTTTTCTTTTGTTGTTGGTCTGTACTCTGTTTCTTTGATTGATTTTGTTCTTCCTCCTTTTCATTTTCTCCCTTGTTTTGTTGATTTGGTGATTTTGCTATACCCTCAGGATTAGGGACTTTTCTGTGATTTCCCTGCTCCTTGCTGTTTTTCTCAGCTTCCTGCTCCTTCCTCTTTTTGATCTCATCATCCCTTCTCTTGATTGTACAGTCCTCTTCCATATGTCCTTGGTGTTTGCAGTGCATGCAATAATTTGGAATACTCTCATATTACACCTTTAGCCATCTCCTTTTATTGGGGTGTGAATTCTTGAATCCCAGCCACACATAGGAAGGTCTAGTTTTCGTAAGGTCCACCTGAACTTTTACTCTTAAAGTGCTGCCTCTAGTTCTTTGGGAGGATGGATAGTCTAGAAATAATACCTTCCCAATTGACCCCAAAATGGTAGTCAACAGCACTTTATTGTAGCAATGCCAAGGGAGGCCAGGGACAGCCACCCAAATGGGAACAATAGGTGTTTCTTTTTTAGGAGTAAAGTCAGGGGTCCAATATATTCTCATTACTTCCCCTTCAACGTTCATTCTAAGTTTTGTCCAAATAGTTTGGTAGTCAAACTCACTGTCAAGATCTATATACACATGTCTAGAATTGAAATGTGTGATCTTAACACTTCCTGTGAGTTGAGTTTGGAGGGTGAAGCTCTTCTTAATCAATTCCATCTTAGGCATAGTATTAGTAAACTTGCCCACCAGAGTATACTTACAAACCTCTGCCAATTTCACATAGTAGTCATTCTCATCAACAAGAACAGCAAGAAATCCCTGTCTAGTCGTATGTATAGGGTCATTTAGTACAATAAGAACTTCATTCTTGGACTGGTTATATCTCAGCCTTGCAGGAAAGGATTGCAACACAGTATAAGGTGCAGGTTCAGAGTTTTTTTCATTGTTCCCATTACTGTTAGAATTCTAAAGCTGCTGATGGTTATTAAGATTTCAAGCAGGTGTATGGATAGTATTATTAGCCTTCTTATTAGCTCTATCCGATTGAGACTTGGGATCATACCTTGAGAAATTATTGGATATTTTGGGGAAGTTGCTGTGATATTCCATATTTGCTTGACTGGTTTGATTCGATGAGTTACCTCCTTTTTGGTTGTAGGTATCTTGTGGTTGATCTTTGTGCTTTCCATCCCTCATTTGAACCTGTTCTTGGACTTGCTTGCAGCCTTTAGCATTCGTTGGTTCATCTCCTCCCTGCTGTGATTCCTTGCTTGCTTGATCAAGTCTTTGACTTGAATGTTCTTGTCTTTGCAGCTGGACCTTCCCATGTTCCTCTCCCTTATCTTCATGGTGAAGTATGTCCTGTGGATTACCTGCATGGAATGTCGGAGTTAGATATGCTAAATTGCCTACCATACCAAAAGAAAACTCTGATGAGAATGTTTCATTTGGTGAGGTTGCATTATGTGTTCTGCTGTTTGTGCTATTGCCCTGTTGTGTACTCGACTGCTCTCCTTGCTGTGTTTTGTTGCTTTGCCTCATTGTTGCTGTTTCAGTTGGCCGAGAAGTCTCAACGTTGGTGTCTTGTTCAGCACTTCGAACAGAACCTAAGATTTCCACATCACTTCCTTGTCTTTCTTGATGTATATTGGACTTAGGATCAGTGAAAGGAGTAGGATTGTTGCTAATGTTGTTTTCTCCGTTAGAGTGATTGGAAATAGCTGTTAGCTGGATATTCCTTCTCTGAGAAGCCTTCCCAATCGACAAGGTTCCATGAGTTCCGGCGTGTCGATCTCCTCTTTGACCGGAGTTCTCCCCGCCGACTATTTTGCAGTCCATTTCACTTGAAATTTGAGTGAGATGGACCTCATCATTGGGAGAACAAACCCCAGTGGTCAAATCCTTACACATTTGACTAGAAATCGCTCGAATTTGATTACACGACTCAGGCAAACCAGTCAAGATTTCTTCAAAAGTCGCCTCTCGATTCTGACTGATTGGGACAATGAAAATCACTGATTTTTGACTATGTGGTAGATCGTGATGCTGAGTATTCATTGCTCTTATTATTTCTTCACGATTCCACCCAGCAGATCCTGGGGAAATATTTTCTTGTTTTATATCGAACTCCCTCTATGAAATCGCAGTGTTCATCGCCTCACTATCCTGCAATTTCGAGGAGTCGTGAGATAGATTTTGAGGCGTGTTATGTTGGGTTTTGTTGCCATCTCCATGGTGCTCCTTTTGGATTTGGTCCGGCGTCCATTTGACCTCAACCGGCGGCACACACGCCGTTGCGGTGGTGCACGTGCCTGACTTCCCTGTAGCCATTGTGAGTAAGAGAGAGAGCGTCTATTAGGAGAGAGAAAATCTAGAAAGAGAAAGAGGCGTTGTATTATTATATTATTATAGGCTTAGGGTTTTGAGTTTATGGTTTAGGGTTAGGGTTAGGGTTAGGGTATTGTGTTTTCTTAGGTTTTTGGTTTTAGTGTTAAGGATTTGAGGTTTAATATCAACGGTTTAGTGTTTAATGTTTGGATTTTTTGTATTTTGGGCTTTGGGTTTAGGATTTATGGTACGGTTAGGGTTAGGGTTAATTTTAGGGTTAGTGTTAGGGTTTAGTTTTTTTTTTACGTTTTATAGTTTATTGTTAAGGATTTGAGTTTTAATATCTATGGTTTAGTGTTCAATGTTAGGGTTTTGGTATTTTAGGCTTTGAGTTTAGGGTTTAGGGTTTAGAATTAGGGTTAAGGATAGGGTTAGAGTTAGGGTTCCTGTTAGGGATAGTGTTAGGGTTAGGGTTTAGTTTTTTTTTAGGTTTTAGGTTTTGGGGTTTAGGATTTTTGATTTAAAATCTATGGTTTAGTGTTTAATGTGGGTTTTGGGGTTTTGGGTTAATGGTTTAGGGTTAGGGTTGGGGTTTAGGTTTATTTAGGTTTTAGGGATTGTGGTTTAGGATTTGAGGTTTTAAATCTATGGTTTAGTGTTTAATGTTTGGGTTTTCATATTCTGGACTTAGGTTTTTTTTTGGACTTTGGGTTAAGGGTTTAGGGTATAGGGTTAGGGTTAGGGTTAGTATTAGGATTAGGGTTAGGGTGTAGGTTTTTTTAGGTTTTATGGTTCAGTGTTTAGCATTTGAGGTTTAAAATCTATGGTTTAGTATTTAATATTTGGGTTTCGATATTTTAGGCTTAGGGTTTTGAGTTTATGGTTCACGGTTAGGGTTAGGGTTAGGATTAAGGTTAGGGTTAGGTTTAGGGTATTGTGTTTTCTTAGGTTTTTGGTTTTAGGGTTTTGGATTTGAGGTTTAATATCAATGGTTTAGTGTTTAATGTTTGGATTTTTGTATTTTGGGCTTTGGGTTTAGGATTTATGGTACGGTTAGGGTTAGGGTTAATTTTAGGGTTAGTGTTAGTGTTTAGTTTTTTTTTACATTTTAGAGTTTGTTGTTAAGGATTTGAGTTTTAATATATATGGTTTAGTGTTCAATGTTAGGGTGTTGGTATTTTGGGCTTTGAGTGTAGGGTTTAGGGTTTAGGGTTAGGGTTCAGGATAGGGTTAGAGTTAGGGTTCCTGTTAGGGATAGTGTTAGGGTTAGGGTTTAGTTTTTTTTTTTTAGGTTTTAGGTATTGGGGTTTAGGATTTTTGATTTAAAATCTATGGTTTAGTGTTTAATGTGGGTTTTGGTATTTTGGGCTTGGGGTGTTGGGTTAATGGTTTAGGGTTAGGGCTTGAGTTAGTGTTAGTGTTAGGGTTTAGGTTTTAGGGATTGTGGTTTAGGATTTGAGGTTTTAAATCTATGGTTTAGTGTTTAATGTCTGGGTTTTTATATTTTAAACTAAGTTTTTTTTAGACTTATGGTTTAGGGTTAGGGTGTAGGTCTTTTTAGGTTTTATGATTCAGGATTTAGCATTTGAGTTTTAAAATCTATTGTTTGGTATTTCATGTTTGGGTTTTGGTATTTTGGGCTTAGGGTTTCAGGTTGATGTTTAAAAATTAGGGTTAGGGTTAGGGTTAGGGATAGGGGTTTGGGTTCTTTTAGATATTTGGGTTTAGGGTGTAGAATTTGAGGTTTAATATCAATGGTTTAGTGTTTATTGTTTGGGTTTTGGTATTTTGGGCTTGGGGTTTAGTGTTTATGGTAGTGTTAGGGTTAGGGTTAATGTTAAGGTTAGGATAAGGGTTTAGTTTGTTTTTAGATTTTAGGGTTTATGGTTAAGTATTTGAGTTGTAAGATCTATGGTTTAGTGTTTAACGTTAGGGTTTTGGTATTTTTCGCTTTGGGTTTAGGGTATAGGGTTTAGGGTTAGGGTTAGGGATAGGGTTAGGGTTAGGGTTCATGTTAGGGATAGGGTTAGGGTTAGGGTATAATTTTCTTTTTGTTTTAGGTTTGGTGTTTAGGATTTTTGGTTCAAAATCTATGGTTTAGTGTTTAATGTTTGGGTTTTGCTATTTTGGGCTTGGGGTTGCAGGTTAATGGTTTAGGTTTAGGGGTAGGGTTAGGGTTAGGATTAGGGTTTAGTTGTTTTTTTTCGGTTTTTCGGTTTGTGGTTTAGCATTTGAGATTTAAAAATTATGGTTTAGTGTTTAATATTTGGGTTTTTGTATTTTGGGCTTAGCATTTTGGATTTATGGTTTAGGGTTAGGGTTAGGGTTTTGGGTTTATTTAGGGTTTTGGGTTTAGAGTTTAGGATTTGAGGTTTAATATCAATGGTTTAGTATTTAATGTTTGGATTTTTGTATTTTGGGCTTGAGTTTTAGGGTTTATGGTAGGGTTAGAGTTAGAGTTTAGGTTGTTTATTAGGTTTTAGGGTTTGGGGTTAAGGATTTGAGTTGTAATATCTATGATTTAGTGTTTAATGTTAGGGTTTGGTATTTTGGTCGTTGGGTTTAGGGTTTAGGGTTTAGGGTTAGGGTTAAGGATAAGGTTAGGGTTAGGGTTAGTATTAGGGATAGGGTTAGGGTTAAGGATAAGGTTAGGGTTAGAGTTCATATTTGGGATAGGGTTAGGGTTAGGGTTTAGTGTTGTTTTTAGGTTTTACGTGTTGGGGTTTAGGATTTTTGGTTAAAAATATATGGCTTAGTGTTTAATGTTTGGGTTTTGGTATTTTGTGCTTGGGGTTTCCAGTTAATGGTTTAGGGTTAGGGATAGGGTTAAGTTTAGCGTTAGGGTTAGGGTTTAGTTTTTTTTTAGGTTTTAGGGTTTGTGGTTTAGGATTTGAGGTTTATAATCTATGGTTTAGTGTTTAATATCTGGGTTTTTGTCTGTTGGACTTAGGTTTTTTTTTGGACATAGGGCTTAGGGTTAAGGTTAGAGTTAGGATAAAGGTTAGGGTATAGGTTTTTTTAGGTTTCATGGTTCAGGGTTTAGCATTTGAGGTTTAAAATCTATGTTTTAGTATTTAATAATTGGGTTTGTGTATTTTGGGCTTAGGTTTTCGGGTTTATGCTTTAGGTTTATGGTAAGGCTTTTGGGTATTTCTAGATTTTTGGATTTAAGATTTAGAATTTGAGGTTTAATATCAATTTTTTAGTGTTTAATGTTTGGGTTTTGGTACTTTGGGCTTGGGGTTTAGGGTTTATGGTAGGGTTAGGGTCAATGTAATGGTTAGGGTTAGGGTTTAGGTTGTTTTTAGGTTTTAAGGTTTGGGTTTAAGAATTTGAGTTTTAATATCTATGGTTTAGAGTTTAATGTTAGGGTTTTGGTATTTTGGGCTTTGGGTTTAGGGTTTAGGGTATAGGGTTAGGGTTAAGGATCGTGTTAGGGTTGGACCCCTAAAAAAAAGCTTAAATCAAAAAGAAAGAAGAGAAATTGGGCCATCTATCCTGAGAGAGGCTGCCTTCTTCTGGTCGACAGCTCTATGACGGGCTTCCCTCTTTCCTTGGCCCTGCTGGCTCGTCTACGCTCCGCCCCAGCAAGTAATAATTGAAAAACAATGTTGACTTTCCTTACATTCAAGTGGCTTTCCGCTCTTGCATTAAGATTGAAAATGAAAACTTGCCGTAAAAAAAGGCAATTAATTAGAAAAAAGAAAACATATGAAATAATGAATCAAGATCTAGATGGATCTCTATCTTTATCTCTATCCACGAAGATACCTATCTATATGGAGAGAGATTTATCTATGAATCAGCCTAGATTATCCTCTATCCAGATAGATATGTCCCTATGAGCGAGTACGCCTATCTTTATATGTTTTGGCCACGTTCCTTTCAGCTCCGAAGAGGGTTCTTGTTAGGGATATGGTTAGGGTTAGGGTTTAGGTTTTTTTAGGTTTTAGGGTGTGGTTTAGGATTTTTGGTTTAAAATCTATGGTTTAGTGTTTCATGTTTGGGTTTTTGTATTTTAGGCTTGGGGTTTCGGGTTAGGGTTAAGGTTAGGTTTACGGTTTGTGTTAGGGTTAGGGTAGGGTTTAGGTTTTTTTTAGGTTTTAGGGTTTGTGGTTTATGATTTGAGGTTTAAAATCTACGGCTTAGTATTTCATGTTTGGGTTTTTGTATTTTGGACTTAGGGTTTAGGGTTAGGGTTAGGGTTAGGATTAGGGTTAGGGTGTAGTTTTCTTTTTTCGGTTTTATGGTTCAGGGTTTAGCATTTGAGGTTTAAAATCTATGATTCAGTATTTATTGTTTGAGTTATGGTTAGGGTTAGTGTTAATGTTTTTTAGTTTTTAGATTTTCGCGTTTAGGTTTAGGATTTGAAGTTTAATATCAATGGTTTATTGTTTAGTTTTTGGGTTTTGGTATTTTAAACTTGGGGTTTAGGGTTTATGGTAGAGTTAGGGTTTAGGTCATTTTTTAGGTTTTAGGGTTTGTGGTTAAGGATTTGAGGTGTAATATCTATGGTTTAGTTTTGAATGTTAGGGTTTTGGTAATTTTTGCTTTGAGTTTGGGGTTTAGGGTTTAAGGTTAGGTTTTAGGATACGGTTAGGGTTAGTGTTCGTGTTAGGGATAGGGTTAGTGTTTGGGTTTAGGTTTCTAATAGGTTTTAGGTTTTGGGGTTAAGGATTTTTGGTTTAAAATCTATGGTTTAGTGTTTAATGTTTGGGTTTTTGTATTTTGGGCTAAGGGTTTTAGGCTTATGGTTTAGGATTAATGTTAGGTTAAGGTTAGGGTTAGTTTTTTTTTTTTTAGGTTTTTGGGTTTAGGGTTTAGGATTTGAGGTTTAAATCAATGGTTGAGTGTTTAATGTTTGGATTTTGGTATTTTGGGTTTTTGGTTTAGGATTTATGGTAGGGCTAGGGTTAGGGTTAATGTTAGGGTTAGTGTTAGGGTTTAGGTTATTTTTTATGTTTTAGGGTTTGGTTTTAAGGATTTGAGTTTTAATATCTATGGTTTAGTGTTCAATGTAAGGTTTTGGTATTTTAGGCTTTGGGTTTAAGGTTTAGCATTTAGGTTTAGGGTTAAGGATATGGTTAGGGTTAGGGTTAGGGTTAGATATACGATTAGTTAGGGTTTAGTGTTTTTTTAGGTTTTAGGTTTTGGGGTTCAGGATTTTCGATTTAAAATCTATCGTTTAGTGTTTAATGTTTGGGTTTTGGTATTATGGGCTTGGGGGTTTTGGGTTAATGGTTTAGGGTTAGGGTTTGAGTTTAGGGTTTAGATTGTTTTTAGGTTTTAGGGTTTGGAGTTAAGGATATGAGTTTTAGTATCTATGGTTTAGTGTTCAATGTTAGGGTGTTGGTATTTTGGGCTTTGAGTTTAGGGTTTAGGGTTTAGAATTAGGGTTAAGGATAGGGTTAGAGTTAGGGTTCCTGTTAGGGATAGTGTTAGGGTTATGGTTTAGTTTTTTTTTAGGTTTTAGGTTTTGGGGTTTAGTATTTTTGATTTAAAATCTATGGTTTAGTGTTTAATGTGGGTTTTGATATTTTGGGCTTGGGGTTTTGGGTTAATAGTTTAGGGTTAGGGCTTGAGTTAGTGTTAGGGTAGGGAGGGTTTAGGTTTTTTTCGGTTTAGGGAGTATGGTTTAGGATTTGAGGTTTTAAATCTATGTTTTAGTGTTTAATGTTTAGGTTTTCATATTCTGGACTGAGGTTTTTTTTTGGACTTAGGGTTAAGGGTTTAGGGTATAGGGTTAGGGTTAGGGTTAGTGTTAGGATTAGGGTTAGGGTGTAGGTTTTTTTAGGTCTTATGGTTCAGGGCTTAGCATTTGAGGTTTTAAGTCTATGGTTTAGTATTTAATGTTTGGGTTTCGATATTTTAGTCTTATGGTTTTGAGTTTATGGTTTAGGGTTAGGGTTAGGGTTAGGATTAAGGTTAGGGTTAGGGTTAGGGTATTGTGTTTCTTAGGTTTTTGGTTTTAGGGTTTAGGATTTGAGGTTTAGTATCAATGGTTTAGTGTTTAATGTTTGGATTTTTGTATTTTGGGCTTTAGGTTTAGGATTTATGGTACGGATAGGGTTAGGGTTAACATTAGGGTTAGTATTAGCATTTAGTTTTTTTTTTTACGTTTTATAGTTTGTTGTTAAGGATTTGAGTTTTAATATGTATGGTTTAGTGTTCAATGTTAGGGTGTTGGTATTTTGGGCTTTGAGTTTAGGGTTTAGGGTTTAGGTTTAGGGTTAAGGATAGGGTTAGAGTTAGGGTTCCTGTTAGGGATAGTGTTATGGTTAGGGTTTAGTTTTTTTTAGGTTTTAGGTTTTGGGGTTTAGGATTTTTGATTTAAAATCTATGGTTTAGTGTTTAATGTGGGTTTTGGTATTTTGGGCTTGGGGTTTTGGGTTAATGGTTTAGGGTTAGGGCTTGAGTTAGTGTTAGGGTTAGGTTTTAGGTTTTTCTAGGTTTTAGGGATTGTGGTTTTGGATTTGAGGTTTTAAATCTATGGTTGAGTGTTTAATGTCTGGGTTTTTGTATTTTGGACTAAGTTTTTTTTTAGACTTATGGTTTAGGGTTTGGGTGTAAGTTTTTTAGGTTTTATGATTCAGGGTTTAGCATTTGAGTTTTAAAATCTATTGTTTGGTATTTCATGTTTGGGTTTTGGTATTTTGGACTTAGGGTTTTAGGTTGATGTTTAACAATTAGGGTTAGGGTTAAGGTTAGGGTTAGGGTTAGGGTTAGCGGTTTGGGTTCTTTTAGATATTTGGGTTTAGGGTGAAGAATTTGAGGTTTAATATCAATGGTTTAGTGTTTATTGTTTGGGTTTTGGTATTTTGGGTTTTGGTATTTCGGGCTTGGGGTTTACGGTTTATGGTAGGGTTAGGGTTAGGGTTAATGTTAATGTTAGGGTAAGGGTTTAGGTTGGTTTTAGGTTTTAGGGTTTAGGGTTAAGAATATGAGGTGTAAGTTTTATGGTTTAGTGTTTAACATTGGGGTTTTGGTATTTTTCGCTTAGGGTTTAGGGTATAGGGTATAGTGTTAGGGTTAAGGATAGGGTTAGGGTTCATGTTAGGGATAGGGTTAGGGTTAGGGTATAGGGTTTTTTTGGTTTTAGGTTTGGGGTTTAGGATTTTTGGTTCAATATCTATGGTTTAGTGTTTAATGTTTGGGTTTTGCTATTTTGGGCTTGGGGTTTCAGGTTAATGGGTTAGGGTTAGGGTTAGGGTTAGGATTAGGGTTTAGGTCTTTTTTTAGGTTTTTCGGTTTGTGGTTTAACATTTGAGATTTAAAAATTATGGTTTAGTGTTTAATATTTGGGTTTTTGTTTTTTGGGCTTAGCTTTTTGGATTTATTGTTTAGGGTTAGGGTTAGGGTTAGGGTTAGGGTTTTGGGTTTATTTAGGATTTTGGGTTTAGAGTTTAAGATTTGAGGTTTAATATCAATGGTTTAGTATTTAATGTTTGGATTTTTGTATTTTGGGCTTGAGTTTTAAGGTTTATGGTAGGGATAGAGTTAGGGTTTAGGTTGTTTATTAGGTTTTAGGGTTTCGGGTTAAGGATTTGAGTTGTAATATCTATGATTTACTGTTTAATGTTAGGGTTTGGTATTTTGGTCTTTGGGTTTAGGTTTTAGGGTTTAGAGTTAGGGTTAAGGATAAGGTTAGGGTTAGGGTTCGTATTAGGGATAGGGTTAGGGTTAAGGACAAGGTTAGGGTTAGAGTTCGTATTAGGGATAGGGTTAGGGTTAGGGTTTAGTGTTGTTTTTAGGTTTTAGGTGTTGGGGTTTAGGATATTTGGTTAAAAATATATGGCTTAGTGTTTAATGTTTGGGTTTTGGTATTTTGTGCTTGGGGTTTCGAGTTAATGGTTCAGGGTTAGGGATAGGGTTAAGTTTAGGGTTAGGGTTAGGTTTAGGGTTTAGTTTTTTTTTTAGGTTTTAGGGTTTGTGGTTTAGGATTTGAGGTTTATAATCTATGGTTTAGTGTTTAATATCTAGGTTTTTGTCTTTTGGACTTAGGTTTTTTTTTGGACTTAGGGGTTAGGGTTAAGGTTAGGGCTAGGATTAAGGTTACGGCTTAGGTTTTTTTAGGTTCATGGTTCAGGGTTTAGCATTTGAAGTTTAAAATCTATGTTTCAGTATTTAATAATTGGGTTTTGGTATTTTGGGCTTAGGTTTTTGGGTTTATGCTTTAGGGTTAAGGTTAGGGTTAAGGTTAGGTTTTTGGGTATTTTTATATTTTTGGATTTAAGATTTAGAATTTGAGGTTTAATATCAATTTTTTAGTGTTTAATGTTTGGGTTTTGGTATTTTGGGCTTGGGGTTTAGGGTTTATGGTAGGGTTAGGGTTAATGTTAGGGTTAGGGTTAGGGTTTAGGTTGTTTTTATGTTTTAAGGTTTGGGTTTAAGGATTTGAGTTGTAATATCTATGGTTTAGTGTTTAATGTTAGGGTTTTGGTATTTTGGGCTTTGGGTTTAGGGTTTAGGGTTTAGGTTATAGGGTTAAGGTTAAGGATCGTGTTAGGGTTGGACCCCTTAAAAAAAGCTGAAATCAAAAAGAAAGAAGAGAAATTGGGCCATCTATCCTGAGAGAGGTTGCCTTCTTCTAGTCGACTGCTCTATGACGGGCTTCCCTCTTTCCTTGGTCGTGCTGGCTCGTCTACGCTTCGCCCCATTAAGTAATAATTGAAAAATGATGTTGAATTTCCTTATAGTCAAGTGGCTTTCCGCTCTTGCATTAAGATTGAAAATGAAAACTTGTCATAAAAAAGGCAATTAATTAGAAAAAAGAAAACATATGGAAATAGTGAATCAAGATCTAGATGGATCCCTATATTTATCTATATCCACGGAGATACCTATCTATATGGAGAGAGATTTATCTATGAATTGGCCTAGACTATCCTCTATCCGGATAGATATGTCCCTATGAGCGACTACGTCTATCTTTATATGTTTTGTCCACGTTCCTTTCCGCTCCGAAGAGGGTTCTTCTTAGGGATATGGTTAGGGTTAGGGTTTAGTTTTTTTTTAGGTTTTAGGGTTTGGTTTAGGATTTTTGGTTTAAAATCTATGGTTTAGTGTTTCATGTTTGGGTTTTTGTATTTTAGGCTTGGGGTTTCGGGTTAATGATTTAGGGTTAGGGTTAGGGTTAAGGTTAGGTTTACGGTTTGTGTTAGGGTTAGGGTAGGGTTTAGTTTTTTTTTAGGTTTTAGGGTTTGTGGTTGATTTGAGGTTTAAAATCTATGGTTTAGTGTTTCATGTTTGGGTTTTTGTATTTTGGACTTAGGGTTTAGGGTTAGGGTTAGGGTTAGGATTAGGGTTAGGGTGTAGTTTTTTTTTTGATTTTATGGTTCAGGGTTTAGCATTTGAGGTTTAAAATCTATGATTCAGTATTTATTGTTTGAGTTAGGGTTAGGGTTAGTGTTAGTATTTTGTTTTTTTCAAGATTTTCGCGTTTACGTTTAGGATTTGAAGTTTAATATCAATGGTTTAGTGTTTAATTTTTGGGTTTTGGTATTTTAAACTTGGGGTTTAGGGTTTATGTAGAGTTAGGGTTTAGATTGTTTTTTAGGTTTTAAGGTTTGTGGTTAAGGATTTGAGGTGTAATATCTATGGTTTAGTTTTGAATCTTAGGGTTTTGGTATTTTTTGCTTTGAGTTTGGGGTTTAGGGTTTAGGGTTAGGATTTAGGATACGGTTAGGGTTAGTGTTCGTGTTAGGGATAGGGTTAGTGTTTGGGATTAGTTTTTTTTTAGGTTTTAGGTTTTGGGGTTAAGGATTTTTGGTTTAAAATCTATGGTTTAGTGTCTAATGTTTGGGTTTTGGTATTTTGGTCTAAGGGTTTCAGGCCTATGGTTTAGGATTAGGGTTAGGTTAAGGTTAGGGTTAGGGTTTTTGTTTTTTTTTAGGTTTTTGGGTTTAGGGTTTAGGATTTGAGGTTTAAATTAATGGTTGAGTGTTTAATATTTGGATTTTGGTATTTTGGGTTTTGGGTTTAGGATTTATGGTAGGGCTAGGGTTAGGGTTAATGTTAGGGTTAGCGTTAGGGTTTAGGTTATTTTTTACGTTTTAGGGTTTGTTGTTAAGGATTTGAGTTTTAATATCTATGGTTTAGTGTTCAATGTTAAGGTTTTGGTATTTTAGGCTTTGGGTTTAAGGCTTAGCATTTAGGTTTAGGGTTAAGGATATGGTTAGGGCTAGGGTTAGGGTTAGAGATACGGTTAGAGTTAGGGTTTAGTGTTATTTTAGGTTTTAGGTTTTGGGGTTTCGGATTTTCGATTTAAAATCTATGGTTTAGTGTTTAATTTTTGGGTTTTGGTATTTTGGGCTTGGGGGTTTGGGTTAATGGTTTAGGGTTAGGGTTAGGGTTAAGGTTAAAGTTAGGGTTTGAGTTAGGGTTAGGGTTAGGATTTAGGGTTTAGGTTGTTTTTAAGTTTTAGCATTTGGAGTTAAGGATTTGAGTTTTAATATCTATGGTTTAGTGTTTAACATTAGGGTTTTGGTATTTTTGGCTTTGGGTTTAGGGTATGGGGGTTATGGTTAGGGTTATGGATAGGGTTAGGGTTAGGGTTAGGGTTAGGGTTAGGGTATATTTTTTTTTTTAGGTTTTAGGTTTTGGGGTTTAGGATTTTTGGTTTAAAATCTATGGTTTAGTGTTTAATGTTTTGGTTTTGGTATTTTGGGCTTGGGGTTTTGGTTTAATGGTTTAGGGTTAGGGTTAGGGTTAGGATTTAGGTTAGGGTGTAGGTTTTTTTAGGTTTCATGGTTCAGCGTTTAGCATTTGAAGTTTAAAATCTATGTTTCAGTATTTAATAATTGGGTTTTGGTATTTTGGGCTTAGGTTTTTGGGTTTATGTTTTAGGGTTAAGGTTAGGGTTTTGGGTATTTTTTGATTTTTTGATTTAAGATTTAGAATTTGAGGTTTACTATCAATTTTTTAGTGTTTAATGTTTGGGTTTTGGTATTTTGTGCTTGGGGTTTAGGGTTTATGGTAGGGTTAGGGTTAATGTTAGGGTTAGGGTTAGGGTTTAGGTTGTTTTTAGGTTTTAAGGTTTGGGTTTGCATTTGAGTTGTAATATCTATGGTTTAGTGTTTAATGTTAGGGTTTTGGTATTTTGGGCTTTCGGTTTAGGGTTTAGGGTATAGGGTTAGGGTTAAGGATCGTGTTAGGGTTGGACCCCTTAAAAAAGATGAAATCAAAAAGAAAGAAGAGAAATTGGGCCATCTATCCTGAGAGAGGTTGCCTTCTTCTAGTCGACTGCTCTATGACGGGCTTCCCTCTTTCCTTGGCCGTGCTGGCTCGTCTATGCTCCGCCCCATAAGTAATAATTGAAAAATGATGTTGACTTTCCTTATAGTCAAGTGGCTTTCCGCTCTTTCATTAAGATTGAAAATGAAAACTTGTCGTAAAAAAAGGCAATTAATTAGAAAAAAGAAAACATATGGAAATAGTGAATCAAGATCTTGATGGATCCCTATCTTTATCTATATCCACGTAGATACCTATCTATATGGAGAGAGATTTATCAATGAATCGGCCTAGACTATCCTCTATCCGGATAGATATGTCCCTATGAGTGACTACGCCTATCTTTATATGTTTTGGCCACGTTCCTTTCCGCTCCGAAGAGGGTTCTTGTTAGGGATATGGTTAGGGTTAGGGTTTAGGTTTTTTTTAGGTTTTAGGGTTTGGTTTAGGATTTTTGGTTTAAAATCTATGGTTTAGTGTTTCATGCTTGGGTTTTTGTATTTTAGGCTTGGGGTTTCGGGTTAATTATTTAGGGTTAGGGTAGGGTTAAGGTTAGGTTTACGGTTTGTGTTAGGGTTAGGGTAGGGTTTAGGTTTTTTTTAGGTTTTACGGTTTGTGGTTTATGATTTGAGGTTTAAAATCTATGGTTTAGTGTTTCATGTTTGGGTTTTTGTATTTTGGACTTACGGTTTAGGGTTAGGGTTAGGGTTAGGATTAGGGTTAGGGTGTAGTTTTTTTTTTTGGTTTTATGTTTCAGGGTTTAGCATTTGAGGTTTAAAATCTATGATTCAGTATTTATTGTTTCAGTTAGGGTTAGGGTTAGTGTTAGTGTTTTGTTTTTTTTAAGATTTTCGCGTTTACATTTAGGATTTGAAGTTTAATATCAATGGTTTAGTGTTTAATTATTGGGTTTTGGTATTTTAAACTTGGGGTTTAGGGTTTATGTAGAGTTAGGGTTTAGGTTGTTTTTTATGTTTTACGGTTTGCGGTTAAGGATTTGAGGTGTAATATCTATGGTTTAGTTTTGAATCTTAGAGTTTTGTTATTTTTTGCTTTGAGTTTGGGGTTTAGGGTTTAGGGTTAGGATTTAGGATACGGTTAGGGTTAGTGTTCGTGTTAGGGATAGGGTTAGTGTTTAGGATTATTTTTTTTTCGGTTTTAAGTGAAAAGAAAATTGAGTAATAGGGCGAAATAAGAATGATATGTCAAGGAGGGCAACAAGTCACTAAAGTATATCTAAATACACCCTACCTGACCCTGAGCCTATGTTACAATCTAAAAAAGTCCTATTGTGATCCTAAGTGCGTATGAGGAATTTGAAGTAGTGAAAATAAGGGCAAGCCTATGGCAATATGTATAAATGAGTGGTGAATTTGTTCTGAGAGTGAGTGTCGAAACGTGATCCTTATACTCAAACTAAAATCATTGTGTGAAAAATGAGGATGTTATTTGAAGTAAGGACAGGAGTTGTAATACCAGAAATATTAGCATCTCGGTGAGAAATTGAAGAGGATAGGCATCATTGCGTAGTAAATCTGGGTTATGGTTTGATTCTACACAAATCAATGCCTAATAGTGAGACCATGCATATAAGACTCCCATAGGTATGTCCCCATACCAACTAGTATATGGGAAAGCATGTCATCTTCCGGTTGAATTAGAGCATAAAGCCATGTGGGCTATGAAGAAGCTAAAAATGGACTGGAACGAAGCTGCAGAACAACGATTAAATGGGTTAAATGAACTCGATGAATTTCGCCTTAAGGCTTATGAAAGCTCAGCCCTCTACAAAGAGAAGATGAAGAAGAACCATGACCTAAAAATCGAGAAACGAGAGTTTATGATTGGGGATTCGGTGCTTTTATTCAACTCTAGATTGCGCTTGTTTCCGGGCAAGCTAAAGTCTAAATGGACTGGACCGTACTTGATCACCAAATTATTCCCTCATGGAGCCGTTGAGTTGGAAAACAAGGAAGGTGTGCGGTTTAAGGTGAACGGACAACGTCTCAAAATCTATATTGGTCATGCGGAATCAGCGAATGAGGTGGTTGAGGCATATTATCTTGATGAAGTCTGAGTAATCAAGTGTCCTCAGTCGTGCCGCGACGTTAAATCAGGCGCTAGTTGGGAGGCAACCCAATAGTTATCATCTAATCACGTTTATAGTTTTTGTGTTTTTTCTCTTTCTAGTAACAGTAGCATTTTCTATTTATGGGTTGTAAATTTTCAGGTAGCATATCTACAGGAAGTACTGCAGACAAGTTACTCTACATCAGTCACTGACGGATACATCTACGGACCGTCACTCCTGTGACGGACCATCGCATGCCTCCGTCGTGCCAGGTACGCTCTCTTGTAATTTTGAAAAACTAGGGCACAGGCGACGGACCATGTGACGGACCGTCACAACTGCGACGAACCGTCATCGGGGTTTCGTCACGCCATTACCCGGCTACCCGACCCGACCCGGCTTCAGAATTTTAAAAGTTTAAAACGTTTTAAACCCCCCACCCCTTCATTATCAGTTTTCACTTAATCTTCCCTCCATTTTCTCCCCTTCCAACTTCACTCTCTTCCCAAAGTCCCCATCTTCTCCCATTGTTCATCCCAAAATTTTCCCTCTTGGTCGGAATTTGCTGCAGTGATTCTTAACCTTCTAACTTGAGTGCCATCATTTGTGCATTATGGTCTCCTCTTCCAAGGTATGTATTCCTGAAACTCTACCCTTTACTATTTTTTTTGGTTGTTTTACTGTTTTTCCCTATTGATTGCATATGGGTTTCTGCTTTTGCCTAGATATTATCTAACTTAGGTCTGTAATTCCACAAACTGCCTGGACAATACTAGAGAAATTAGGGCTTTAAAACTTACCAATTTGGGTTGTCATTCTGACTCACATGGGGTAAAACTTGGCACCCCTCAGTTCTGTCTCTGTTTCACAGCACGACAACCCGATGACGGACCGTCATACCCATGACGGTCCGTCCTGCACAACCGTCGTGACGGTCAGAGACCCCTGTCCTAGGGGTCTCAACACTTTTTCTAAGTGTCCATTGACGGACACATGTGACGGACCGTCGTAGCCATGACGGTCCGTCCTGCACAACCGTCGTGACGGTCAGAGACCCCTGTCCTAGGGGTCTCAACACTTTTTCTAAGTGTCCACTGACGGACACATGTGACGGACTGTCGTAGCCATGACGGTCCGTCCTGCACAACCGTCGTGACGGTCAGAGACCCCTGTCCTAGGGGTCTCAACACTTTTTCTAAGTGTCCACTGACGGACACATGTGACGGACCGTCATATCCATGACGGTCCGTCCTGCACAACCGTCGTGACGGTCAGAGACCCCTATCCTAGGGGTCTGAACACTTTTTCCAAGTGTCCACTGACGGACACATGTGACGGACCGGCATATCCATGACGGTCCGTCCTGCACAACCGTCGTGACGGTCAGAGACCCCTGTCCTAGGGGTCTCAACATTTTTTTAAGTGTCCACTGACGGACACATGTGACGGACCGTCATACCCATGACGGTCCGTCCTGCACAACCGTCATGACGGTCAGAGACCCCTGTCCTATGGGTCTCAACACTTTTTCCAAGTGTCCACTGACGGACACTTGCGACTGACCGTCACACCAACGACGGTCCGTCCTGCATAACCGTTGTGACGGTCAGAGACCCCTGTCCTATGGGTCTCAATACTTTTTCCAAGTGTCCACTAACGGACATTTGCGACGGACCGTCATACCATGACGGTCCGTCCTGCTTAACCGTCGTATCGGTCTGATACTTTCCCTCTGATATTTTATGTTGCCAAGTATTACATGACGGACTGCATGACGGTCCGTCATACGCACTACGGTCCGTCACCAGGTCCGTCGTGACCTACTGCTACTTCAGAGCTGTTATCACTGGTTTGAGTGTCTGAGTATTATTGTCTCAAATGTTTATTTCTTTTGTGTCATACTTCATCCTTCAAGTACTAATGATGATTCGTTACAGGTACTACCTATCATGGAACCTAAACAAGATCGCGTTTACGCACGTGGGCGTTCAAAATCTGTCGCCCCGTCTGCCCGATTGGTGATAGGCTCTGATGATGAGCATGATCCAGAATACGTGCCACCTACTGCTACTCCAGCACGAGCTCCACGTGTACCGCGAGTCACGCCCAAGAAGGTGGCGCCCGGCGTAGTCACTGCCTCCCAGTCTGATGAGGAGCGCACACTGACCGGCACTCCTTCTGGGTCAACTGCCCAAGACGAAGGAGCATCTGGCTCCTTAAGAGTTTCGTGGTCAGAGGAAGCCTCTGGGTCTGCAGACGCCTCTGCTCCTGCCACAGCTACACAGTCTGCTTCAGATGATGAGGCTGACAGCACCGACTCCACCCCTGGCTCACCAACAGGAGTCCCTGCCCCGGTTGCCGATCAGCCCAACCGGTGGTGTGTTGACGGGCAATACAAGGTATACTTAGACGCCAAGGTTCTCAATGACAAAGGCGTCATGACACGGACTCTTACACTGGAGAGGCGGGTCCTCACGGGAAGTCTCCCCACCATGCCAGATATTCACACCCTCTTCACCAGACACCGGCTAGAGTGGACGGCTCGTTCTTTGGGTCGCTACAGTGAGGAGCTAGTCCGCGAGTTCTATGCCTCTTATGTGGCTACTCTTCGCTCGCAGATCGATAGGCGGTCTGCCCCCGCCAAACAGGCCCCACTTGAGCACGTCCGAGTACGAGGCATCCAGGTTGACATCTCCCTACCAGCCATCCGCCGATATCTGTACGGCACGGATTCTGACTCCACCAGCACACCTCTCACCGCCGAGTTTGATTACCGGTGGCAAATTGTTAAAGAGGGCCGGTTCTTACGTGAGCCTTCACTGAGAGAGACCACCAAGAGGTGGATGGCACTGCACCTATCTATTGATGGAGAGGCTGCGGATTGGGTGATGGAGCCGAAGGGGGCCATCAGGAAGGCCAACTTGACCTTTACGGCCAAGTTTCTCTGGTTGATCGTCCGCCATTGTCTCTCCCCCACTGCTGCGGATAACATAGTCACCTGGGATCGTGCAGTGCTGATGGCTGCTATGATGGCAGGGTTTGAGGTCGATTTCGCTTGGCTTCTCCAAGCGGTCATGCACGAGAGGGCCTTCAAGGTCACCACAACTTACCCTTTCCCTTGCATGATTTTCTCTTTGTGCAGATCAGCAGGTGTGCCCATTTGGCACAATGACCAGCTCAAGACCCCGCCAGGAAATGTTGACATCGGCCTCATCAGGGATGAGGCCAATGAGTTGGCCCCACGCAGAGGGCCCCGTCCAGAGGTGGCCCCATTTGGTGAGAACCTGGCCGACACCGTAGAGCATGCTCATGATGCTTCCCGTGCTGCTTCTGCACACACTGACACTACTCCGGTCGAGTCTATCCCGGGTAGTAGCACTGCCCCGAGCTCCTCTCGCTGGGCTCCTTCTGCCACTCTGGTCCCACTAGCTCGGGTTCAGAAACTTGAGGCACAGATGGCTACTCTTCTGCATCACATTCAGCCGTGGATGCAGAAGACTATTGCTGAGGCAGAGGAGCGCAAGATGATACAGCACACAGAGAGGCAGATCGCCGGGGTACACCAGCGCTTAGACGCATTTGAATTACGAGTACTAGCCCGACCAGCCCCTCCGGTGGACATGTCGACTCTCCAGGCTGCGGTTGAGAGTCTGCGGGCGGATCTTGATATGATTTTAGAGGCGAGGGTGCCTGAGTCTGAGGCCCCTCCCGTAGGTTGAGGGCTGTAGAAGTAGCTGCCGGGGCGTCTAGCTCCAAAATTGTAGATTCTGTGGGAGGCGCTACTGATGGTGCTGTGGTTGCTGCGGACATTACTGAGGATGTCCAGACTACGCAGGGAGCAGGTTCCGGGGAACCGGACCCACCAGCTTGCTGATCACCGGCGCTTAGCGCCTCAGGTTTGCTTCACTTACCCTTTTACGTAGTTTAACTTTTCCATGTATTGGGGACAATTGCATATTTTTTTGTAGGGGGTGGGGTAAATGGAAAGTGAACACTTGGGTGAATTTTGAGTAGCCCAAGTTCACGATCCTCTTTTGGGGTTTTCTTGCCTGTGTTCTTTTTCCCCAAAAGACTGATTACTTTTACTGTTGAACCGGCATGTCATATCTTATGTACACAGTATAAATCTGAAGCATGATGGCTAATATAAATATGATATCTCGATAATCATTTGCATGACTAGGCACAGTAAGTGATAATTGTGTGGTTTGAAACATGAAACAAGGATACACTTCTGCATGATCCTGAATCTAGGATTTGAACTAGGTGTCTAATACTCTGGGAATGCAAGGAATGCCATGTGAGTGTGAGGTAAAGTCGAATGACCACCATTAATACTGAGCTAGAACTTGCCTGGTTAGTCCTACTGAAAGTGAGTCAAAACAATCACTTAGGAAAGGATCATAGGCCCTTGTTCGAAATAGTCAATCTTGAGCCTAAAAAAAAAAAATAACAGAAAACCAAATGAAGTTAATCCCTTTTTGATCCAAATGAATTGAGCCTAAACTAGATTTTTTTTTTTTACCCCAAATGATCTTCTCTGGGAGCAATGTGTTGGCCCTGGTCCCTCCTAGGACATGTGCACCTCAGCTTATGCCAAAAGCATAAGTTGAGGGTGGCTAATGCAGAAAGCAACCTTGTTTTGGCCCTGACCCAACCATGGGTATTGTGAACCTTGACTCATGGCAAAATCATGAGTTGAGGGTGGCTGCTATAAGGAAAACCACGGAAAGTGGGGTTGAAAGAATGAAGAGAAAGAAAGAATAAAACAGAAGTGACTAAAAAAAAAAAAAAAAAAAAAAAAAAAAAAAAAAAAAAAAAAAAAAAAAAAAAAAAAAAGTTAATAATAACCAAAAGCAAAATAAACACAAGAAAAGAGAAAAGTCACTTACACATAAGGATAAGAAAGGGAAAACAGCAAAGTGAAAAGAAAATTGAGTAATAGGGCGAAATAAGAATGATATGTCAAGGAGGGCAACAAGTCACTAAAGTATATCTAAATACACCCTACCTGATCCTGAGCCTATGTTACAATCTAAAAAAAGTCCTATTGTGATCCTAAGTGTGTATGAGGAATTTGAAGTAGTGAAAATAAGGGCAAGCCTATGGCAATATGTATAAATGAGTGGTGAATTTGTTCTGAGAGTGAGTGTCGAAACGTGATCCTTATACTCAAACTAAAATCATTGTGTGAAAAATGAGGATGTTATTTGAAGTAAGGACAGGAGTTGTAATACCAGAAATATTAGCATCTCGGTGAGAAATTGAAGAGGATAGGCATCATTGTGTAGTAAATCTGGGTTATGGTTTGATTCTACACAAATCAATGCCTAATAGTGAGACCATGCATGAACATAATGAGAATAATCGAGGTTGATAGCCAAATGATTGCGGAAATTAAAATATGGATACTTTTGTACAAAGAATTTGTAGTGAGTCATAGTGCGTCGCTTGAGGACAAACAACGAATTTAAGTTGAGGGTGTTGATGTACCGTGGTTTCACGGTATTTCTAATACTTTTTCCTTAAGTTTAGTGTGTGTCGAGCGCCTTTTTGTGTTGATTTTGATATAAGTTTATCTTTGTTTGCAGAAAATCTGTCTAAGGAAGAACGCGGGAGTTTTTGAGAAAGAATTGCAGAAGAGACCACCTACGGAGCCTATGACGGTCCGTCGAGGCTGTGACGGTCCGTAGGTGGCATCGTAGTGAAGGAAGAAGTTGCTGAAGGAAATTTGGGGAAGTCTGACCGTGTGGGATTACGGAAGTTCGTGACGGACCGTCACATATACGACGGTCTGTCCTGCATGTTCGTCGTAATTATCAGAGAGTAATCCCAGTACCCAAAATTCCAAAGTTCAAGTGTATTGGAACGAAGACCCTCGACGGGCCGTCATGCTTGCGACGGTCCGTCATACCTGTCCGTCGGGGGGAATGAAGAAAGCAACGTGAGAAGATGTGAAGTATGGGACGACGGAGGCTATGACGGTCCGTCGTGTCCATGACGGTCCGTCACGTGGTCCGTCGACCCAGACGCGTTTGGACAGATTTTTAGTAAATAGAATCCTTATTTGATTAGGTTTTTATTTTTCTTATAAATAGTTGGAAAAACCTCGTTTTTGAGGTTAGACTTTCTGGATAATTTTTAGTTTATAGTTCTTCGATTATATTAGTAAACTCTTGATTTTGGAAATTAAGATATTTTCCGGGAATTGATTGTTGTGGATTTCGGTGATTAATCAAGTTGAATTCTGGGAAATTATTCGTTTTCATAAAAGTAAGTGCATGAACTTTTCCATTAACAATATGAATTGTGTAATTACGAACATGGGTAACTAAACCTCATAGCTAGGGTTGTGGGAACCATGGGTGAATAACAAGGTAGAAATCTAACTTCAATAACAATTTCTAGAGTGGTGTCTTGCATGTATTGATAATTCTTTCGTTTAGAATTCTTTTTAACGGTGGCCAACGTTAGAACTCGCCTTAATGCTACTTGCCGGACCAAGGAGGTAGATAATAGGAAAAGAATTATCAACATAGATTTAGTGTAGACTATCTAATAGACTAGTATTGGTTGGTACGAGTTAATAGCTTAGTCAAATACCGAATACGATGTTTAATATGAGGTAAAGATAAGGGTTAGTATAGCAACACACGTAGCCGGACCAAGGTGCGGAGTGAAATTCTCTAGATGCCGGACCAAGGATTTAGAGATACATAACTTATCACTTTACATGCAAGATATCAGGATAGAGATGTTATAGTTAGATTTACCAAGTTAGGAACCTGTGGGGAACACTAAAACCCTAGTTACTTTTATAATTTGATTAAACTCTGAAAGTTAAAATTGTTAGTTGTTCATTCTTATTTAGTTAATTATTTTCATTAATTTAGAAATAAAACCCCCCTTTTTGTCTTTTGGTTTATTGGAAAACAGTTGGCTAAATAATAGTAATAATAAAATAAAGTTAAGTCTGAACTATTTTCCTTGTGGGATCGATCCCAACCTCATTAGTTGGGTTCTTTACTTGATACGACCGCTTTACTTCTTATTTGAGAAGTAAGTTTGAGCGTATCACCGATACACCAAGTTCTCCACAGTCTGAAACTCCTAGTTTCTCAAAGACCGATACACCAAGTTCCCCAGATCTCGAGATGCCAAGATTTCAAGAGCCCGAGACGGCAAGCTCATTAAAGCCCGAGACGCCAAGTTCCACAAAGCCCGAGATGCCAAGCTCCCCAAAGCCCGCGGCCCCAAGTTCCACAAAGCCCGAGATGTCAAGCTCCCCAAAGCCTGAGACCCCAAGTTCCCCAAAGCCTGAGATGCCAAGCTTCCCAAAGCCCGAGACGCCAAGCTCCTCAAAGCCCGAGACGCCAAGTTCCACAAAACCCGAGATGCCAAGCTTCCCAAAGCTTGAGACCCCAAGTTCCACAAAGTCCGAGACGCCAAGCTCCCCAAAGCCTGACACCTCAAGTTTTGAGACTCCAAGTTTTCCAAAACCCAAAACTCCTAGTTCTCAAAAGCCCGACACACCAAGTTCCCCAAAGTCCAAGACACCAAGTTTGCCAAAGCATGAGACCCCAAGTTTTCCCATTTTTGAGACTCCTAGTTTCTCAAACCCAGAGATACCTAGTTTTTTAAAACCCGAAACCTCTAATTCTTCAAAGTCTGATATTCCAGAAGCCCCAGCAGCAGCCCTAAAACCTGAGACTCCAAGTGTTTCTAGGCCAGAAATACTAAGTGCACCAAACCGTGAGCTACCAACTACCCCAAAATAGGAGATCCCAATATTCAAAAAGCCTGAATTACCCATTATTTCAAATCCTGAGATTTCAAGTGTATTAAAGACAGATTTACCAAAACCTTCTAAACAAATATTTTCAACTTCTCCTTGAGTAACTGTGGTGTTATTCATGTGTCATGACTTGTGTTGGCTAGCTAACAGAGGATTAGATCGCATATGAATGAGTTGAAAATGGGTTAGATGCGAATGGATAAATATTTGACTTGTCATGTGAATAAAAATGAGTTGAATGATGGATGATTTTAGTATCCACATATTATTTACTCATAAATTGTACAAAAATGAAATTTGCTATCAAATAAAGTGAAACACTTTCTTTCTGTAATTTATTTTTTGATAAGCCAACTTACATTGTTTTTCACTATGTCGTTAGATGTTTTTTTTTTCTTAATCAACATATCTAGAACCTATGATTGATCTATTTTATTAAATATTATTAGCCTGACATGAACTCTATTTCTGCTAAATCAACGTTGTTTATCGACTGAGCCATTTTTTCCCATCAGATTTTGAAAGCATGGACATGATTAATTAAGTGTGTGCTACGTTGGTTGCATAATGTATATGTTTCACTTTCACTCTTATGTGTTAAATATCAAGTATTATTATAGTTTACTCTAATTTGTCGCATCATTTTAAGAAAACTGGAAGTGCCTATGAAGCTCCTGCAATTGCTTTAGTTGTTGCAATTTCTCAAATATTACCTTTCAAGTTAGTGTTAGTTATTTTTAATGCTTTTAAACTTGCACTTTTTTCTTAAAAATGCTTTAATTTGGACTATGATAAAAATTGCAAAGAATGTTCTTCATTACAACATTCACAAATCATAAGTTTAAAAATATCATCTCATTTCAACAGTATGATATAAAGGATAAATTAGCATATTTCAAAGTGGGGAACAGGGTCTGAAAAAATACTTTAATTTTGGTCGAAATTGTTGTTACGATAGCAAACTTTATTGAGGACCTTCTACCCCCTGAACTATATAATAGTGTGTTTTAATGGTATGTATTTGCACACGTGGATACATTAGTATTTATAATTACGCAATATTTTTTATGTCCACGTAGGCACATATATACCTTAAAATACACTATTAAATCGTGCAGGGATAAAGGTCCTTTCTAAAGATTAGTATCGTAACAGAAATTTCGATCAAAGTTCATATATATTTCAGACATTTTTCCTTTTAAAGTGCATGTTGAATATTTTGTTCCATAAATATTTCTCAATAGAGTGTTGTGATTGTTAACTGATTGATATCATTTTTTTCAACTCTCTAAAAATGTGATAAATATTTCAAGTGTAGTTATATCTTTCTTATGCCATTTCTGTGGATTGTAATAGTCTTTTTTTCTCATCTTTCTTATGCCATTTCTGTGGATTGTAATAGTCTTTTTTTCTCATCAAGTGTCAGATATTTACTTTTAGAGATGGATCTAGGAATTGTTGGTTCAGTTTTTAAAATTCTTAATACTAAACCTATTTGATTTGTAAACTAGAAGTATGAGTTCAAACTTATTATTTATTGAGATTTTAGTGATCTTTTTACCCATAAACTTCACAATAAAATTACTAAGTTCACATGAATCTAATTTTTCGTGTTGAATTTGCCCTTGCCTGCTTTGTCACCCTTCAACTCATGATTTGTGCCACAAATGGTGACTCCATTCTCGAAGCTCGAATTTAAGAAATCTGATTAAGGATTAATAAATATTTATTCCCCTCCATGTCTCTACAACAATGATATATTGATGATCGATATCATTTTGGTAACTAGTCTTTCTGTCACTATCGTTTCATACAAAGCCTAATTTTGTTCCGAGCTATAGTCAAATTTTTTATTTTTTTAAACTGGGACATCTCAATGCTCCCAAACGTTATCATATTTTACTAAAATATGGAGTATTATTTTGTTGATAGTTGATTATAACTTTTAAGTATTTTCATATAATGTAATGTTTTCTCCATCAAATTAAATTATCAATAATTATTTTAATATTTTTAATAATAATATAAATATTTAAATCAAGTTAACATTCAGACGCGGTATTCAATCAAATGATGCCTTATAAAATAAGAGACTAAGGAAGTTTATATGTTTATTTTTAAAGATATTTAGTGAAAGTTGTAATGATTTTAGTTATTACAAGAAGAAATCAACGTTGTCATTCTTATCGTGATAGAGTGATATGCATGTTAAGTTCAATTACGTTTGATTAAGATATGATGTGTCTATTTTATACCCACTTTTATTTTAATTTTATCCTAAGAGAAAAGCTAAAAATAAAGAAAGGACATAATTAAAAGACATAGTGATTGATAATTTGAAGGTAATTAGTAAATAGTTTAACAATTGTTTGCTTCCTTAATAATCTCATTTAAGCTAGAAAATCTGAGCATTCCTTTATTCTAGCGATATTCAAGATACTATAATATTGCTATCATAATACAAATTCTAGATACTATAATATTGGCAGAAAAATAGGGCAACTAACCTATCAAGTATTGAAATCCTCCCTTTTATATGCCTTTAAAAATCTATATATAGCTAAATGGAAAACAATTAAAAATATCAAAATTTTATTTTCTCTTACCACATTTTTCTCTAAGTTTCTTGCATCAGCAAAAAAATGGCTTGGCATTACAACTTGTCCTCCATCTTATTGTTTGTTTTTATCTACTTTATGCATGACGGCATGATAACTACTATAACAGCACGTCGCCTTCTTCAGACCCCTAGTGTTTCAGCACCCTCTACTCCTAGTTTTTCAACGTCCGCTGTCCCAAGTTTCTCGACGCCCACTACCCCCAGTTTCTCAATGCCTGCCACCCCAAGTTTCTCCAATTCCCCCGGTCTTTCAAAGCCTGAGAACCCTAGTTTCTCTAAACCTGAAACACCTAGTTTCTCAAAGCCCCAGACTCCTAGTTTCTCAAAACCTGAGACACCTAGTTTCTCAAAGCCCAAAATTTCTAGTTTTTCAAAACCCGAGACCCCTAGTTTCTCAACGCCAACTACCCCAAGTTTCTCCAATTCACCTAGTATTTTAAAGCCTGAGACCCCTAGTCTTGCAAAGCCTGACATCCCTAGTTTCTCAAAACCTGAAACACCTAGTTTCTCAAAGCCCGAAACTCCTAGTTTCTCAAAACCTAAGACACCTAGTTTTTCAAAGTCTGAAATCCCTACTTTCTCAAAACCAGATACCCCTACTTTTTCAAAGCCCGAGACTCCTAGTTTCTCTAAACCTGAGGCTCCTAGTTTCTCAAAGTCAGAAACTCCTAGTTTTTCAAAGTCTGAGACACCTAGTATCTCAAAGCCTGAGACACCTAGTTTTTCAAAACCTGAAACCCCTAGTTTCTCAAAACCTGAGGCTCCTAGTTTCTCAAAGCCTGAGACACCTAGTTTCTCAAAGCCAGAGACACCTAGTTTTTCAAAGCCTGAAACCCCTAGTTTCTCCAAACCTGAGACCCCTACTTTTTCTAAGCCCGAGACCCCTAGTTTATCAAAACCTGAGACTCCTAGTTTCTCAAAGCCCGAGACTCCTAGTTTTTCAAAACCTGATACCCCTAGTTCTCCAAAGCTTGAGACTCCTACTTTTTCAAAGCCTGAAACTCCTACTTTCTCAAAGCCCAAGACTTCAAGTTTCTCCAAGCCCAAGACCCCTGGTTCACCAAAGTCTGAAAATCCTACCTTCTCAAAGCCTGAGACCCCTAGTTTTTCAATGCCCGAGACTCCTACATCCACAAATCGTGTTACTCCTACTTTTCCAAAGCCCGAGACCCCTACTTTATCGGAGCCTGAGACTCCTACTTTCTCAAAGCCTGAGATCCCAAGTTTTATAAAGCCTGAGACCCCCAGCTCTACAAAACCCGCGATTCCTAGTTTTTCAATGTCTGAGACTCCTAATTCCCCAAAGCCAGATACCCTTAATTCTCAAAAGCTCGAGACCCCTAGTTTTTCAAAGACTGAAACCCCTAGTTTCTCAAAACCTGAGACTCCTATTTTCTCAAAGCCTGAGACTTCGAGTTCCCCAAAGTTAGAGATTCCTACTTTCTCAAAGCCTGAAATTCCAAGTTCTCCGAAGCCTGAGACCCCTAGTTTCTCAAAGCCCGAGACACCTAGCTTACCAAAGCTCGAGACTCCTAGTTTCTCAAAGCCTGAGACGTCAAGTTCCCCAAAATCTGAGACTCCCAGTTTTTCAAAATCTGAGACTCCAAGTTCCACAAAATCTGAGACCCCTACTTTCACAAAGCCTGAAATGCCAAGTTCTCCAAGCCCAAAAACACAAAATTCCAAAGCCTGAGACCCCTAGTTTCTCAAAGCCTGAGACACCTAGCTTTTCAAAGCCTGAGACTCCTAGTTTCTCAAAGTCTGATACTCCAAGTTCCTCGAAGCCTGAGGCACCAAGTTCTCCAACGCCCGAGATGCCAAGTTTCTCAAAGCTCGAGGCTCCTAGTTTCTCAAAGCCTGAGACTCCAAGTTCTCCAAGTCCCTCGAGTTCCCTAAAGCCTGAAACTCCTAGTTTTTCAAAGCCCGAGACTCCAAGTTCCCTGAAGCCTGAGACCCCTAGCTTCTCGAAGCCCGAGACTCCTAGTTTTTCAAAGCCCGACATTCCTAGTTTCTCAAAGACCGAGACTCCAAGTTCCCCAAATCCCAAGACTCCTACTTTTTCAAAACCTGAGACCCCAAGTTCTCCACAGTCTGAAACTCCTAGTTTCTCAAAGCCCGATACACCAAGTTCCCCAAAGACCGAGAGGCCAAGCTCCCCAAAGCCCGAGACACCAAGTTCCCCAGATCTCGAGATGCCAAGATTTCAAGAGCCCGAGACGCCAAGATCATTAAAGCCCGAGACGCCAAGTTCCACAAAGCCCGAGATGCCAAGCTCCCCAAAGCCCGCGGCCCCAAGTTCCACAAAGCCCGATATGTCAAGCTCCCCAAAGCCTGAGACCCTAAGTTCCCCAAAGCCTGAGATGCCAAGCTTTCCAAAGCCCGAGACGCCAAGCTCCCCAAAGCCCGAGACGCCAAGTTCCGCAAAACTCGAGATGCCAAGCTTCCCAAAGCTCGAGACCCCAAGTTCCACAAAGTCCGAGACGCCAAGCTCCCCAAAGCCTGACACCTCAAGTTTTGAGACTCCAAGTTTTCCAAAACCCAAAACTCCTAGTTCTCAAAAGCCCGACACACCAAGTTCCCCAAAGTCCAAGACACCAAGTTTGCCAAAGCATGAGACCCCAAGTTTTCCCATTTTTGAGACTCCTAGTTTCTCAAACCCAGAGATACCTAGTTTTTTAAAACCCGAAACCTCTAATTCTTCAAAGTCTGATATTCCAGAAGCCCCAGCAGCAGCCCTAAAACCTGAGACTCCAAGTGTTTCTAGGCCAAAAATACTAAGTGCACCAAACCGTGAGCTACCAACTACCCCAAAATAGGAGATCCCAACATTCAAAAAGCCTGAATTACCCATTATTTCAAATCCTGAGATTTCAAGTGTATTAAAGACAGATTTACCAAAACCTTCTAAACAAATATTTTCAACTTCTCCTTGAGTAACTGTGGTGTTATTCATGTGTCATGACTTGTGTTGGCTAGCTAACAGAGGATTAGATCGCATATGAATGAGTTGAAAATGGGTTAGATGCGAATGGATAAATATTTGACTTGTCATGTGAATAAAAATGAGTTGAATGATGGATGATTTTAGTATCCACATATTATTTACTCATAAATTGTACAAAAATGAAATTTGCTATCAAATAAAGTGAAACACTTTCTTTCTGTAATTTATTTTTTGATAAGCCAACTTACATTGTTTTTCACTATGTCGTTAGATGTTTTTTTTTCTTAATCAACATATCTAGAACCTATGATTGATCAATTTTCTTAAATATTATTAGCCTGACATGAACTCTATTTCTGCTAAATCAACGTTGTTTATCGACTGAGCCATTTTTTCCCATCAGATTTTGAAAGCATGGACATGATTAATTAAGTGTGTGCTACGTTGGTTGCATAATGTATATGTTTCACTTTCACTCTTATGTGTTAAATATCAAGTATTATTATAGTTTACTCTAATTTGTCGCATCATTTTAAGAAAACTGGAAGTGCCTATGAAGCTCCTGCAATTGCTTTAGTTGTTGCAATTTCTCAAATATTACCTTTCAAGTTAGTGTTAGTTATTTTTAATGCTTTTAAACTTGCACTTTTTTCTTAAAAATGCTTTAATTTGGACTATGATAAAAATTGCAAAGAATGTTCTTCATTACAACATTCACAAATCATAAGTTTAAAAATATCATCTCATTTCAACAGTATGATATAAAGAATAAATTAGCATATTTCAAAGTGGGGAACAGGGTCTGAAAAAATACTTTAATTTTGGTCGAAATTGTTGTTACGATAGCAAACTTTATTGAGGACCTTCTACCCCCTGAACTATATAATAGTGTATTTTAATGGTATGTATTTGCACACGTGGATACATTAGTATTTATAATTACGCAATATTTTTATGTCCACGTAGGCACATATATATTTTAAAATACACTATTAAATCGTGCAGGGATAAAGGTCCTTTCTAAAGATTAGTATCGTAACAGAAATTTCGATCAAAGTTCATATATATTTCAGACATTTTTCCTTTTAAAGTGCATGTTGAACATTTTGTTCCATAAATATTTCTCAATAGAGTGTTGTGATTGTTAACTGATTGATATCATTTTTTTCAACTCTCTAAAAATGTGATAAATATTTCAAGTGTAGTTATATCTTTCTTATGCCATTTCTGTGGATTGTAATAGTCTTTTTTTCTCATCTTTCTTATGCCATTTCTGTGGATTGTAATAGTCTTTTTTTCTCATCAAGTGTCAGATATTTACTTTTAGAGATGGATCTAGAATTTATATTTTGTTGGTTCAGTTTTTAAAATTCTTAATGCTAAACCTATTTGATTTGTAAACTAGAAGTATGAGTTCAAACTTATTATTTATTGAGATTTTAGTGATCTTTTTACCCATAAACTTCACAATAAAATTACTAAGTTCACATGAATCTAATTTTTCGTGTTGAATTTGCCCTGCTTTGTCACCCTTCAACTCATGATTTGTGCCACAAATGGTGACTCCATTCTCGAAGCTCGAATTTAAGAAATCTGATTAAGGATTAATAAATATTTATTCCCCTCCATGTCTCTACAACAATGATATATTGATGATCGATATCATTTTGGTAACTAGTCTTTCTGTCACTATCGTTTCATACAAAGCCTAATTTTGTTCCGAGCTATAGTCAAATTTTTTATTTTTTTAAACTGGGACATCTCAATGCTCCCAAACGTTATCATATTTTACTAAAATATGGAGTATTATTTTGTTGATAGTTGATTATAACTTTTAAGTATTTTCATATAATGTAATGTTTTCTCCATCAAATTAAATTATCAATAATTATTTTAATATTTTTAATAATAATATAAATATTTAAATCAAGTTAACATTCAGACGCGGTATTCAATCAAATGATGCCTTATAAAGTAAGAGACTAAGGAAGTTTATATGTTTATTTTTAAAGATATTTAGTGAAAGTTGTAATGATTTTAGTTATTACAAGAAGAAATCAACGTTGTCATTCTTATCGTGATAGAGTGATATGCATGTTAAGTTCAATTACGTTTGATTAAGATATGATGTGTCTATTTTAGACCCACTTTTATTTTAATTTTATCCTAAGAGAAAAGCTAAAAATAAAGAAAGGACATAATTAAAAGACATAGTGATTGATAATTTGAAGGTAATTAGTAAATAGTTTAACAATTGTTTGCTTCCTTAATAATCTCATTTAAGCTAGAAAATCTGAGCATTCCTTTATTCTAGCGATATTCAAGATACTATAATATTGCTATCATAATACAAATTCTAGATACTATAATATTGGCAGAAAAATAGGGCAACTAACCTATCAAGTATTGAAATCCTCCCTTTTATATGCCTTTAAAAATCTATATATAGCTAAATGGAAAACAATTAAAAATATCAAAATTTTATTTTCTCTTACCACATTTTTCTCTAAGTTTCTTGCATCAGCAAAAAAATGGCTTGGCATTACAACTTGTCCTCCATCTTATTGTTTGTTTTTATCTACTTTATGCATGACGGCATGATAACTACTATAACAGCACGTCGCCTTCTTCAGACCCCTAGTGTTTCAGCACCCTCTACTCCTAGTTTTTCAACGTCCGTTGTCCCAAGTTTCTCGACGCCCACCACCGCCAGTTTCTCAATGCCTGCCACCCCAAGTTTCTCCAATTCCCCCGGTCTTTCAAAGCCTGAGAACCCTAGTTTCTCTAAACCTGAAACACCTAGTTTCTCAAAGCCCCAGACTCCTAGTTTCTCAAAACCTGAGACACCTAGTTTCTCAAAGCCCAAAATTTCTAGTTTTTCAAAACCCGAGACCCCTAGTTTCTCAACGCCAACTACCCCAAGTTTCTCCAATTCACCTAGTATTTTAAAGCCTGAGACCCCTAGTCTTGCAAAGCCTGACATCCCTAGTTTCTCAAAAACTGAAACACCTAGTTTCTCAAAGCCCGAAACTCCTAGTTTCTCAAAACCTAAGACACCTAGTTTTTCAAAGTCTGAAATCCCTACTTTCTCAAAACCAGATACCCCTACTTTTTCAAAGCCCGAGACTCCTAGTTTCTCTAAACCTGAGGCTCCTAGTTTCTCAAAGTCAGAAACTCCTAGTTTTTCAAAGTCTGAGACACCTAGTATCTCAAAGCCTGAGACACCTAGTTTTTCAAAACCTGAAACCCCTAGTTTCTCAAAACCTGAGGCTCCTAGTTTCTCAAAGCCTGAGACACCTAGTTTCTCAAAGCCAGAGACACCTAGTTTTTCAAAGCCTGAAACCCCTAGTTTCTCCAAACCTGAGACCCCTACTTTTTCTAAGCCCGAGACCCCTAGTTTATCAAAACCTGAGACTCCTAGTTTCTCAAAGCCCGAGACTCCTAGTTTTTCAAAACCTGATACCCCTAGTTCTCCAAAGCTTGAGACTCCTACTTTTTCAAAGCCTGAAACTCCTACTTTCTCAAAGCCCAAGACTTCAAGTTTCTCCGAGCCCAAGACCCCTGGTTCACCAAAGTCTGAAAATCCTACCTTCTCAAAGCCTGAGACCCCTAGTTTTTCAATGCCCGAGACTCCTACATCCACAAATCGTGTTACTCCTACTTTTCCAAAGCCCGAGACCCCTACTTTATCGGAGCCTGAGACTCCTACTTTCTCAAAGCCTGAGATCCCAAGTTTTATAAAGCCTGAGACCCCCAGCTCTACAAAACCCGCGATTCCTAGTTTTTCAATGTCTGAGACTCCTAATTCCCCAAAGCCAGAGACCCTTAATTCTCAAAAGCTCGAGACCCCTAGTTTTTCAAAGACTGAAACCCCTAGTTTCTCAAAACCTGAGACTCCTATTTTCTCAAAGCCTGAGACTTCGAGTTCCCCAAAGTTAGAGATTCCTACTTTCTCAAAGCCTGAAATTCCAAGTTCTCCGAAGCCTGAGACCCCTAGTTTCTCAAAGCCCGAGACACCTAGCTTACCAAAGCTCGAGACTCCTAGTTTCTCAAAGCCTGAGACGTCAAGTTCCCCAAAATCTAAGACTCCCAGTTTTTCAAAATCTGAGACTCCAAGTTCCACAAATTTTAAGACTCCTAGTTTTTCAAAGCCCGAGACTCCTAGTTTTTCAAAGCCCGACATTCCTAGTTTCTCAAAGACCGAGACTCCAAGTTCCCCAAATCCCAAGACTCTTACTTTTTCAAAACCTGAGACCCCAAGTTCTCCACAGTCTGAAACTCCTAGTTTCTCAAAGCCTGATACACCAAGTTCCCCAAAGACCGAGAGGATAAGTTCCCCAAAGCCCGAGACACCAAGTTCCCCAGATCTCGAGATGCCAAGCTTTCAAGAGCCCGAGACGCCAAGCTCCCCACAGCCCGAGACGCCAAGTTCCACAAAGACCGAGATGCCATGCTCCCCAAAGCCCGCGGCCCCAAGTTCCACAAAGCCCGAGATGTCAAGCTCCCCAAAGCCTGAGACCCCAAGTTCCCCAAAGCCTGAGATGCCAAGCTTCCCAAAGCCCGAGACGCCAAGCTCCCCAGAGCCCGAGACGCCAAGCTCCGCAAAACCCGAGATGCCAAGCTTCCCAAAGCTCGAGACCCCAAGTTCCACAAAGTCCGAGACGCCAAGCTCCCCAAAGCCTGACACCCCAAGTTTCGAGACTCCAAGTTTTCGAAAACCCAAAACTCCTAGTTCTCAAAAGCCCGACACACCAAGTTCCCCAAAGTCCAAGACACCAAGTTTGCCGAAGCATGAGACCCCAAGTTTTCCCATTTTTGAGACTCCTAGTTTCTCAAACCCAGAGATACCTAGTTTTTTAAAACCCGAAACCTCTAATTCTTCAAAGTATGATATTCCAGAAGCCCCAGCAGCAGCCCTAAAACCTGAGACTCCAAGTGTTTCTAGGCCAGAAATACTAAGTGCACCAAACCGTGAGCTACCAACTACCCCAAAATAGGAGATCCCAACATTCACAAAGCCTGAATTACCCATTATTTCAAATCCTGAGATTCCAAGTGTATTAAAGACAGATTTACCAAAACCTTCTAAACAAACATTTTCAACTTCTCCTTGAGTAACTGTGGTGTTATTCATGTGTCATGACTTGTGCTGGCTAGCTAACAGAGGATTAGATCGCATATGAATGAGTTGAAAATGGGTTAGATGCGAATGGATAAATATTTGACTTGTCATGTGAATAAAAATGAGTTGAATGATGGATGATTTTAGTATCCACATATTATTTACTCATAAATTGTACAAAAATGAAATTTGCTATCAAATAAAGTGAGCACTTTCTTTCTGTAATTTATTTTTTGATAAGCCAACTTACATTGTTTTTCACTATGTCGTTAGATGTTTGTTTTTTCTTAATCAACATATCTAGAACCTATGATTGATCTATTTTATTAAATATTATTAGCCAGACATGAACTCTATTTCTGCTAAATCAACATTGTTTATCGACTGAGCCATTTTTTCCCATCAGATTTTGAAAGCATGGACATGATTAATTAAGTTGTGCTACGTTGGTTGCATAATGTATATGTTTCACTTTCACTCTTATATGTTAAATATCAAGTATTATTATAGTTTACTCTAGTTTGTCGCATCATTTTAAGAAAACTGGAAGTGCCTATGAAGCTCCTGCAATTGCTTTAGTTGTTGCAATTTCTCAAATATTACCTTTCAAGTTAGTGTTAGTTATTTTTAATGCTTTTAAACTTGCACTTTTTTCTTAAAAATGCTTTAATTTGGACTATGATAAAAATTGCAAAGAATGTTCTTCATTACAACATTCACAAATCATAAGTTTAAAAATATCATCTCATTTTCACTAATCAAATTTGAAAGTTTTCATCTTTTAAAGAGAAAATGTTTGCCATGACTAAAAAATAGGGTTAAACGTAGAATGGGTCAATTTTAAAGATTTGTCTAGTTTACTTTTTTTTTAAGAAAAAATAATCTAAAATATCTAATTAAACTAAATAAATACTTAAATTCTAATTCATTGTAAAAGTACAAATTTATTATGTTAAAAATCACTGCAATAACTAAAACAAATGTTAACACATTTATTATCATATATATATATATATATATATATAAGAACTCTGGACCCGCCTATATGGGCCACCACAATCAAGGATTCTCTTTAAATTTATTTTATTTCTAAAATTAGCCTTTCTCTTTCATGAAAAGTTGTGACTTTTAGAAAAAAAAATGTGACTTTTATGAAAAGTTGTAAATTTTATGAAAAATCATGACTTATGAAAACTTGTGACTTTTATGAAGAGTTGCGACTTTTATGAAATATTATGCCCTTTCCGAAGGGTTGTAACTTTTTCAAAGAGTTGTGACATTTTCGATAAGACACAACAATTATTTTTTTACAGTACCCTTTGTTTACTATAAATAGAGGACTACATTGTGCATCCAGTAGGCTCAATTTTTTTCATTCTGTTCATTCTAATATTTTATATCCTATGTTTTTTACAATCATTAGTTTATACTTATTATATTAATTGTTGTTTTTGAGTATATGCTTTAAACTTTGTTATTTATGTTTATGCAAAGTTATTGTTATAAGTATTTGTTAGTACAAATTAAATAACAAATGTCAATTAAATATTCAAGCAAGTTTTCTGTACTAAAACTATTGAAGGTACTTTAAAAATAAACTTTCAAATCTCATATTTCTTCATGAACAATGTTATTCCATCACATACAAAAATGTTATTTTGTGTTCTTCAGAAAAATCCTCAGAGAGCTAATAACTTTGCATGCCCATATTTTTTTGTTTTTATGTTGTTATCTAATTTTACTAAATTTTATCATTGGATATTATGAGTACTTTAAAGATTGAAAGTTGATTGAAGTGTTAGTCATTTTTTTGAGGTATTTTATTCCAAAACATAGGAACTTTTTTTGTTAGAATGATTTTGTTATCATCATTGAATATCCCATAGTTTACTCCCTTTAATGTATGTTTTTTCTCGTTGTTTAATTGTCTCCTTAAAATTGTATTGATTATTTTTTGTTTGGTATGTATATAATATTACTATGATAAAGATTTTCGTCCATTTAATGTTTTCCTTTTTTTTCCTTTTCATTCGATTCTTCTAAATATTTTTGGTGTAAGTTATGATATTTGAAGAATATGAAACAAAACATACTCTACATAAAAGTAATATTTTAAGATACAAAAAATATGTCTATTAGCATAAATTTGTTGTCCTTCATGTCCTAAGTTATTACTGAACGTTTGAATTATCTAGGCTAGACTCATTTTTAATTTTTTAATATTCGAGAATATTTCTTTAACATGAGTTTAGAATCCAACATTTTGATCTATTTGTACTCTCATAATGCAATAATCATACATAAATATTCCTGAAAAAGTCATAAAGTTTTATTGATGAAGCATTCGAAAGGGTCTTCCACCGTTTAATGAAGAATGAATTTCTACAGGGGTCAACAATATTGTTTGTTGTTGTTCCAAATTTATTTTTCTCCTTCTATAAGTTTTCGTTAGAGTAACAACTTAATTATAATGAAAAGTGGTGAACATTTGACCTCAGACAAGAAGATTGTCTCTAAATAAATTATTTATGTTATTGTAGTGTACATATTTTAACGGTCTTTACTTATTTATAACTAATATTTATTATCGAAAATTTTCGTATAAATCTTCTTTCACAAGGGGTTATTCTAACAATAAGATTATAAGATTCTATATTTTTCATGAACGAAAAAAATAGAAAAAGTGTTGTTTAATCGCAACATAAAAACGTCACTCAATTTTAACAAGACAATTATATCATCAAACATATAACATGATAAATTATGTAAAAGATAAAAATAATTAGATATCAAGATATTTTTAATCATTAATTATATATTTACAATTCTTGAGATATGTGATAATGTCATCTACAAAAATTTACTCTTTCTTTTTTCTTATAAAAGCGATTATTGGAAAGGTTGTTTAAAAAGTTAGAAAGATAAATTATGCCCGTGCGAAGTGCGGGTAAATTACCTAGTTTATAATAATAACAGTAACCACTTACATCCATCGCATTTTAAGAGTAATTTAAAGGATAAATTAGCATATATTAAAGTGTCGGTTCAATATTTTGTTCCACAAATATACCTCAATTGAGTGTTGTGTTTGTTAACTGATCAATACCATTTTTTTAACTCTCTGAAAATGTGATAAATCTTCTAAATGTGAGCGTCCAATTTTCTTAATATATGAATTTACAATGTAGTTATATTTTTCTTATGCAATATTTGTACATTAGATTAGTGTTTTTTTCTCATCAGGTGTCGAATATCTATTTTTGTAGATTAATGTTTTGTTGGTTCAACTTTTTTTACTCTTAATACTGAATATAATTGATATGTAAATTAAAAGTATGAGTACTTCTAGCCTATTCACTACAAACAAACAGTGAATTATATGAGGATTTTTCTAGGGATTAGTATAAAAAATCGCAAGAAACTTATTATTCTACAAATTTTATATTAATTCTCAGGAAAATCCCCATGTAATTCACAGTTTTCTTATAGTGATTATTCATTGCGATTTTAGTGATCTTTTTACATATATACTTCACGACAAAATTACTAGGTTCATATGAATCTAGCCTTTCATGTTGCATTTGCCGTTGCCTGGTCTGCTTTATTACCCTGCAACTCATGATTTGTGCCACCAAAGATGACTCCATTTCCGAAGCTCAAGTTTTAGTACATCTTATTAAAGAATACTAAAATTATTTATTCCCTTCGTGCCTAATTTTGTCTGCAATCAATATAAGTATTGTTTATTTGTTCCAAGTTATAATATAACTTTTATTTCTTTTAACTGATGATACGTCTCAAATGTTGTCATATTTTACTAAAATATTATTATTTTGTAGATAGTTGATTATAATTTCAAAGTATATTCATATATAATGTAATGTTTTCTCCATCAAATTAAATTATCAATAATTATTTTAATATTTTTAGTAATAATACAAATATTTAAATCAATTTAATATTAAGATGTGATATTTAATCATACAATGTCTTAAAATAAGACTTAAGGGAGTTTGTATGTTGATTTTATATATATTTAGTGAAAAGTGTAATGATTTTAGTTATTACAAGGAGAAATGAACATTGTCATTATTATCGTGATAAAGTGGTATGCATTTAAAAGTTCAATTATGTTTGATTAAGATATGATATGTCTCACTTATACCCATTCTTTTTTAATTTTATTTATTCAAAGAGAAAAGCTACAAATAAAGAAAGGACATGACAGACATTGTGATTGAAATTTTGAAAGTGATTAATAAATATAGCTTAACAAATGTTTGCTTCCTTAATAATTTCATAGAAGCTAGTAAATATGATCATTCCTTTATTCTAGCGATATTCAAGATACTATAATATTGCTATCACAATATAAATTCTAGATAATGTAATATTGACAAATAAATAGGTCAACTGACGTATCAAATGTTGAAATTCTCCCTTTTAGATGCCTTTAAAAATCTATATATAGCTAAATGGAAAATTATTAAAATATAAAAAATTTATTTGCATTGCTCTTACCACATTTTTCTCCAAGCTTCTTGTATCTACAGAAAAAAAAATGGCTCATCATTGTAGCTTCTCCACCATCTTATTGCTTGTATTAATCTATATCATGCATAACCACATGATAATTACTATATCAGCACGTCACCTTCTTCAGACTCCTAGTTTCTCAACGCCCGCTACTACTAATTTTTCAATGCCCAGTACCCCAAGTTTCTCAACACGCATTACCCCCAGTTTTTCAACGCCTGCTATCCCAAGTTTCTTTAATTCCCCCAGTCCTTCAAAGCCTGAAATTCCTAGTTTTTCAAAGCCTGAAACACCTAGTGTTTCAAAGCCTGAAACTCCTAGTTTCTCAAAACCCAGAACTCTTAGTTTCTCAAAAACCAAAACCCATAGTTTCTCAATTCCTACTACCCCCAGTTTCTCCAATTCCCCTAGTCTTTCAGAGCCTGAGACCCCTAGTTTTTCAAAATCAAAAAAACCTAGTTTTTCAAAGCCCGAAACACCTAGTTTCTCAAAGCCCGAAACACCTTGTTTCTCAAAACCTGAGAACCCTACTTTTTCAAAGCCCGATACCCCTAGTTTCTCAAAACCTGAGACTCCTAGTTTCTCAAAGTCCGAGACCCCTAGTTCTCCAAAGCTCGAGACTCCTACTTTTTCAAAGCATGAGACTCCTACTTTCTCAAAGCCTGAGACTCCAAGTTTCTCTAAGCCCGAGACCCTTGGTTCACCAAAGGCCAATAACCCTACCTTTTCAAAGCCTGAGACCCTAGTGTTTCAAAGCCCAAGACCCCTGGTTCACCAAAGGCCAAGACCCCTACCCTCTCAAAGCTTGGAATCCCAAGTTTCTCAAATCCCGAGACCCCTAGTTCTCTAAAACACGATATTCCTAATTTTTCAAAGCCTGAAACTCCTAGTTTCCCAAAGCCAGCGACCCCTGATTCTCCAAATCTTGAGACCCCTAGTTTTTCAAAGCATGAAAGCCTTAGTTTCTCAAAACCTGAGACTCCTACTTTTTCAAAGCCTGAGACACCTAGTTCTCTAAAGCCAGAGACCCCTACTTTCTCAAAGCCTGAGATTCCTAGTTCCCCAAAGTCTGAGACTCCTACTTTTCTCAAAATCTGAGACCCCTAGTTTTTCAAAGACTGAGACCCCAAAGTCTCCAAATTCTGAGACTCCTAGTTTTTCAAAACCTGAGACTCCTAGTTTCTCAAAACCTGAGACCCCTACTTTCTTAAAGCCCGAGATCCCAAGTTCCCCAAAGTTTGAGACCCCAAGTTCTCCAAAGCATGAGACTCCTAGTTTCTCAAAGCCCGAGACCCCAAGTTCCCCAAAACCCGAGATGCCAAGTTTATCGAAGCTTGGGACTCCTAATTCCCCGAAGCCTGAAACTTCTACTTTCTCAAAGCCCGAGACTCCAAGTTCCCCCAAGCCCGAGACCCCAAATTTCCCAAAGTCGGAGATTCCAAGTTCCCCCAAACCTAAGACCCCGAATTCTCCAAATCCTGAGACTCCTACTTTCTCAAAGTCAGAGTCTTCAAGTTTCGAGACTCCTAGTCTCTCAAAGCCCGAGATCCCAAGCTCTTCAAAGCCTAAAACTCCAAGTTTCTCAAAGCCCGAGACTCCATGTTTTCCAAAGCCTGAGACGCCAAGTTCCCCAAAGTTTGAGATCCCAAGTTCTCCAAAGCCCAAGACTCCTAGTATCTCAAAGTCGGAGACCCCAAGTTCTCCAAAATCTGAGACACAAAGTCCCCCAAAATCTGAGACGCCAAGTTCACCAAAGTTCGAGACGCCAAGCTCGCCAAGGTTCAAGACTCCATGTTACCCAAGGCCCGAGAGCCCAAAGTCTCCAAAGCCCGAGACCCCAAGTTTCCCAAAGCATGAGACTCCAAGTTCACCAAAGTTCGAGGCTCCAAGTTCTCCAAAGCCCGAGACTCCTAGTTTCTCAAAGCTAGAGATAACTAATTTTCAAAACCCAATCTCTCTAATTTTTTAGAGCCAGAGATTCCAGAAGTCCCAAAACTCGAGATACCTAGTGTCTCTAAGCCTGAATTGCCAATTGTGTCAAAGTGTGAGCTACCAACTACCCCAAAACCTGAGATCCCAACTTTTACAAAGCCCAAATTACCAATTGTTCTACATCTTGGATTTCGAATGTGATAAAGACAGAAATTCCAAAACTTTCTAAACCAACATTATCAACTTCTCCGTGATGAACTACGATATTATATATATGTATCATGACTTGTGCCGGCTAACAGACGGATCAGATAGCATATGAATGAGTTGAGAATGGGTTAGATGCAAATGGATAAAATATTCGACTTGTCGGTGTTTTATGTGAATAAAAATGAGTTGAATGATGGATTATTTTAGTATATATACACATATTATCTACTCAAAAATTGTACAAAACTGAAATTTGCTATCAAATAAAGTAAAGCACTTTCTTTTTCTTTAATTTTATTTTTTTTATAAGCATGCTTACATTGTTTTCACTCTGTTAGATGTTTGTTTTTTTCTTAGTCAAAACATCTAGAAGCTATAGTTTCTAAATTTTGGGGCCAAGTTTTTGGATGCTAAAACTATAGGTGCTAAAATTAGAGATTTTTTAATTAAACTAGAAAATAGCAACATCATACATAGTCCTATAAGCCGATATTCAGTTACTTTGAAACAAAATAATATGTGCATAGTAACAAAAAAATCAGAGGACTCTATTAAGCTTTATTTATAATTCTTAACTAATAATGTGGTAATTCTCTATTATTGTAGCAAATGACTGCACCAAATCAATGCAACTTACAATAGTTAAGTGGTTCAATGAAGTAAAATGTCTTTTTTCAATGTTTCAAATTTTTTGTCTAGTTTAAACAAATCTTGCAATTTTATTCTTTGCTTTAGACAGATTTTTCCTCTCTATTTCTCCCAACATATTTATTTACATACGCGTAGTTTAATATGTACAAGTATGGATACATGATTTTTTTTGGGTATGTGTATGTATAATTCTTTCGTATGTTGCTTCGGCATTGTTAAACAGAATGTAGATATGTAGCTCCCTATACAGTATTGTATGTATAAAGTAAAATCTTTTTAGTACAAGAAGTAACTCAGCTTGTAATTTTCGTGCTCTAATTAACTCATTAACCACTCAGACCAACTGCTATATGTTTATTCTTCCTTATATTATTATTCTTTTATAATAATTGAAGACATAATAATCATGAGAGACTAATAAATTTTTTATGCTATAAAGCTTATTGCATAACTGTTTTGGAAACTTTAATGTGAAATGGAGAATTTGGGAGAAAATAATAGTAGTAAGAGACAAATAGTACTACTCTAATTAATTAGCTTGTCCAAGAAATTCGTGAGATGTCCTTACAACCCCTTTTCAACCAATCAATGCGTACGAAATCAGGTAAACGTGAAAATAATCTCTTATAAATTGAACAGAAGAAAATGATCTTTTTAAATCTCTCTTATGTGTAAAAATGAAAATATCGTGTAAAAAGAACAAAAAAAATTAAGTTTAAACAGTAAGATAATTGTATGTTTTAGGATCATTCAATTATGTGCATAGCTTGATTCAGTTATAAGATGCAGGTAGTGGTTGATCTACATTAATTTAATCAAAACCTGTGAAGCAATTGAGCTTTAGAACATAGCTGTATTGTATATGAATAAAATACTGCTGGAAAGACAACTTTAAAGGTTATATGAAATTTGATTCATATTATACCTATTGATGTGGTTGGTGGGACGGTTGAAAACTATTTACGTTTATCCAGATGGATCGAGTTCAAACTCTAAAAACTCTAAAAAAAAAAAAAAGTTACCTAATGTGAATCTGAACTATTCGGGAGCAGTTAGAAGTTAATTTGTTGTTGAGACTAGTGTCACTGTTTTTCATTTTTATCTTTTCTTTAGTCTGTTCTGTTCCTTTCTGAACAGCTTTTTGGTTGTTGTTAAAGCCAATTTAATGGCATCAACGCTCATCGAATAATAACAGCTAGCCACATTTAAGGGACCAAAGGATTCATTGCAATAAATTAAAGCTGTATCGATTTAATTTCTACTCCAAATTAAACTACCATCAACACATGTTTAGCTGAGCATTTCGAACTTGTAAATTACTATATTCTCCTCCTTTTTAATCAATATAAAAAGAAATGTCTCTTTTTGAATTTTACCTAGAGTCTCATAGTAACATAATCAAAATCTAATTTGCAATGGTTTTTCAGTATTCGTTGAGATCAAATTAGATTAACGCGAAGAAGAAAATTAGTTGATTGATTGATTTGACAGTTGCTGCTTGATAAAGTGTATACTTTTATCAAGTGTCAAAATCACTTATACTCCCTCCGTTTCACAAAGAATGACCTAGTTTGATCTAGTGACATAAAATTTAATTATTAATCAAAATTTTAAGAATTGAATATATACCTATTTAAACCATTTAATGACCCGCTCTCTTAAACCCGATTCATTAAAAATATAATATTAAACATTTTATTTTACTATTAATTCCCTAAATCATTATTTGTCCACTTTTCTGTTTTCCTGCCTTTTTCATGAAAGTAAGAGCCAATATAATCATTTTTCACATATTATTTCCAAAAAATAAATATAACTTTTTCATGAAAGTATAGAGCCAAATATAATCATTTTCCACATATTATTTGTCCACTTTTCTATTTTCCTGCCTATTTGAAACTACTTATAAACTAAAAGAGTATTTTTACTTATCTTTTAAACCCTTTTCAATACAATTTATGTGTCTTATTCAAATTATCAATTTACACTTAACTACATGTGTACCTGAAAAAGATTAAACAGAGACTCTTTTTTGTAACTTTACATTATATATGCAGGTGATCTGTTTAAACTTTAAAAAGAATTAATTTTAAGAATAAAATAAGAAAAAATTACATGATTTTGTAAATTACTTATTTGGAACAAATAATTTTAATAATGTGTACAAGTAATGTTGAACGGAGCGAGTAATGATTCGTACTGAAACAGAATAATTGAATTGACAACTAATTAAGTTGATACTCTCAACCACATAGGAGGGTGAAGAAATTGAATGCTCATTATGTTTCTATTCACATACATACACTACTATATAACCCCTGCACATATATACTCAACAAGAAGCAAATTAAACAAAAAGAGTAGTATTTCTTTTACAACAAGAAGAAGAAATATAATGGCGAAGATGAATGTCATGATAGCTGTTGTCGTGCTTGTTGTATCAGTAATGTTAATTGAGCAAGCCACAGCAGCTCGACGTCTTCAGCAATTTGGTGGTTTCCCTATGCCTACTACTCCATCAATTGGTGGTGGTTTCCCCTCATTCCCTATGCCTACTACTCCATCAACTGGTGCTGGTTTCCCCTCATTTCCTATGCCTACTACTCCAGGTTCTCCTACTCCATCAACTGGTGGAGGCGGCCTTGCTGGGATCCCTACTTTTCCATTTCCCCCATTCCCCAACACTCCAGCTGATGCCACACAAACCACTACTCCTTGAAATGTAACTTCATACACACGCAACACGGATCTCTACTATCTGATGCCCCTTATAATTAACTTCTAATGGATGTCTTTCTATTGTTTAAATTTAAATTGCTTACTGAAGCAATTGTTGCTTAATGTTTGTTGTTATTTATGTATCTAAGCTATGTACGCGTTAATCGTTTGTTTCAATACTACTAGCTTCATTATCATATATACTTATGAAAAAAACATTGACTTGTGGATGGGGTGAACTTCTTTTTCCTTTTCGCCTAACCCAACATTTCCAAGTTGAGTCTACTGGGGTTCTGCAGCTGCTTAAAGAAGAAAAACTAACAGAAAACTAATAAAAAACATTAAATAGCTAGCCAAATGAAAGGAATGATTCAACTAATATCTAATAATGCAACTGTTTTCATTTCACATTCCTCACCCTCACCCCACAATGTCACCTACCATTTTTTTTAAAAAAAAAAAACAATTTTGATATTGTTAAAACTTAACTGATTCTCAAAAGGTAGTTCATGATTCGTGAGGTAGAATTGCACACCACTAAACAAATGAGACGATAAGAAAAGGACAACATAAAAGTACAACATAAGAAAGAAAATAAAGAATTGAGAATGATGTAATGTTAATAAATTCAATCTTAGGTATAAGTCAACCTTTAAAATAAGTTCATGTGGTAAGCAATGGTCAAGATTACATCGACTAATGCAGTTTTTACAGATGTGAGAATAAAAAACTAAAGTTCTCTGTGTACATGGCCTTCACCATATTTCTGAGTAGAACTTCATACTTTAAAATTCTTATCTAGAGATGAAATAATAGAAAGAAAAGAAACAGATTTTCTCAACTAATTCCAGGTAGAAAATAGGAATATATGAAAATACCAAAGATCCCAACTTTGAAATAGAAGGATTAGAAGATGAAAAATATTGAATAAATGAGACAACAGTCTTCATGCCAACAGAAACAAAGTAGAATTAAACAACAAATGGCTCAAACAAGAAAGCCAAAGCCACTGATGACCACTGAACACATGATACATGAAATGAACAACAATAACAAGAGACTGATAAAGGACAAAGCTAAATCAAGTGTGTTAGATATTCAACTCCACCATTGGTGCACTGCAACTCCTTCATCTATTAACTTCCCATACAATGTCAAACATTGCCAATAAGCCCTCTTTTGGCTTCCATTTTCCTCTTCATCATCATCATCATTATCAACTTCTTCTAATTGGTTTCTGCAGTGCAAGAACAACTCATCTACCAAACATATTGCTTTCTTCTTGATCATTTCCTCAACTACTTCTGCTTCAGCCTTCATCACAACGTAGTCTTCTTCCTTAACATTTTTGCTCAACCATTCTGCTGCCCCAACTAAGGCGACTCCATCCCCTGATTGCTCTGACTCTTGGATTTCAACATCCAAGTTGTAAATCTCGAAATCTTGATTATTTGCAGGGTAGCTCCTCTTAAACCATTCTGCTACCCCATTTATCTCATCAGAAATGAAGATTCTTCTAGGGTAATTCTCAAGAGAATCACCTAACAACTCAGGAAGAAACTTCATCTTCCTTGAAAATGATTTCAGCAATGCCCTTTTTGGCGGTTCGAGCAACACATCCTCTAATCCTTTCAATGCAACTTTTTTAGCCTCAGGTGTGCTTCCACAAACAATGTCTTTTTTCTGTGAATTCAGTTCAGCATTTAGTACCCCAGTTTTCCTAACTCCCACCAAAGTCTTGTCAAATCGTCGAATATACACGATCCTGTAGTTTGCTAGAGCTTTAAGCTCAGCTAAAGGATCATTGCTGAGTTGAGTTACAACAATGCCACCAATCTTGAGTACACGATCAATGAACTTACTGTTCCATTCATTTTGAGCAATTGCAAAATCGAATGTCTCATTTGGAATCGAATTCTTGTAATCCATATCTGAATCAAGCACCAAATCAACCACATTGTCATTCAACAATTCCAAATCCTTGACCAAATGATCATTCTCAAAACTCAAAACGAGTCCTTTATGCCCCTTCTTAACAAGGCCTTCATCTGCCAAATCGCGAAAAAGATTATGCAACACATTGAAATCTCTCCCATCAGAATTCACATAAGAATCGTCAATTACATCGAATGAGCCTCTTAGAATGGACCCAATTGACGGCAATATGAAAAGAACCATTGCAAGGAACAAAGACCGAGACATAATCCTTAAAGCCCTCGAATCTGGTAGCTTAATAATCAAAACGGCGTCTTGATTCAACCCAATTTTCAACTCGGGAAAGTGATTCCCCTTGATTTCCCCCTTTTTGGGGCAATACACAAAACCAAAATCCATGCTTTTACAACAAACCTATCGGAAGAGTCTGTAAAAACTGATCGTACCTTGTGCTACAAGAACAGAGAGAGAAAGAGAGAGAGAGAGAGAGAAAGGGGAAAATCCAGCGACGGAAGAAAGGTGAATTTAGCGAGTACAAAACCTAGCGGCGGTGTGATTGCCACCCACAAGAGAAACACGGGTAGATTTGATTCTACTCCAAAGGAGCAACAATTGTCTAATTCTAGCAACCTCCATGATTTTTTCTGTTTGAAGCATTCAATAAAAAGGTCAAGAAAACCCCATGAAAAATTGAGTTTCTAGGTACACCCAGAAATGAAATTAGATGATCTACAATTCAACTAACATCAACAATTAAGGGGGAAAAATAACCTTTTTTTTCTTTTAAGAGAAAAAAAATGTGGGAGAGAGAGGATGATGATGATGAAGATGATGAAGCATATTGATATTGGAAACTGCTGGATTTAATAAGAAGAAATTAAGCTATTTTGCATGTCTGTGATGAATTAAGGGGCCGTTACTTTTTTGTTCTGCTATTTTTTCGTTTTACCTTTATTTTATTTTTTTCACCGTGTTTAGAAACTTCACGCCAACAGTAAAATTTTATGGTTTAAAAAAATTGACACTCATAAATATAAGCTTAATTAGTTACGGTCAAATGTAAATTATTTGACTATAAAAATTTTTGTTTGGTAGGTATTTTATTTGTCTATTTTTTATTGTCTTATTATATTTTTCGAAAGTTCATTTGATTTATTTTTAAAGTTAAATTAGATCACTAATTTAATTTTTTAAATAAAAAATTTTAATATTTAAAAACTATACAAAAAGTATATAAGTTTCAAAAAAAAAAATTATATCACTGCAAATAAAAATTATAATGTTAATCAAAATTATTATTATTTAATTTTTAAAATTTTTATGACAATTACAAGTACACAGATAAATGGTACATAATAACTCCTTTCATTTCTTCAATACATGTTCCACACAGGGTATTTGTGCAATAAATTAGGACAAAGCAATTAATTTAGTTGAAAGCATGGTATATGTAGAAGAGGGAATTTTTATTTTGCCCGCGCTGCGTGTTTACATTAAATCAATATAATATTTATTATTATGTGATTCAATGAAATAAAACGAATAATAAGTTTCAACACATGACATGCATATATCAACTTGGTATAAATATCCGTTATGAATAAGTTACGAACAAAAATGTTTTTCTATATTTTTATCGAACTCATACATATATATATATATATATATATATATATATAAAATGTCAATCAATATATGTGTTGCAATAATATATTCATATTAATCATTACTTCTTAAAGATCATACAAAAAAGTGATCGCTAAGACTCACTGTGAGAGTATGTCTTATATAAGTCCTTCGAAAACCTGAGATTTTTTGTTAATGAACATTTGTATGCCACTTTTTTATTTACACATTTTACAATATTAGAAGTTCTTTTTTTTCCAATCGCATAAACCTGAATTGAACAAATGAAAAAAAAAAAATTGTTCATAGTGAACAAAATAAGCGGTTAGCCAATAGCCATAAAAGTTGGGAGTAGTTTATTAGTTCATGCATGCAAAATAAGATTATCAACAACTACTCTTACTTTTATGTGTAGAAGACAAGTAGTTGAGTTTCCCTTTAGAATACGTCACACCATCCAAAATACTTTTATTAAGGTGGAGTATTAAATAAAGAAAAAACATTTACTAGTATATTACGTACTAGGCCACTTAATTAAACTATGAATTGAAAAATTCTTCTACAATTAAAACTAGAATCAACCAAATTATTGCCTATTTGCGTACTGATCCTCAAATCCCCTAGCTCCATGATTGATTGTCATTATCATTCGTAAGGTTTGTTGTCTTAAAGTATGTGAGTCTGTTGGTTTGATTTGATTTTATATATTATTATTTTTATAAATATTAAATTAATAAGATATTTTTTTATTAATTTTAAATCATTAATGGTTCTGTTTCGTTTTAACTAATAAAAAAATGGTTATTAGTTAACATTTTTTTTTCTATTAAATTTATTGATCAATTCGATTTCTAAATGATGATTAAATAAGTTAACGTTAACAGTGTCGGTGGATAAAATGTAGGTTATAACATGATTGAGGTAAGGTACAAACAAATGGAGCACGATAAGGTTGCTCACATGAGTACTCTTATCTCTGACAGAGATGGTTTTCTATAATCCACCTGGCAAACACAACAAGGTCCATTTCGATTTGGTGTTTTCTTATTGTATCAAAATGGAAACTGACAACTTTCAATTATTTAAACTTAGGGTTCTAACTGGGGAAGGAATATACTTCTTCAATTATTTGAAAAATCAAATAGAGCTTTAATTATTAGGTTGGTTGGTTGGTTTCTATGATTTCATCTATCTATTATCAGTTAATTTTTTCATTCTAGATTTAACTAAAGTTGGCAATATTAGTAAAAAGTTGGGCTAACTTGCTTTACTCTATTTTTATATTGTGTAATTAGGATGAATTTTATTTAAATTTTAATATAATAGAATATGTAGAAGTATACTATTAATAACTCAAATGATGAAAGCAAATTAACAATAGTACACTATGTATCTCATTAATCAGTCGATAGGCAAAACAATTTAAGGATCATTATCCCTCCATAGCTAAATCTCAACATACATTGCCCTATTATTGATGTCTACATTAAATGCATGCTTTCATTTTACGTTATGTCCAAATTCATATCTGAAAAATGTACTTTACAGAATACTATTCCATCTTTTATAGGCACTTCATAGCAAACAAATGAAATTTACACATAATCCGAGGTTAACAAAAAAATAATAATGCAAAGAAAGTTAGAATTGTGTCGTGTCACCTAAATCATATTATTCGTTTAAGCACTTGGAAAAAACTGTAATGACTGTTTTAATTTTTTATACAATAAAAACATTTCATCGAATCTTAAAATGGAATGTCTTATTCTAACGATTCGTTTAACCATGAGAATATAAAATTGTGATATAAAATTACAAGATAAATTAAAGTTTTATTTGAATTGATCTGAAATTTCTGTGTCATATATTTTTCATAAACATAAGAATTAAATAAGTTGTAAAACTATTAAAATAATCTCAATTATTTACTCAATCTTAACAAATAAATAAAACTTTATAAAATCACATAATAAACTATTATAAAGCTATTGTGGTCGGTCTTGTTCACTCACTATAAATGAAAAAGTATTTTTTATTAGACATTGAAGTAGTAGTAATAAATTTGGTTGATACATTAATTTGATTTAAAAAATGATGAATTTGATGAATATAGATGATAAGAAGGAATTGATTTAAAGTAATAATAAATATATTGGTGAGAATAATAAATTTTAAAAAATAATTATATGATTATAAATTTCATTTACATATGAAATAAATGACAAGTAAATTTATATGGGGTTCTCCTTATCTCCCACATTCTTTTAACGAATTAATGATAAAAATAAAGAATGATTTAGGGAATTAATGATAAAATAAAATGTTTAATATTATATTTTTAGCGAGTTGGATTAAATGGGCGGGTTATTAAATGGATATATATTTTTTATTCTTAAATTTTGGTTGATAATTAAAATTTCATGTCACTAATTTTAATGAAAAAATAATTAAATTGGTTGATTGACTTTCTGTGCAAAGAAATCATAGTTAAGTGACTTTTGAGTTGAAAATGAAAGTTGAGTGACTGTATGTGCAAAGAAATCATAGTTGAGTGACTTTTGAGTTAAAATTGAAAGTTGAGTGACTTTCTGTGAAAACAATTGATAATTGAGTGACCATCAAAGTTATTAACTCTAATGATGGGTGAACTGATGAATCCATTTGCGACTCCATTTTGAAAATCTTACCTAAATGGTATTTATTTTATTTTAAATACTTACTTTCTTCGTTCATTTTTAATTGTTATATTGTGTTTTTTGAAATTAATTTTTAAAGTCAAATGATATTACATTAGTTCGATATCTTAAACACAAAATTTAAATATTTAATAAGTATAGGAAAAAACTATAAATCATAATTTTTTTCATGTCAATATGATGAAAAAATATATCATAAAATATCAAATAAAATTCTTATAAGTTGCCTCTAAAAAAAACTTTAATAACTAAAAGTGGACGGAGGAGAGGATAATGCCGAATAAATTATTGGTGTTCTTGATAGTACAATTAAAAAATTATTAAATTCATGGTACTTAAGAAAGTTAAATTTATAAAAATAAGTAAGTAATAGAAAATATATTTTAATGAGAGTTTTTGGCTAAAATTATTCATCAATTATGACTCAAGTCTAATGTACATCCTTATATTATCTAAGGATAATTGTATATAATAGCAAACTAATAACCTAAAATAAATGGAGTAGCTAGAGTTTGATTTAATTGTGCTCCATAGCAAACGTTTGCAAAAAATTGCCAGGCGTCTCTCTCCCAAATATCTCGCTCGCCACTCTCCTCCAATCTCTCGCTCGCTTCCTCACTTTTTATACAAACACAAGTGTATAAAAATTATTTCTAATTGTATAAAGCAGAGGAAATTGTATAAATATATATATTTTTGTTCCCCTCTCTCCCCTCTTCCAGATCTCGCTCGCCACTCTCCCAAATCTCGCTCGCCACCCTCGTCTTTCTCACTTATACAAACAAAAGCGAACTGTATAAATTGCGTTTCTGTTTGTATAAAGCGTGAGAAAATTGTATATACACATGCAAGTACATATATTTTCGTCCTATATACTTATAATTATACAATAAAAATACTCCCCTGCCAATTTCTTTTGTCTTTCTCTCTTTCTCGTTTTATACAAATTTCAAATTGTATCTAATTTCTCTTTTCTCGTTTTATACAATTCGATTCAATTGTATATTCCCTGCCAAGTCTCTTTTGTCTTTCTCTCTTTCTCATTTTATACAAATTCAAATTGTTTATAATCGTTCTATACGCTTATAATCATACAATTCGTTTTATACACTTCATTTTTATACAAGTCTCTGCCCAAGTGTCTTTCTCTTTCTCGTTTTATACACTTCGTTTTATACAATTCGCTTCAACTGTATATATATAGCGAATTATACAGTTTCTATATTTGCTATGAAGCGCAATTATGCAAACTTTGTTATAGCATACAAATATGAAATTTTTATTTGCTATATGTGAAAGTTGCCCTATTATCTATGGGTCCGTTTGGATATGCGATATGGTATCATGATATATAATCATAAGATGAAATTGAAGTTTTTTCGGACATGCGATATGGTATCATTATATATAATCATAAGCAAATTGAAGTTTTTTTGGACACGCGATATAAAATTTTATTGTATATTTTCTCATAAACATAGAAATCCCACAAGTTGTAAAATTATTAAAATAGCTTCAATTGTTTATTCAATCTTATCAAATAAAAAATTATAAAATCGCATGATAAATTATTATAAAGATATTTGTTCTACACTTAAAATAATTGTTTCATCTAACTTTAATTTAATTAAAAAAATGAACATAATTAAATTGTAGTGTAGTAGTTTTTAATATAATCCACATAATACGAACAATTTTCTCAAGTTGAACTTGTATTTCTCGATCATGTGACTGAGAAGACAAACCAACATTGTTACTTTGAGCCATTTGTTGGTCAATGTCATCCACAACTATATTTTCTTGTTCATAAACCATAAATATTGTATCACTTTAACAATCGGTTAGTGTGAGTTAAAGTGACTATATGTTGTTGAGAATAATAAATTTTATGTCGGTGAGAATAATAAATTTTAAAAAGTAATGATGTGATTAGAAATTTATTTACATACGAAATAAATAGTAAGTAAATGTGGGGTTGTTTTAACCAAATATAAACTTGTGGATCAATTTTTGTATTAAAATATCTCAAATCATGATATAAAATCACCATGTAATTCCATATCATGCTTTTTGGAGAATATGGAATCACATCTCATGATTACATCTCATGATATGGAATCATGAGATGGAATCAGCGTGAAATCGCATGTCCAAACGCTGATTCCATTTCACGATACCATATCGTGATATGGTATCGCATGGCCAAACGCCTACTAAGTAAGCAAAAAATATCCTTGTAATATCAAAAAATAACAAGAATCATCTTTCAGCCTATTTTTGTTAAGAAATTGATTGAACCAATAATTTTTATTTTTTTTAAAAAATTTGGTCACGTCTTGGCCACGACAAAAAGATCAAAGTTACTTAAAAAAAATAAGGATATGTATAGGAAATGTATCTTGAACTTTAATTTTGTGTGTTGTTAGTTTATAGAGTATGTTATTTTTTGCATCATCAAGTAAATTGACTTGCACCAATATATAAGTTTTGAAATGTTCATACAGTATGTTCCAAAGGTTAGAAAGATTACGTAAATAAATCATTTCAAATGTATTACATCCAACTATTTAGAGATTTTCTTTAGTAAAATATTGAGGGGTATATACTATACATACAATGTTCACATTTTATACAATGTATAAAAATGCTAGACATGTAGTGAAATTACGTAGGTAATTAGTTATTAAAATAAAAAAATAATTTTTTATTGGAAATTTTTGAAGTTGGAGTAGTATTTGTTTTTTAAAAGAATATTTAGAATTTGAATATATTTTGTATGAATATAATTTAAACCCTCTTCGAAAAAATAAAAAAAATCACCTAACTTGATTAGCTTAACCATGTGAACATATATTCATTCGATTTGACACATTTTTTATTGGGGCGTGAGTTTCTTAAAAAAAATAGACAAAAGGATGAATCTTGCAACTTTTTGAATAATTCAGGGATATATTTTGTTCACTTATATAATACAAGAAAATACTTTAGGTTTTGGTCATATGATAGGGATGATTTTAGCCAAAAAAACTCCTACAAAAGAAGAAGTAAAAGAAAGGGGAAAATGCACAAGTACCCCTACACTATGACCGAAATTCCAGATTCACACCTAAACTAAACTAAGGTCCTATTACCCACTTGAATTTATTTTTTTTGGTGATTTTATACACCTTTTGTCTTACGTGGCACACTATGTGAATCCACGCAATTGAAGTGCGTGGGAGATATTTGGATGCTACGTAAGCTAAAAAGGTGCAAAGTTATAAAAAAATAAGTCTAGAAGATAATAGGACCTTCATTTAGTTATAATATATCTCTAGAATTTCGATTATAATCTAGAAAGATCCTTGTATATTTTTTTTAAGAAAAGGCAATTTTTATTCTCCTCGAACAAGCTAGAAATCCGCCCATATATATATAAAAAAACTGAAAAAGGGCATAAAAAAGGAAAGTAACGAAGATATTCCGCTGCCGCACGCGAGAATCACGTGACATTGACCCTTGAAATTGACAAGCACTACTGTTTCAGTCATCAAACCCTAAATCAAGAAATCGGAGAATTCATCAAAATCACCGGAAAAAATGGGAGTGGAGAAGGAAGTTATCAGAGCCGGAAATGGCCCCAAACCACAGCCTGGTCAAACTGTTACCGTCCACTGCACTGGTTACGGTGAGTCCTCTTTCTTTTTTTTTTCCCAAGAAAAAGATCCATTTTCTTTTCACAAGGGATGAATCGGATAAATCGCATCAAACTAGTTAGGGTTTAATCTCTAATTCAGTCTTGTTCTATGCCTGCAGGGAAAGATAGAGACCTGAGTCACAAGTTCTGGAGGTAAACTGTTTTTTTTTTATGAAGTTTGATGCAGGGTTATGTGTAGTATATATCTTTGCTTAATTTGTACGTGTAACAGCACTAAGGATCCAGGCCAGCAGCCTTTCTCTTTCAAGATCGGCCAAGGCAAAGTTATCAAAGGTACTTATGGCTTCTGTATATCTCGATTTATATGATTTGTTTTCCCTAGTTTATGCGTTAGTATGTTATAAGTAAATGCGTGATAATGTATTAAATTGGACAATTAATTTGGAAAATTTAGTAATCTTCTATTGGCCTAGCCATGAAAGGAACTTATAGTAGTGATCTCAGTTCTTTTCTTATTGATTTCAATTGTCATTTTCAATTTCTCTCAAACTCGATTTCTGACCGTAGAAGTGGTCCGGAAGCTTATAGCTCTTTTACTGGACAGCTTTTAGTACAAGAAAACTTACACTTGTGTAAATCAAACAAAAGCTTACTACTTTGGTGGTCAATGAGGTCTAAATATGACATTGGTGGATTCACGTAGAGCTATAGATCTGCTGGCAAATGATGGTAGGTCTTAAAGTTAAGACAACCGGCTTGCTATCACTCTTAAAAAGACACAATGGAAGGAGCAAAGATAGCTTTCCCCTTGAAGCACACACAATTCAGCTGATTCTTCGGTGTCTGAGTGATAACAGATTAATGTTGGATAAACGAACACTTTTTTATCAAATCGAAAGCTCATATCTGACTTATGAAGTGAAATTGGGCTGTGGTAAACTTTTGTCCTCGCATATATTTAGATCCTTCTATTTTTGTCAGACATGTGCCCATTATGAACAAATCCCGACGTCCTTCTGGGGTCTTCAAAGGGAGAAACTTGGACAATGCTGTAGACCATAGTGACAGTTCTCTCAGGTTGCATTCTTTTATTCTTATGTCTCCTTATTTACAGGATGGGATGAAGGAGTACTGGGAATGCAATTGGGAGAAGTTGCTCGATTAACGGTAAATGCCTTCTCTTTTCTTTTGATTCTCAGTTGAGGTCAAATTAATCACGGAGTTAATTATGCTTATGAGTTAGTTATCCATGTTATGAAGTTTAGACTTTCATTGAATTATGAATTTATAGTCAGAAAACTAGGAGGCAATTGGAAAAAAAGGAGCTTGATATCTCCTAGTAATTTTACATTATAGAGTTTTGATTTATTCACTTCACTAAAATGTCTCAATCCTTTCGGCTGACTGGCTTATTAGTAGACATTATGATGTTTTCTACAATTGACACTCTAAAGTAGATTGATGGTTTCAGATGACTCACCTAATTGTCATTTTTCAATTCCTGTCTCGTTTTACTGCCCATTTCATGGTCCAATCATCTCCATCTTTTTTATGGGATTGGCTGAAAAGTTTATAATAGAATGGCGAAGATAATTGCATTCTTCCTAAGAGTATTAATCTTACTATAATTGTGTACATATATGAAAGAAGTTTCTAGGCTTTTATGTATTAATATCTTCTATAAGGAGAGATTTAAACTGATGTCTTTAATTTTGCAGTGCACCCCTGATTATGCTTATGGTGCTGGTGGATTTCCAGCATGGGGTATTCAGCCCAACTCAGTTCTGGTTTTCGAGATTGAAGTCCTAGGTGCACAATGAGCAATTTGCTAACATTTGGGCAATCCCGATGGAGCTGTTGTACTCGATGCGGTAGACAGCTTGAGGGTGTCAGAACTGCTCATGTACTCTTTTGCTCTAATGCAATTGTTGAAACAGATTAAGGCAATAATAAATGCTTTCTAGCTTTTGTTTGGACAATGGTCTACTATGAGACTACTAATTTGCCTTACAAGACAAATTAGTTAGTCATGAAATATAATATGGAATGGATGTAAGAGTTTGTATGGTCAACTCCAACTAATATGGGATACTATTCTCCTTGTTGCTCTCTATATGCTTGCCTATTGCCTTCTGCAAATAGCTAATGTTTCATCACAAAAATTGACAGCTTAAAAGAATTGGTGGGAACTCAATTTGACAAACTAGGAGGAAACGATGGGAATGAGAATGTGAGTAATTGTCTTTGTGGTGTACCCTTGTGTCTTGCCCGTTATTCCCTTCTCTTGAAGGGTATGCTGGGTGGGATGGGATTTTATTTAACAACAATAAGATGTACACTAAAGGAGGGACAATCCCAGCTCTTATGCAGTGTTCGATAACTATGTCATACTATAATACCAGGTTCTTACTCACTAAATGTGTCATTTTGCGAGGAGTGCGCCAGCCTTCCCGTTCATTAGCCATGACGTATATCTGATGCGCCATTCTAGTCCATACGGCATTGCCTGGAGTTTGAATGATCATTTGAGCAATCTGGTTGATCTCATTACTTTGCTTCAGGCCACAATTAGATGAGGCGATAATATTAGAAATAGTGTGTTTTGACGAGTCTAGTGACGGTATTAACTGCTTTAAAGAGTCCAGCGGTGGAGTAATATTTGTCTCCATTGTATATCATGAAAACTTTGATATCCTAGTGTGGCACAGAAGAAGCCCCACCATCTTAGAGCCAGTTGATTGTGGCCAAATAGGTGCTCCCACAATCTCATTTGAACACCATGAGGGTCTACCACATCAATCGTTAGCTACCTACCTTATCATCAGTACCCCTCAATGGCTAAGATACTCATCTTGAAAGGTAATTTGTTGTTTGTTACATACTTTGCTGTCAAACCAACCACTTGGTCTGTCTGGTAAGCCTTCAGTCATGTTAATTTGGTATTGTCTCACAACTCTACTTTTGTGTCACTGCCAACCTCCATTGTTACAATGTCTAAATAAATCAGCAACAAACTAACAAATCCCTTCAATTGATGCTAGTGGTTGCTTTGTGTCTTGAAAAGTGCAGACCTAAATTCATTATTTAAAAAATTACTTAATTATATGAAGTGGTTGTCGATTATTACTTAATGAATCTAATATAATATATAGGGAGCGGTTGAACCTGCTTTGGCTGAAAGTCCCATTTCACACCATGGTTTTAATCATTTTATTTTCTCTTTTGGAATCATGTGGAGTAGTAATTAAGCTTTTCAATTTACAATTATGCTTTCTGCTCGACTTTCTAATGATGTTAATGGACCCTTAAATACCCATTGCCTCCTAAAGTCACGGCCTGAGTCCTTAAAGTTAATCAATACTGGCATGATGATCCTCATAAATATCAAAGGCACAAGGAACTAAATTAAGATTGCGTTTGATCAATGTTTTATTGTCAAATTTGAAAAAAAAAAATTATTTTTCAAGTGAGAAATGATTTTTGAAAATAAACTCTACTATTTAAATATATAAGTCAACATTTTTTTTCGTCTAATAATCTTATTTTATGTAATTTAAGAAATTAAGGCATGTAATTTGGTTGAATATAATTATTGCTAATAATTATACTTGAGCGCAAAATCATCATTTTTGTTGGTTTTGTTGCACGTTTATGAAGAAGGGTTTAATAACAGTTGTTTTAGTACTCAATTTGTTCATTTTATGCGAGAACAACTGGTTTGAATCTTGAGTTCAAAATACTAGTGTTTCTTATACATTAAATTATATTTCCTCTGTTTAAGAAAAAATATTTTTATTTTCTTTTTAGTTTGTTTCAAAAAGAATGTTCTATTATTTTTTTTTTACAATATTTTAACTTTTCACATGACATGTTTAAGACCACAAGATTAAAGGACATTTTGGTACATTTAATATAACTTTAATTTAGAACCACAAAATTAAAAAGTCTTTTTTTTTTCTTCTTAAATTTCGTTTTAAATCAAACTAGGCAATCCTTTTTTAAAGGAGGAAGTAATATAAGAATAATGATAAGGAAGTATTTAAACGTGTTCATTATTATTTATTTTTAAAATAAACAATTTCCTATTTTTTTCTATGTTTTATGTTAACGTTAAATATTAATCTCCACACTATTTTTCAAAATCGATACTAGACTAGTGGGAACATGATAATATACCTATATCAATAATTGTTTTATTAATGGTATTTCAAACTCAAACGTGGAAAAGAGAAAACAAGAAAGGATAGTATTGTATTTATGATTGTAATGAAGGGTAAAGCTGTCATTAGAAAGTATATATAAGGCTATCCATCCCAAATAACGTCCCTTCTTCTTTCACCTGCTCTTCTTCTACTTTCAAACAATAATCACTTTCACATTCTGCCTCTTCTCTCTCAAAATTACACTCGTCTTGAATCTCTTCATTGTAAGTTTTCCGATACCATTTTTTGCTTAGTTTAGACACTGCTTATGTTTCTTTAACATAATCTTGATAATTTAAATGGTAAGCAATTTGATTTATCTGGTTTGGTGAAAGTTATGTTCTTTGGGATATCTTTTTATCTAATCTTGGAAAACCCCGTATTATCAGTTTTTCATCTTTAGGTTTGCTTGATGTTATTTTTTTTTTCTGAATTCTTGATTGTATCTCCATGTGTGTTTTTTCTTGGATGTTTGCATCACTTCTTTCATCTTTTCTTCTTCTACCTGCTTACATTCTGCCTCTGCTTCTCTCTCTCTGCATATTGCTTGATTGTACGTTTTTCACTAGAATTTCTTACTTTGCATACTGTTTATGTTTCTTTACATAATCTTGATACTTTAAATTTATGAGCCTTTGATTTATCTGGTTTGGTGACGGTTAGGATCTTTGGGATATCTTTTTAATCTTATCTTGGAAAACCCCTTATTATCATTTTTTCATCTTTAGGTTCTCTTTATGTTTTTTCTGAATTCTTGATTTCATCTCCCTGTGTTTGTGTGTTTTTGCCTCTTGAAAAGATTTTCAGAAGCATTTGTTTGATGGGGTTTCTTGCAAGATTTGGCCTTCAACTTATGGTTTTAGTGTTGAGAACACCAGTTTTGTTTCTTTTTATTTATTTTATATTTATTGCAAAGGATTTCTGGATTTAGTTTGGGTTTGGTGTTTAAGTTCATGAGAACTCATAGAGAGCTGTATAGTGTCCTGATATAGAATCCTGATTTGATTTGGTTATTGAGGTTGATTGATTTGTGCCTAGTGACTAGGTTACTCCACATCCCTTCAATTCCTTTTAGTTTTTTAGTTTTTTTTTTTAAATTTTGTTCATATGAAATGGAATAAGAGATAGATTTCAGGTACATTGTGTGGGTAAAAAACCATCGCTGTCTAGTAATTCACACTTCTATTTTCTCTTAAGGATTTTGGTGATATTACATTGCAAACTGTTTAGTTGTTCTGGTTCATGATTCTGATACATATGTTGCCAAATCTTTCAGGTGCACTAACTTCCTATTGACAACATACCACAACTGCGAAAACTTCTGTTGTGTAAAGGAGTAACAATATGCGGTGGCTGAGTCTGTCAATTGATGTGCTTTGTTGTGTCATCCCCTTGAACTTGTATTGCAGGGTGATCCTTTAAGTCATTTCTCCGATTAAACCAGATTTTTTTTTGTCTCACCATTCTCTTCATCTGCCTATCAACTGTAACCAGTTAGTTTTGTCTTTTTTCTTGATAAATCTATAGGATTAGCTGAAAGATAGACAACTGCTAATCAAATTAAATCCTCGGAGTCCTGATTTTGATTTGTTTGCACTGTCATCACTGTGCTCATTATTGGTCTTTCAGATTGCTTTTCTCATACTGCAATTTCCTCAAGCTTCTCCTTTGTTGTAGTCTCCATTTTCCTCCAAAATCTAGTTACCTATTACTCTTGGGCTTCAGATATTGTCTTTTGGCATAGATTTTGATTTCATTGGAAGGTTAAAAGTAGTTATGGTGTGCCAAGCCGCAAGCCAAACAAGATTTCGGGCCTTAAAGCATGAGAATGGAATCACGGGGAGAGCAACTATTAGAGTTAGGTTTATAGCATGCTTTCAACCATTGGAGAATTGCCAGGTTCGTTCTAATTATTGCCTCACTTATGGATAATTACTGTGGTATTTAACTGTTGTTACTCAGTTGTGGGCTTCTATGATGTAATTGAAAATCTGCCAAACTTACAGTCTGTTTTTGCTTACCAGGCTGAATACTTCCGTCAGTTGTTGAAGCCTGTGACGTAGATGCTCTGAGTTCACGCCTTTGTTTTAAATCCAGCTTTATAGTAATTTCTTGTTATTTGCGTCCTTAAAGTAATTTAAGGTGGAACTTGTATAATCCATATCACTGGTATGCATCTAGTCTTTCTGCTGCTATTTGTGTTAAACTTTTTTGCTATGGATTTCCATCTAATTTCTTACATTATGCATGTTAGGTTTCTCTTTTGTCTAGATGGTTACAACCAGCGAGCGCCAATATTACCAGCAGGATCCTGCATGGACTTCACCAAATTTGAATTATGCCACTACACTCTTGCAACCTGGACATCACCTAGGCGTTCCATCTCTGTATACCCCTGCCATATGTGCTGCAAATGCAGTTTCTCCTAGGCGTTCATGCTTTGTCCCTTGTTTGCCGAATTCTAAGGAAGCGTGTCACAATGGAGTCAATTGGCAGCCAAACTTAGTTCCCACCAAGAATGTGTATCCAAGTGATTCTAAATGCTTTCTGCCTCACTTGATTGGGTTTAAGTCCCCACCAACTGATGCATCTACAAATCCTCAGAAGAGGTTTCTCATTTGTGATCAATCTGGGAATCAAACTAGATTCTTCTTTAGTCAAGGTCGTCCTGTTGAGAATGAAATTATTACACCGAAAGAAGTGTTTGGTGCTTATGGTTTGCATCAATATGAGAACCTGAATGTTGTAGTAGAGCAAAGATCTCATGTGAAGCCCGTTATTGGAGAGAAATCGGATGAAAGTTCTGTAAATGGTGAAGAAAGTAATACACATGAAGATACAGATGACATCAATGCGATGCTTTTCTCTTCTGACGACATTGAAGGCGACGAAGATGATGATTTTTATGGTGAGGATGATGAAGTAACTAGCACAGATCGCTCTCCTTGTGCAAAACAGGGGTACTGCGGCTGCGGTGAGCATGAGCAACAGTCTGTGGAACTTACAGAAGAAGTTGCCAGTTCTGATGGCACATGCAAAAGGCAAAGATTGCTAGATGGTGGTTACAAGAAATCATCATACATAGAATCTAGATGGTCCAATGATAATGTGGAAGCAAGATGTGTTAGAGGCTCTCTTCCTTCTAGCGGGAAGGATAAGGATTCCAGTTTGATCACTAGAGAAAGGAAAGTTAAAATTCGTGAAACCTTGAGGATTCTTGAGAGCTTGATTCCTGGGATAAAGAGTAAGGACCCGTTGTTGGTTATTGATGAAGCGATCAATTACTTGAAGTCTTTGAGGGGTAAAGCCAAAGCCTTAGGATCTGAGCTCCCTCAAGAGTATCCCCCAGCCTCTTGTTAAAGAACAGACTAGTATCCAACCCCTGCAACAGTAGCATTATGAATTTTTAGGGGTACAGTTGCTTGGATAGTACAGAAAAGCCATATATCATTATTTGGTTGAAAGTAGTTAAATTGTGAAGCATTTTCCATCCTCATCAGTCCTACAGTGCAACAAGTATTATTATCCACTAGAGGAAAAGATTTAGTGGGATTCTTTTGATCTTTTACTTGCAAGGGGTAGAACAAAAAGGGGAATGTCTATGGTCGACGAGGAATGATTATTTTTAGCTTTTGTGGTTAAGAAAGTAGAATTTCAAAGTTCAAAAGATGAGTGCTGTAAATGAGGGGGACCCTTTAAAATCTTGAGAAAACCATGGATTCTATGCATGCGCATTTGGTGATTTGGGGTCCCACCGTCCACCCTATTATGTTTATTGAATTGAATAACTGTATGATGGTTTACTTTTTGTGATTGGTTATGTCAGGGTCAGTTTGTGCAACTATTTTGCTTGGTACTTGCTATCTCCCACCAGCACAGGCTCAGAGTCTCCCACTGTTATAGGTCAGAATGAGTAGCTATGATGTTTTGATCTTTCTGTTGATTCCACAAAGGGCAGTGATGGCATTGGTGTTGAAGAAGATGCATTGAATAAGGGGGCCCTTCTCTCTAAGCTTATCATGAAAAGGCTGATGGAGAGACATGATCAAATCTTGTCTTAAAAAGTTAGGTTTGTTTCCACTTTGGATGGGTGAGTTGTAGTTGGAGACTTGTGACTCTTTTCAGCGTGGTGTCTTTTTATAAGCCTAATGGACCCTTGTGTTTCATGCTATTATTGCTCTGTGTGTTGTCTTTATGCTTTTTCTACTTTAAATAATACTAGTAATAAGATATTTTTATTTTTGCGTCCTCTGTGTTCTTGTGATCCTTTTCATATTTTCTTGCACCTTGTGTTGAATGGATACTGATGTCTGTTTGATTATTACTGTTATCAAACTGGAAATGGGTTATTTTATTTCCATATGGAGAAAAATTAATGTTTTCTGAGGTTAAACTTTACATTGATGTTCTAAAAGTTTGTATACCATCAGATTAAGTTATATGTAACTATTTATAATACTAATTAATGGGTAATTTGAAAGTTAATCTAATAATAGCAAGTTAAATTGCATTCATGACGGAAAAAATTCATTTTACTGTTGAATATTAATGGATGTAAACTAAATCCTAGAGATTGTTTGGCACGTGATCGGATAGACAAGGATATCCATAACATTAGGCTATCTCACCTTCTACCATTTTAGTACAAATTGTTAGTTCTTAGGACTAATTAATACTCATTAAACAAATGCTCAACAAAATAATCCCGCATACTAAACGACACCTAATTGTATTATTAATTCTATGAAAAGGGCTACCATGTCAACATTCATAATCACAGCTCTTTTGAAGGTATTGCAAGCTATGATTCAGATATTGAAATCAATGAAAAGGGTGTAAAAGTGTGCAATTGGTTATAATTTTCATTTCTTCTTTTAGATAGAAATATATACATAAATAATATACCCTATGATTATTTTAGGACTTTGACACTAATATCACTTTTTTACCTACTCTAAGTGAAAATGGTCTAATCTCTAAAGCACATCCAGCAGGGGCAAACCTAATATTCAACCAAAGAGTAACTGCAAAAAGGAAAAAGAGATGGCGTGTCTAGCGACTCTTTATTACTAACAAAAACAAAAGATTCTCAACAAGGATAAGTACAAGCAACGGAGACTAGGTCTTACCTTATTAATCTTAATGAGGTAAAGAAACTTAACTAATTAACAAGCATGATGGTAACATGTAATTTATTAAGGAAAAAAAGTGTTCTGATGTATAACAATTCTTATGTTGGACTGGACATTCATCTTAGTTTAGCTTAGCTTTGTGGTTACTATTCTACATTGTGGTTCACTAGTTTTTGAAATTTCGCCTCACATATCCTTAGGAGAACAGTAGAACTCCAAGAATGTGATCTGTTAGAGAGTTAGTCTTTTGGAGCAATGTTTGTGAAAGAATCTGAACGCCCAAATGCAATAGATCGATAGTTCAAGATCATATAAACCCCTTTATATGTTCGGTGATCAAACTTCATTTACGTCATAAAGATCAATGAGGTTTGCATACCTTCAATAAGTGGAAGGTACAGAGATTCATTTAATGAATATCATCATTGGAAATCTAGGAATACAACATATATGTATTAATCACCAGTCAATGAACCAGCTTGTTTGTTATCTAGTGAGTGTCATGGAGGAAGTAGTTCCCAAGTTTTTGTCCTCTAATATTTCCATGTTACATCTATTTTGTACATAGAACAATGAAGGAGTCAATTCCTAACCAATTCTACTATATATTCAACGTGAAAGGCTTTCGATCCCATCTGTCTGAACTTTTAACTACTGGACAGACAAGTCCGCCAAGACAGATGTACTAATCTTGTAAAGTGAAAGAAGGAACAAGTAGAAGAGACAGAGAGATATAGAGCTCTAAAACACTCATTCCTGCTGTGGGATTTGGCAAGTTAATTCGAGACATGACATAATTGTCATTCTTGCATGTTACTTAAGTTATTCATCCATCATAAGCCTTTTAATTGGAGATCTTCTATTATGTGTTGCTTGTTTCTTTATTACTCCACAATTCTGTCATTACAATTTTAGTTGGTTGATACTTCCGTTTCTTTTGCTTACATGACTATTCATTACATTTCACTAATATTGAAGCCGGAAGTTTCTAAAGGTAATCAAGTAGCACCTGATCTTTTGGAAATTTTCGTTACAATAATTTTCCTTTGCTACTTTCCAATGCATAAAAGCTATCCCTAAGGTTGATTTACTCGACAACTGTGTTGATGAGAGGTAGTCGGTACACTATATATATATGGGAGATTAGTCCAACTGAGCACAAGCTGACCCAAACACCGTCGTTATACTTGTTCATTAGAATGATAAGATGCTTAATGTAATCGAGTTGAATTTAGACCTCTTATATTTTGTTAAGTTATCTCCTTGTTTCATCTGTTTGGAAGTTTAAAGTATCTACTTGCCATGTTATGTTGCCTTCTTTATGTTTTTGGTTAAGACGTGACTTGATTCAGAAAGCTATGCAATGCTTCTGATATTCCATTTCACCACAGTTTTTCTAACCATAGGAGCCCTTTAGTGGTAGTCAAATATTTTCTTGAAAGTTACCTCACTAAGTTTTTTGCTCTATGAAGTACATACTGTTGAGAGACCAGATACAGAGCTGCATCTTATTCATTTAATTAATGGCTTCTCGACTGACATCGAATACTACGTCAGTCTGTATTACACTGGGTCAAATTAGTCTTTGTATTCATGTAATTCTTTACGGATAGTCACAGAATAAGTTAACTGCATGTTAGTGCAACTCAGCAACACCAGTTTTACTGCACCTCCGAATGCAAATTTAAGATGGTACAATCATTACAGAGAATCCAGTCACCAGAAAAACTAGAGAACCTATAATAAATTGTGCTATTATCACAATTTCTATCTGCAATGAAAATGAAAGTCTTAACTACTCTTGTGATAGGAGAAGCATAATAATTTTGAATATAATTAAGGAACACAGAATGAATTTGTGAGATAATCTTGTAACCGGTAGTCTTCTATCATAGCCTTTTCCTTCTCAGGAAATGGAATTTCTCCACCTTCTAGGCTTTGTGGTCTGTTCAGCATTTGGGATCTGACAACTGATGTCATGTGTTTCTACATTTGTCGTTTTTGTGAGCTTGCTCAACTTTTTCCAACCTGCAGTCCATGCTGAGGCTTGCTTTGGTTTTGCAATCTTATCGAACTGTCTCTGTAAGTTATCCATGTCATTTTGGAGTTCTACGTATTTAGTCTTCACAGTCTCTAGTTCAAACTTAAGAGTGTTGATGTCCTTCTTGGCTGCTGTCCATCCCTCTTGAAATGATTGGGGCGTTGCTTCAAGCAATGACTTATGGTGTGATACCAGGGGTTGATAATGAGATTCCCCTTCATCTTTGAGAGAGATATTGGCTATTGCATTGCTTATCTTCACCTGCTCAGAGAAGAGAACTTGCACCACGACTCGTAGTGGGAGCCTTTCGTTCTGAGCAGCGTGCATGCAAGCATCAACAGAGAGTTTCTGGCAATCCATCACCCTGCAAAGCCTCTTTCTTTCATGTTCTGAGAGTGTTGGATGGGCCTGTTATGTTGTATATCAGTGAGTGAGTTTCTGTTAAAAGGATAAGCATTGGGCTAGATAGAATTCTATGATTCAGACAGTAATTTCAATATTTGCAGACGATTTACTTCTATGTGATCAATTTGATCTTTAGCATATACAACATTCTAGAATTCTTAAGCATCTCACTTTTACTTGAAAAATTATAATGTATAACTGTAAGTTTAACTATCAAGATACGTAAGCAGGCTAATATTGGAACATTGAGATTTCAGAACAGACAGGCAAACTATATTCATGATAAATCAAAAACTACAAGCTCAACAGCAATGGCTTTAAGGAGATATCAATTAAGGATGCACCCAACAATAAATTGACTGGATTGGATTAAAATACCTTAAGATAGGAATCAATTGCTCGATAAAGTCCATCATCACATGTTCTTGCTGAATCTGGCAAAGCCTCTGCCAAGACCTGAAACTTTGTCAAGGAAAGATTTCTATCTCTAGATACTTCTGTTAAGTAACTGTCAACGAGCCTTGCCACCCTCATCTTGGCATTTAGATTTGTACCCCTTTGACTTCCATCCTGCATATGTTTATCAGGGAATGGATATCTACTAGGACTTGAACTTTCTGTCTGCTCTTGAATTATGAAATGTTCCAAAAGCCTCTGGACAAGATCAATGTCATACATGGTTTCACTTTTATGGTAAGATGGTATGAGGAGATCAGCCAATGTAGCCTGCTCAAATTGCATGCCTACGCGTTTCTCCAGTTCTGTTATCAAAGCTGGAGCCACTTTAAGCATGTTTGCCATCCTCAATAGTCGAAGAAGGAAGCTACATGAAACACTGTCCTTCTGTTGTGGGAGTATGCTAATTAGGCTTTCAACAATCATCCTTTGATCTTTGGCCTGGACAGTTGGTATCTCTTCTCCTGATCCTGCTATTATCATATGGAGACCCCCTCTCCAACTACTACTTCCATTACTATTACTGCTATTACAGCCATCTTCCCCCAATCCAGATCCTTCTTTGATTAAACCTGGCAGCCATTTAGTTGCATACTGCATAACGGAAGCACCTATCAGTTCATGTCTCATTCCCTTTACCTTGATTGCAGTAATCACTCTCACAAAGTGATCAATCCTGAGAATTGTAACATCTTCAAACCACCAATCAGGAGGTACTTGGTGGTTTCTACTCGGGCTTGAATCCTTCATTTGATTCCAACTCGGACTAGAAACACTTGCAGGCTTACCAGTATATTGCCATTTTATTCCTTTTGGATTGGCACAAGCTTTCCATGCAATGGACTCACTACATCTTCGAACGATTTGTAGATTTTCAGCCCATGGTGATAACTTTTCACAGCTCTTTAGCACCAGTATAGAGTCTCTCCATGAAGATAAAACCACATAGCTGAGAAAAGCTTCAGTCTTGAATATAAGGTTGCCTTCTTCTAAATCCTCAGTCATTTCAAGATACTCTGCTGCACATCTTAATCCAGAAATATTGGTTGCACTTAGATCAATAGCAATACCATAACAGAACTTTGCTGCTAGCTCAAATGCCTCAGGTCCACCTGGTAACTCATTTAAAGATATGTTGCTCAATTCTGCATCCCTTGATTCATATATGATTCTGTTCATTTTCCCACTTCTAGAAAGCAAAGGATACTTTTTTTTTTTTTATACATATTCAGTAGTGAAGTAAACAAAGAGAAACTAGTCAGTCATATTATTTTCCACAAGAATAAGATATGAGATAGAAATTTCAAGTGTTTTGAGTTATAGGGAATCAATCACCTTGTGTAAATGGAAAGTTACATCTTCAATTTGAACTAAAAGGTCACTTGGGATATCAGTTGCTACATACCTATTCAAAGAACACATAAGTTTGAGGTATTTCAACAAGTCACCATATAATTTCAACCCTTTTAAAGAAGTAGTACATACCAAGATTGTCCTTTTTGCTCAAAACTATCAGTCTTGACACCATTCTTGCTAGTACTGTGAACTCCATTACCATAATCTCTTCCACTAACAGACTCATTTTCTGATTCCCACATGTTGTGAAGCTGAAAGACTAGAAAACAGAATTCACAACAGAGAATTTTCTTAAGAAAACTCACAAGTCACACAGTCTCAAGAAAGTGACAGTAAGTTGAAGGAAGGTAGTAGAGCAAGTAGAGAAGCTGGAGTTGTGAGGAAAAAAAGGGAAATTCTCACATGGGGGTGCTTGGAATTATCTCATACTTGTCGGCTTCTCAAAAGATTATCAAGGCTACTTACAGGCTGTGCAGTAATGGACACAGTACTATTCTGTGGATTAATTCATTGCAAATTCTCTTTTCCAATCATTGAATTATTAAAATTTCTCAATAAGTGTAAGTCTTAGGGAGGGGAAAAGGGGTTAATCCTCATATACTCATTAAGTATTTCTGGTAAATTTGTTTGAATATCGAAATAAGTCTCTTTATCTTTTTTAAGTTGGATCAAGTTTGCATATACGATATTTTTTTCAGACCTCACTTATGAATTACACTTTATATCTTCTTGTTGTTGTTGTTGGTAAGTCTAATTAAACTTTTTCCACTTCGAAAATTTTGTGTTAACTAGTTGGAATGTCAAAAAACATTCTTTCTCATGAGAGAAGGACTAATGAAGTTTTTATTTTTTTTACATGGAGTAGGCATAGTATATTTTTATAAATGTAGACATCAAAGTTATTCTCTAATGAAGGAGTATGGACCACTTTCTTCCTTTGTGTAAAAATTATATTTTGGGTAATCTGGTAACTCTCATTTCTTTCTTTCATTTTCTTGTCCATTTATATAAGAATAAAAGTTGTGTGTTGGCATGGAAACTTCTAGTGACTAGTGAAATGTTCACTCCCATTCACAACATTACTGCCTGTCTTAAAATGTATATATAAAATTGATGGATATATACTGATATTTCTAGTCTGAAATCCTAAATTCGTCAAGCAAAATTTTTTTGTGAAAAGAAACTTTGGCCTCCTTTCCCTAGAGACATCGTCCGAAAAGATTTGAGTGTATAAAAGATTGCTCGTAATAAACGAACGTGTTCATGTTTCTGGGTCCGTACCCAAAAGAAAAGAGAAACAAATAAAAATGTCCTAGTTTATGTTTTTTATTAATTTTATAGTAAATAAAAGCAAATCTAAGAAATTTTGAGCTAGAGAGACATGCCGATATTTTTGGCAAAAACATAGGTTAGTGCAATTGGGATGTTGTACACTAGTCCTCTTGATGAATGAAGAATAACAAATGATATGGGTCCAAATTGGTCCTTGAAATGACTGCAACAGTAAAAGTTAGTAGCCATTTTGGAATCATCATTTAATTATATGAAAGAGAGATCTCCTAAGGGGCTCCATTGTCAGATTCATGTCTCTTTTAATTTACTCCGACTTCTTTTTTAATTAATACATATAATTGTATGATTTACCCATTTTATATTTTAAGAAAGACTTACTTATACATAACAAACATGTATCATGTAGGTTGCCTGCTGTAAGCTACTTGTTTGAAAGTTTTGATGCTCCCAAAGTATACTCATCCAGGTCTTATTGATAATTACTCATTCCAAAAGATAAATGATAAGGCAAAATTATTAGCACTAAAAATCATTAACAATCATTAAAAAGATATTCAGATAGGAATTAATAGTTCCTTGTGAAGAAGGAAGGAATGAATTGTCATTTCCTCTGATAAGCTTGCTGGCTCTTTTCCATATACATCATCCTTCTTTTCTTCTGAGAGATACTTTTTCCTCTTATTTTAATTGGTATTTGCTTATTTTATTTTTCTTTTTAATCCGTTTTTAAAAAAGTCTTCATTTCTTTTTGTGATAATTTTTTTAATTTTAATTTTCTATATGATATATTTAAAATTAAAAAATTAAAAGATATTTTGATATATATTTTTTAATTTAAGATCACAAAATCCAAAAATCTTATTTTTAAAATACTACGTCAAATAAAAAGAAAAATGAACAGGAAAAAAGAATAGTGTACTATTTTATTATTATTAGAAGAAGTGAAAGTGGGCAAAAGCAGGGTCAGAGTAATATGAAAACAGAAAATGATTGGAAGGAAGTGAATAGTGGTGGAAATGGTGCCACGCCAAACTATTGAACGCTGCCTGCAAATATGTCACAAACACATTGCTGGATATTATATCTTAATCTTATATCAACTGAGGAGACATCAAGTAATACTACTTTCTACACTCCAATTTAAGATGATACAATTTCTAATGCTCTAGCAGTTTTCTTAAATTTATCTAAAATTAAACAAATATTTTACATGTCAGTTTACAGGTAAAACACTTAAAATAATTTGTATTATGTCATACAAAACATATTCCATTTTATATGAATTTGAATATTAACTAATTAAAATTAAAGAAAATATATATTATCTGAAATCAAATTTACGAAAGCACGTTTATACTATATTTTTCAAACCTAACTTTCAAATGAATGACATGGGTCCAACTAGGTCGTCCAACATATATTCATTGCCTATGCCCCACATCGATATGGACACATTTCCCATATTTTTTTATTTTTTATTTTTTATTTTTTAGCTTTAACTTATCTAAAATTTAATATTTGCCCAAGTAGTGGGGCTTTGATTATTTCCGTAGTTGACATTTTCAACATCTGAAGGAACCTTGGATTTGGTAAAGTGAGGCCAAATCAGTGGTTTATGCCATAAACAGTAATTTGACTGGCTTTGGTGTGAACCAAAATCGACCTTTTACCGAATGAATCTGAAGTTGTTTCCACTTCTTGTTTGATCCCAACATTTTAGGATCTTCAAATACAAGTGCAAATAGACTAGGAGGCAGCATCAGCAGTACAATGTCTCCATGTGTATGCAGCACCTTGACAAACATAATGGACCTCCAGATTAAAGAAAAATGGATGATTTTGAATCCAAACCCAGAGATAGTGCGACTGTTTTAGGCATTTCAAAGAAAAAAGGCCAAAACAAATTACTTATCTTTGGGCAAAAACTCAAGAGTCACATGGAGCACCAATCTTAAATACAAATGCATTATATCTTCTCACCATTGAAGATTTTCTTACAACGTTCCAATAGAAATGAGTCAGAAAACACGCCTTATTTACATACACACACACACACTTTCTAACTTATAAGTTAGACATGTTATGAATTCACATGACAGAAGCAACTCCAAACTAGTCGAGTATGATCTGACAGGTTTGTTTATTAATGATTTATTCTAGAGCCAAAGGTTAAATGAAATCAGTGCACCATTTACCACTTCATGTAGTTGGGAAGTCATATCAATGGACATTCTGTGCTACGCCGTTGCTTCAAAAGGACACCTTTACAAGGGCAACACTACATGCTGCTGCAGGACAGGTCATACCGGTCAGAATGCTGTACAGAGGTGGTTAGCTTGTATGTTAGGGGAACATTCTTGATCGATGGTTCTGGCTGGGCTGCATATTCTGCTTCTCTTTGGCTCTGATATCTTCATGTGTGAAACAGCCACTGTGAGAGCATCGATAAAACCAGAGTCTTCACCTTCAGGCATATTAGATGAACTACCAGATGTTAAAGTTGAACCAAATTCATCACTGAGAGAGCTAAAGGCTAAGTTTCTTCTCTCTCGCTCTATCCTAGTAGTACCAGTCAGCTGGCTTCTAATTGGCTTTGCATGATTCTTCAATGTGGGTGCAGTGTAAAACAAAATCCATGGATGTCCTGTAAGAAAAGAAAAATGGTATCATCAAAGTTTAAAAGAGACATCAGACAAAGGTGGGATATAGACATTTGCAACTTTTGCTTGTCATGATATTAGTGCAATGCGGTTATTCTGAAAAACAGTGGAAAACAAAAATAGATATACTGAAAATAGAAATAATATCGTCTACTTAACAGGTAGTTTTTGCCCCGCCATCCCCCAAAATCCCAAAGTGGTCCACTTAACAAGGCAATTAATGGGCCTGTTACAGTGAATGCCAGCTTGAGCATATTACCCAAGGGAAACAAACTATCTGCCAGATATATTCAATTGCTCAGGGCATGAATACGATAACCAATATCTGAATTATCCAGCAAATTCCACTGAATAATTGATCAGAACTCCATGCTTCTACGCCATATCCAAAAAGTTCCAACAGATAATGTTGGATAACCTTGCAGAGCAAGAATGTCAAAGAGTAACTATGTTACCCATCAGTAACAGGGATATACAGGTAAATACACTGGACTGGTCCATCAACACCAGGATTTTTGACAAAGTATATTCTTGTGGTGATGAAACCATTGAGGCTTCCGTGATAAAAGGAACTATAACCCAAACTGAGTCTTCTGGACATGCAATTCCAGCACCATAGCTTATAGCTTGTTAACAGGGATAACATAAAGACCTATTCCAATTCGTGAGATGAGACAACGTGTCTTCAGCTGAAGATTTATAGATTTAATAGATTCTATGGTGTTTGAAGCGATTAAGCACAAATCTATCATCCTCCGTGCAACCCAAGGTGGGATGAGACATAGGCATAGACCCGTTTAAAAGAAAAACCAATGTTGTCATTTAACAGAGTAGACGAATAATCAGTCACATTTCCCTTTCTACTTGTAAAGCTCAGAGACGCTGCTAAATAATGCACCAGAGGTAGATCCAAAGCACTTCATCCAGTCCTAGTTCTCTTTGATATTACAAATCAATAAAAAAAAACGATAAAAGAATATAAGGTGTAAAGTCAACTCATCATAGCAACAGTTAAGAATGGAAGAGATCTGAAAGGCTACTCACTTAGTACTTCGTCAGCACTGTACCTTGCTGAGACATCCCTTGTCATCATGCAAGAAAGCAGATCACGAGCTGGTTGTGATACAGATGCCCAAGCTCCACCGCTGAAATCAAGGTTCTCCTCCTTAATTGCACTGAATATAGATTCCAAAGAATCACCTTGAAATGGGAGCAAGCCCACCAAAAGTGCATGTAGGAGGACACCTACACTCCATATGTCCACTTTCTCTGTGTAATCACCTAGCAGAACCTCAGGAGCAACATAAGCTGGACTTCCAACTACTCCAGTCAAGCTCTGACCTACGAGCACAATAAAGAATTGAGCATTTTGTATACATCATTAACGTACAAAAGAAACACACACACACACACAACCGCTTCACCCAGTTTAGTGCAATGGATCCTCAGAGAAGAACTAGAATGACTCAAAATAGAAATTTAATGATGCGCTCACAAGAGACAACATGAACATAGCTAACATCCTGGATACAAAGAGTTGAGACCAACATGTAAAGACCCATCATCCAACATTGCATTAAATTCCAAAATGTTTCTAGTCTTTCATGTGCATAATCTGAGGTGAACACCTCCCAAACTACACTCAGTAGAATGACCAAGCAAGAGTAGGGATAAAACTAAAGGGTTTAAGATAAGAACTGTCATTTTTTAAAAAACTGATAAGTCCTTTGAACAAACCTAATTGGACATGGTGCAAAAAGTGAAGATACACATGAATTTATCATGGATTAGCACATTTTTGTGAAAGGTAAAGCTCAACTTCTAGCAAAAAAGGAATAACCGCACATACAAGGAGTATACTGGAAAAAGACATATTTGAATGCACACTTGGATAGATTGAAGGTGGGTATAATGCACACTCTACAACATTTCATTCCCATCATGTTTTGAGTAAAGTTTGAAATGTTCCAATCTATTTCTGGAAATAAAAGTTAAGAAACTTGGAAAATATGTGGACAAGTGATTTCAGTTTTCTAAAGAGCACATTTTAATTGCAAAATAAAAGGCAATCAAACAAAGATGTTTCTGAATCCCCATATAAGGTCATCTTTCTTGGGTGCAAGGAGTAATGCAGATCAAGAAGCACCGCACTTGAGGAGCACAAATTAACAATTTCAGCCTTAGATTAAAAACAGCTAGTCAGACAACAACATGTAGGCATAATAATATAGGGTGTCTTATCTGGTTCACGCACACTAAATAGAATAATATGAACAATACCAGCAAATCAAATTCAAATATAGGAGGTCATCTTGAATTACCATATGAAATTCTCACAGCTAGCCCAAAGTCTGAAACCTTAACTTGTCCAGAGGTTGTAAGGAGGACATTTTCAGGCTTTATGTCCCTGTGCACAACACCCATCTCATGGCAGTATCTGATAACCAGCATGAGCTCTTTGATCACATTAGCAGCTTGTTGCTCAGGGTATCGCCCAACCTTAGCCATTTGGTCGAGCAACCTTCCTCCTGAGCAAAGTTCCATAACAAGATAAAACGATTCAGCATCCTCATACACAGCCTTCAGTGTCACAACACCTGGATGCCCAGAGAGATGCTGCATTATCTCAACTTCACGGTGAATGATCTCTTCCCCCTTAAGCAGAGTCTTACAAGCATGTTTTTCCCCACTCAACTTTTTCTGACATAATAAAACAGACCCAAATTTCCCTCGTCCAATAACATCTCCCATCTCGTAATCCTGCTCAATCTTTTTCTTCCGCCCCAATCGAGTAGCTGAATCAAGACAGCCAATTTTCCTTTTAAGACCTCGTCCAGGTGAGCGTGAACGTGTACTCCCACAAGACGGGGCAGTAGCTACTCCAGTAATGACATTCTTCCTACAAAAGTTGTCATCTTCAACCACAATTTCCCTAGATTTCTTTTTCCTTCGAGAATAATCCTCCAATGATAAATGTGACCTGACTAGTGTGAATAGACTCTCATCATTTGGAGAAACCACTGAAATTTCTACTCCCTTTCTCTTCTTGCCCAAGTTCTCCATGTAAAAGATTAAAGTAATTAAGCTTCCTATAAATCATACGGAGTCCTCAAACCTACATCTAACCAAAAGGCATATAAATTGTCAAATTCACTAGCTTGTCAAAACTATAAAGCTATCTCCTCCAATTTACTACTTCAGTTCTAATAGCCCAACCAGTTACAAGATCTACCGACCATATGATGAAGAACACCGGTGCATAAAAAGTTCCAACTTTTTGTTACATTCTGCAATTTCAAGAAAAGGGTATGCATGAAAACAAAAAATAACCACAAAACAAAAGAAACAAGAACACCCATAAAATTAATCAAGAAAGGAGAAAAATGGTAAGAACCTCTTAAGGCGAAATGCCTCTTACTCCTTTTCCTGCGACTCATTTGAACGAACAGCTCCACGGTAAGAGACATATCTATGATTCTTCCTTTCAGAGAATATAGCTAGTCTGAAAGGGTAAAAAACGAACACCCAGTAGTTGGGTCAGGTATATGAATCCTCAAAAGCAAGCATATCAGAAGTGAAACCCTAAAAATAGTTCAAACTGAAAATTAAAAAAACAGGGATGATAGAGATGGAAAATTAATATGTTTTGTTTACTTCATACAGACGAAATATAGTGGAGAAGGAGTGAAGAAGGGTTTTTGGTGAGAGGAAAAAGGTTACCACTTTTCCGGTACAGACACGTGATTCTGAAACTGCCACTTCACTATTCGCGCCGATCAGCGTCTTTCGACGCCTCAGGTAACGCCACGTCACTACATCCAACCATGTAAATCATCAATTCAACATGATGTCCACTATCAACATTGCCACTATAACAGACAGATTTTTCTTTTTTTCCATCCGGTAGGCACGTATAGAAAAGTTCTATATATGAGGTTTTTAAAATTTGAGATCTCTAATTATTATTCGATCACTCCTCTATAAGTTGTAATAACAAATGTTAGTAAAGCCTTGAAAACGCACTATTATGTACTACTCTATCTGGTAATTTTGTGAAGCCTATAAAAGATAAGTGTTAAATAATACTCCATGTATTTAGTAATATTATAATTAATTGTATTGAAATTATTATTCACTTAATATTTAATTTGGAGTATTAAAATCAAAGTGTGAGTAAGCGATAAAGTTTTAATTTATGTTAGCGTAATGACACAAAATATATGTATGTAGAAACCAAAAGTTTAAGAAACTTAAAAAAAAATTCAAGCATGCTTTACCACGACAAGTATAAAAGTAAGAATTTTGCGCATACAAGAACTTTAGTAGTGTTAAAATTATTATGAGATATAAATCACAATGTCTTAACTTTTAAGTAATGAAAATCACAAATTCTTAAAAGATGTTATTAAACTACATATTTTTCCTATTGAATTCAATAATCAATAAATTTCTTCTTAATTAAAATTTTTAATTTTATGGCTCGTTATTTGATTTGTATTTTTACAAATGAATAGAACTTCAATTATTATCTTGTGAAAAACTTTTGAGGTGCTCCTAATTTCTATAGGATCGGTTGAATGAACTCCAGATCATTAAGGGGTAGTTGTGCTGAAAACATACCATTGGACACTTGAGACATAAGCATAAGCATAAGCACAATACTAAACTTTTTTTTATTTAGAAGCAAAGCATAAAACGAAACTCGACGGAGCCTTTTAAAACAATGTGATAAACGGTCTATTTAGTAGAAGCAGTAAATATTATATCAGGACCAAGAAAGAAGGATGTTCATCGTATACTGGCGTCAGGAATTGTGGGATTGCTTGCAGCCTTAGTTGTTGCTGCTTTATTTAACGCTAGAAAATATTTGCTGCACTTTTTACTCAAAAGAGAAAAAAAAAAAAAAAAAAAAAAAAAAAAAAAAACTGCTTTATTATTAAAAAATAAATAAAGTAAGAGAGAAATTAAAAAAAAAAGGAAAAAAAAAACTGCTTTATAATTAAAAAAATAAAATTCAAAAAAATAATGAAATTAAATTTTTTTTGTCAGAAGTGGGATTTGAACCCACGCCCTCTTACGAAGACCAGAACTTGAGTCTGGCGCCTTAGACCACTCGGCCATCCTGACTTATTTGTCAATTTTTACTAATGTTATAGAAATGACTTGTTAATTGGTAATGTGAAGGCAAGTAATCCAAGTATTTGATTGGGACCATAAGCTGGCTGGGCTGTTGTCATTAATGCAGTAGAGAAGGCCCAACTCCAAGTCCAATAAGGCTTTGTCCAACTAATTTTCTGATATGCTGTTAAATTTTGTATTATTTATTTTTTGGGCAAATAACCAAACATAATCTTGTGTTAATAAGCAAGGGAAAAGTTGTACAAATAAGATTGTTTTGAACACAATTCCAAAATCAGATTTTCAAAGAAAAGATTGCTAGGATTTGTTACTTCTTTAAAAAAAAATTGAATATCTGTACTTGTTTCTTAATTTAGACACTTGTTAAAAATTGTAAATCGAATTTATAAACTTTAAATTTTGACTTTGCCTACTTCACACTTGCACAAACAAATTGTGAATATATGTAGAATTCTCTAGAAAGAAAAAGACACCAAAAATAATAAATAAAAACAAAAACGTAGGAGGTTTAGAGAAGCAATTGAATCTTCAATTTGAGTAGGAGTCTATCAACTTGGAAATATATAAGATATATAATATGGAATGACCCTACTTCACTAGCATCACCCTCTTATCCGAAAATGACATTTAATTGGAAGATATACATATAAACAGACACGGCTAAAACGTTCACTAATTAAAAGATTACACGTTAAACTATAGTATTCATTAATATTATTGAAGTTCCATAATACAGTATATCATCAAACACTTGGAAACAAAGAGGAAAACATATATAAAAACACTCAGCTCCTTTGGATTTTCACTTTTTCCAAGCAGGACTTTGCATTAATTTGGTTGCTTTGTTGCATCTCCAAGTAATCCTTGTACTTCATTGGAATATAATTAGCTGATGGGCTGTCCTCTTTTTCCATCAATGGAGAAGCTGGCTTTACAATTGTGTCTAATGATGGACCATGAGCTACCACTACTGATATCCTTGTTACTTTGTTGTTCACCACGGCTCTATGTATATTGCTCTTGTACTTCCCATTACTAAATATCTACCACATTAAAAAAATAAAACGATTTTAAATATCATCAAATTTTGAGTCTTGAAGTACTACTATAAATAGTCTTAACTAGCCTAGCTGGAGAGAGGTGCAATAACAGCGGTTCAACTGAACTCAATACTTTGCGCTCTAGACATGAAAAAGGGATTTAATTACCTCAAGATGATCACCGGTATTAACCAAGAGAGAATTAGGAAGGGCGTTGACATTAATCCATTTGCCTTGATGTTGAACCTGGAGACCTCCAACTTGGTTATGAATGAGAAGTGTTAAAAGGCCATGATCTGAATGAGGTGGCATACCCATTGTAAGTTCAGGTTGAGGACAAGGTGGATAGTAATTTCCAACAAAGATTTGAAGTCCTGATTCCAACTCTAAATCTTTGTCCAAGTAACTTTCTTCAAGCCCTAAACTTTCAGATATGCCTCCTAGTAACTTTCTTGTCACTTCCCGGAGTTTCTCACTATACTCCAACATAATACCCCTGTTAAATTAACACTATCGAGTTACATTATAAGGGATAATTGGTTGCGTTATACTGTCAGTATATATAAGTTACCAGTAGGGTTGTGGTTTGGTTGGAGAGTGAAAATGAGGATGGACAAAGACCTTGAGAAAATCTCTCCAAAAGAAGACATTTTCTTTACAAGTATTGAAACTTGTCCCATATCTTATAGGATCCAACACATGCTTCCCAGTAAACTTGTGTTTTTCTTCCTCTGGTAAATTAAAAAATTCATGAGTGCAATCAATCACTGACTTCATCAGATTTTCCGATATGCCATGGTTCACTACCTGCACTTAATTAATTTGCACAAAACAAATTAATAAATACCACTATTATATTATACTTCCTCTGTTTCAATTTGTTTTTCACATTGTTGAACTTATTTTTTTATGTAGATACATAGGTTCTAACGTGACTTCGAAATTAGTTCGTAATACGTACCATGAAGAAGCCCCAATCTTGACAAGCTTTGGTGAGGTGGTGGATGGCTGTAGAACGTTGATGAGAATCATGAGAGGCGAGTAGAGAAAAATCAACAATGGGGATTGAATGTGAATCATCAATATCATTTGTAGCAGAGGAATTGGAATAACAAGAGTCATAAACATAATTGTAAGGTATGTAACGCAAATCAGGAGATTCAGCAAGCTCTTTGACATTGGATGGTTTAACCACAAGTGGAGCTTTAGCTTCCATAATTGCTGAATATGCTTGAAAGTTAAAACAGAGGTTGATAATTTATAGAGATAATGTTGTAGAATTTGCAAAATATCTTTGCTTAGGTAATGTCAGCATCGTGTCTACAGCAATATCCGCGTGGAGCAGAGTAATGATTAATCATAACACTTATTTTATTTGTCAACTTAGTTAAAAAATAAAGTTTGTATTTTTTGCTATTTTTTGAGATCTAACACCTTATTTTAGGGCTTAATTTTCAAAATTAAAAATATAAAATATTTTCACATAACTTATCTTTATTTTGTGAAACTCGAATTTGATACACGTTATCCTTATCCATCCATCAACACCAATACACAAGTACTCATATGATCAATTGATCATATCTAGAAACAGCGGACGGGCTTGTTAAAGTAAACCAACAATTGATCATATCTACAAATAACGGACGGGCTTGTTAAAGTGAACCAACAACTTATCTAATTTATCCCTTTCAAAAATAAAATTTAGTATATGTTTTTTCTTTTTGACAATTCATTAATTAAATTTAACATTTTATGGAACATGTTTAAAATCACTAATTAAATGATATTTTGATATATTTACATATCTTTAGTTTAATATTATAAAAAAAATTAAAAAAAATTATCGTTTTTACACTTCGTGCCAAATATATTTAACTTGACAAAATGGAAGCTTGCAAACTTTTTAGAGACTCGAATTTAATCGAATAACAATTCAATAACAATTATTTTTTAAAAAAAAACGCATTTTACCAAATATTTTTCACGCCTATAAATATCCAATATTATTAGCAAGTAGTAAATCAAATTAAAAAATATGAAGGATTTTTTTTTTACCTAACATGCCAAAAAGAGAAGACTAATGCTGTTGCCTACTTAACTCCCAAGGCCACAAAAAAGGTAGAGAAGTAAAGGTTCAAGAAACCTTAATCATTTTTGTTTTTTTTCTTTTTCTTGCTAAATTGGTATTTAATTATGAGTACATTTAGAAAGAGTACATATTTCTTGTCTATTGGATGGTTTAACCACAAGTGGAGCTGTAGCTTTCATAATTGTTGAAATTGCTTGAAAGTTAAAATGGAGGTTGGTAATTTATAGAGATATGTTGTAAAATTTGTCAAAAATCTTGTATTGGTAATGTTGACATATTGTCCATCGCAACACCCACAAGGGGTTGGATGGTGGTTTGGATCAGAGTCATGATCAAACATAATACTTATTTGTGCTTAGAGAAAGAAATAAAATTTGCATTTTATGCCTTTTGATTCTAACACCTTGATTAAGGGCTTAATGCAACAATTCTTGACTCACTTTCTTTTTTACTTGAAAAAGTAAAATAATTTTTACAAAGTATCAAAGAAATAAATACTTTCACGTAACTTATCTTTGTTTCGTGAGGCTTGAATTAGGTACATGTTATCCCCATCCACCCGTCAACACCACTACACCACTAACTCATATGATCAATTGATCATATCTAGTAATAACGGATGGGCTTGTTAAAGTGAACCAACAACTTACTAATTCCTCCCTTTCAAAAATAAAATTTAATTCTTTAATTAATTTAATTTTGTATGTGACATGTTTAAAATTACTAGATTGAATGAATTTTGATATTTTTACATATCTTTAGTTTAATATTATAAAATTTAAAAATCTTCTTTTATCTTTTTTATATTTCGTGCCAAGCTTTTTTATACTTCGTGCCAAGTATATGTAACTTGACAAACGGAAGTTAGCAAATTTTTTAGAGATTCGAATTTAATCAAGTAATAATTCAATAACAAATAAAAAAACATATTTTACCAAATATTTTTCATGAACGTCAGCCTATAAATATCCAATATTATTAATAAGTCGTAAATCAAATTTAAAAACATCAAGGATTTTTTTTTACACATGCCAAAAAGAGAAGGGTAATGTTGTTACCTACTTAACTCGACCGTCTCCAACCCACACCAAATTTTACACTAAATACTATATTTAGTGTAAAATCTGATATTTTTAAGCTTCAACAAACATCAATTTTTATATCAAATTTAATGTGTGAATCGTGTCACACCAAATCACTTTTTGAATATTTTAATATTATTTTATTATACAAACTTTTAATTAAATATTATATAAATGACATATTTTGATTAAATCTCTTGTATATTTAATTATATTTATTTAATATTTTTATAATATTAATTTTAGATATAAAATTTAGTTTTTTTTATAAATTATTTTTTCTATATATGACTTTTTTCAAAAAAATAAATTTATGTTAATTCTACTAAAATTATAGTTGGCTATAAAAGAAAATAATTTAAATTATACATTATGAATATTTTAGAAAGAATTTATTTCATGAAATAAGAATATAAGAATTAAGAAATAATATAATAATAATGAAGAGAGAGAAAAATATTCCTTTTTGGTGTAAAATTTAATACAGTGAACTAAAATTGATTACATAAAAAATAGTGCTGAAAAAAAAAAGGTAAAGCAAAAGCAAAATTTAACACCTCAATCATTTTTTTTGTTTGTTTTTATTGCTAAATTGGTAGGAGTATTTAATTATGAGTACATATAAAAACAGTACATATTTCTTGAGACAGTCGACTGAAACAAAATGAAATAAAGTCCTTTTTTTTTATAATTATTTTAATGGTGGTGAATTAATCTTGATTTTGTCCAAACATGACTTTCCATCAAGTGGATTTGTCTGCTGCATCTCCACATATTCACTGTATTTCTTGGGTTGATAAAGTGGTGGAAACCTCTCATTTTGGATTAGAGGTGAAGCAGCTGGACTCACTGTAGCATTCATAGCTGGGCAATTTGCAATTCCTATTGATATCCTTTCCATTTTGTTCACCACCGCTCTGTGCAAAACACTCTTGTACTTCCCATTTGTAAATATCTGTCCCCAAAAACATAAAATTATGTATCACATTGCACATAGTAAATTTTAACATTTTCCACAACCATCTAGAAAAAAAATTCACTCCTAGCTGTAATAATAGTTTGGTGTATACATAACATATAACAAGTGTATAATCAGTGTATACATCTATAAGATGTTATTACTAAATAATTTTTTTTTTATGCCTATTGTACCTCGAGGTGATCGCCAGTGTTAACCAAAATAGAGTTGGGAATGGGATTGATGTTGATCCATTTTCCATTGTGTTGTATTTGTAATCCTCCAACATCATTTTGTATAATAAAAGTTAAAAGCCCAAAATCAGAATGGGGTGGAAGGCCCATCACAAGTTCGGGCTGTGGACATGCTGGATAATAATTTGCAACAAACACCTCGTGACCCGAGTCCAGATCAAGTGATTTATTCATCAACTCTTCTTCCAATCCTAAGCTTTCTGATATTCCTGATAGCAATTTTCTTGCCACTTTTCTCGATTTCTCACCATATTCACCCAAAACTTCTCTGTAAAATTAAACCATATAATATAATTATATAAACTTATGACATGTTTGCGACAATATAAATATTTTTGATTGAGCGGCTAAATATTTAACTTGAAAAATGGTCGCAGTCGCGCAGGCCCAACTTACATGTGTGACCTATTGACATATTTATTTGTTTTGTGACGTTTCATGGATAAAATCAAAATGTGGATTTTTCAAAGTGGTAAATTTGACAGGACCAACTTACATGTGTGACCTATTGACAGATTTATCTGTTATTGTTTTTCCCAAATTTAAATTGTTAAAAGGCATATACCATTGATTTTAATTTATATAGTTTTATTTTCTATACAAAAATGATATAATAAGTTACTCCCTTCGTTTCACAAAGAATGATTTTGTTTGACTTGGTATGAAGATTAAGAAAATAAATAAAAAAATTGAATCTTGTTATTCTATATTAAAGTTATGTCAAATGAATAAAATTGTCCTTTAATCTTGTGGTCTTAAATATGTCACATGAAAAGTTGAAATTAAAATGTTATACACAAAAAAAGAGGTCATTCTTTTTTTTAACAGACTAAAAAGAAAAAAAGACCATTCCTTTTAAAACAAAAGAAGTATATAGTTTAAAATTTAAATCTTAAAACAAAAAAATAAATAGTAACACATAAATTGAGACAGAAAAAAATAATACCTGAAATTATTGGGTTGGTCGGGGCAATGAAGTTGAGGATGAAGAGAGAGTTTAAGGTAATCTCTCCAATAAGAAGTAGTGATGTCGTGATTAGAAGTATAATTAAAGCTAGTTCCATACTTTATTGGATCAAACACTTTTTCCCCTTTGTATCTCCATTTGTCCTCCTCTCCCATTAAGAAAAATTCTTTTATCACCCCAATCAATTCCTTCATCAAACTTTCTTCTATTCCATGGTTCACAACCTGCACTCATACAATTCCGCTTTTTAAATAGAACAAATATCGCACTTTTATACAACATGTTCTTTTATGCTCACACAAATTTCTCAGAACAGATAAATGTTACGATATGTTTAAACTATAACGAGTATATACTTTCAAAAATTAAAATGAAGGAGGCACGTCGAACTCCCATATGCATGATTGAATTTGGCATTATATTCTTTCAATTCATGCATGTGCAACTAATGCAATATCACAAATATTATTATTTAATTAAGTCAAAGTAAAATTCTCAATTAATTAATTAATGCTAACTACGTACCATAAAAAATCCCCATTGTTGACAAGCTCTACCAAGTTGTTGAACGACTTTGGAGTGTTGATAAGGGTCTTTTGAAGAAAGGAGGGAAAAATCAATGATGGGGATTAATGAATCATCATGATTAGTGTCAATAATGGCTGGTGATGAATATTTAAGATGATTATCAACATAGTAATTACAAGGTACTGCTTTTAAATTGGGCAACTCAGATACTGATTTCACGCTTCTCATATTCTTATAACTTATAATTAAGTAGCTAAATAGCTTATATATATTTTTGTGTGTGTTTGGTGAATAATGGCAATGGCCTTGACATGTATATATACACTTACTTATGTCAATTTGAACGGCACTTGTAATATCTATATAACACTGTAATAAACCATATAAGACATTAATTACCTGAAGAGTTGTTAAATTGACTACATCCACAAGATCATGACTACTGTAGATAGGAATGTCAATTGGACGGTGTTGGGTGGGATCGGGTGGATGGGTTGAGCTTAATCAATAAAATTTTTGATCTGGTTCGCTTCGCCCCACATGATCCTTTTTTACATTTTCAACTCGTCCTACATCGTTCCTCATAATATTTTAAAGATTTTCTTCTAGTTAATGATATTAAAAATAAATTTATTTTTTCATTAAGTTGTACTATTAATTTAATAAGATAATGACTTAGAATTTTATATTTTTAGAGGTCAATTAGAAAACATGTAAATAATTGAATTATTTTTTATTGAACCATTCTCATTTACTAGTTTGAATATTTTATTAGATATAAATATATTATCGTAATAAATAATGCTCTATTACTCTTATAACATGTAAAAAATTCAAAATTAAATTCAAACCTACATAAAATCACATATATCTACAACGCTCCCCGCCCAACATTAAATTTTAAAAATTCACTTCAGCCCGCCCCACCTCATTGACATAAGTCACACCTAACTGTCAAATGGATATGTTGAGTTAAAATTAATGAAATAAATGAATGATGAAGCAGATCATAAATCCATTCAAATTAAACAAATTATATTTTCATCAATAATTATGTCCTTTGGAATGACTCAATATATTTGGAGGTGGTTATCCACACGTACGGATGACTCGGGATTGATATCTCAATCGTGACGAATTCAGAATTTTCGTTTAGAAGTTCAAAAAATAAAAGTGTAAACGTGTAAATAAGCCAACAAAACAATCTTTCAAGGAAGTAGAGTATATCGTTTTAATGGCGGGCCCTTGAATATTTTTGATTTTAAAATCACACTTTTAGTAAATAAGCCAACAAAACAAAGTATAGTAGTATATAGTTTTAGTGGCGGGCCCTTGAATTTTTTTGGATGTAAAATCACACGTTTCGCATGTTTTATAAAATAAAAAATCTAAAAAAAACGTGTAAAATGATACTGAAACTTAAAAATAAAAAAACAAACTAAAACTAAGAAAGAAAAAAATAAAGCTCTAACACAAAGATTCAAACCCTAGATGTGGAGCTTAATTACAAGGGAACCAACCGTTGGGCTATCAGCTTAAATTAATGAAATAAATGAATGATAAAGGAGATCATTAATCCGTTCAAATTAAACAACATTATATTTTCATCAGATAATTATATTGTCCTGTGGATGACTCGGTTGATTTGGAGGGCGATAATCCACACGAATGACTCAGAATTGATACCTTCAGTGCCTTCTGAATCGAATCTGTCGCATAGAGTTTGCCTAGTGTGGTTCAAATATCCTATGTAATTTGTAAATAATTTTATTCGATGCTCACCCAAGAAATAGATATTATAGCAGAGGTTACAACAAGTGCAAATTATTTGCGGTTTCGGAAAAAAAGGGAACGACCAAGTTAAGGTCCTACCTAAATATAAAATGTTGAACCCATCGGCAATCTCTTAAATTTGACATCAATTTTCACTTAGACACCTTAAGTAGACTTTGTTCATTTTAAACACCTCAACTAGGGGTTCGCTATGTCATTTTGACACCTTTTTGTCAATCAACTAAAATTACAATGTATGTGTAACACCCTTGCGGGTGACATGGCATGCTGACTAATTAAAAGCTGACATGTGACATTTGAATGTAAAAATAATAATTTTAAAATAAATTATTAAAAACAACTAATTTTTCGGCAAAAATAAATAAATAAAATTACCTATTTTCTACCATCCCACCCTACCATATATCACCCTCACCCCTACCCCACTGCCTTACGTCCCTTTTGCCTCCCCAACTCTACAATCATTTTCTTGATTCTTCTTCCAAATTTTTTTTTAGAATATCATTAGATTTTAGTTTTTTTTAATTGATTGAAAATTATATATGACATTCTTCTAACTTTTTTGAAAAAAATGTGTGTCTTGTTCTAAAAAGTCTTCTCAAAATTAGTGTGATGATTTTTAAAAAATTTATTTTTATAAACGTTTTTAAAATTAGTGTGATAGTTTATTTTTTTCTTTTCATACTTTGTAAGGTTTTTTATCATGAATTTTCATGGAGGAAGGTGGAATAAGTGGTAGGGTTAAAAAGTGAAGAAAAAGAAAGAAAAAAAATTCAAAAAAATCCAAGAAAAAACCCTGACGCGCTCAAAATGGGTGCAACACACAATATGTCAAGTCAGCAAAAAATGTCAAAAAACACCGTAGAACTCAACATGAGATGTCTAAAATGAACAAAGTCTAATTGAGATGTCTAAATGAAAATTGATATCAACTTTAAAGGACTATCGATGAATTCAGCCAAAATAAAATTACATTAGTGTGTAATGCAAACCAAAAAATAAAAACTGATATGATACATTATCCCATCAAAGATGGTTGACCATTTACATGCCATGCATGCTTTGTTGGGCAGATAAAAATAAAAAACTGACATGATACATTATCCCATCAAAGATGGTTGACCATTAACCTGCCATGCATGCTTTGTTGGGCAGATAAAAATAAAAAACTTAAATGATACATTATCCCATCAAAGATGGTTGACCATTTACCTGCCATGCATGCTTTGTTGGGCAGATAAAATAGTCAGGCTCAAAATAGTTTTTCATTTTTGGATTAAATTCAAAGATTCAAAGTTATTTTTTAGTTTTCACATAAAATATTATCAGTCTCTTATGTTTGTACTATTAGTACACTTTTAGTTTTTTTATTAAATTTTTGTCTATTTTTTAGAATTGATTTTATTCATAATTTATGTATAGAATGTTTGATCGTTATTTTATATATTTAATAGAAATAATAACTCAATTGTGAGGAAAAAAACACATTATTTTGTTTAGTAGAAATTGTATTACATGTAAAGTCAAGAGGTTCATCACGGCGATTTCACGTACAATAGTACAAATTTTTCTTTTCTTGGAATATCATACGTTAAAATGTTTTTAGTTTAGCAACAATAATATTTATACTGAACAGAACAAGGTGTTCTTCTTTTCACCTTCCTTCACATAGAGTTATCTCACATAGATTTATTATTTCTACTAATTATATAAAAAGACGATGGACATTCCTTACATAAAGTTATGAAAAAAATTAATGTTAAAAAATAGGCAAAAGTTTAGCGGAGAACCAAAAGTGCACCAATATTACAAACATGATTGAGGAACTATTAGTACTCCATATGAAAACTTAAGGATGACTTTAAGTTTAACACAATATGAGGGACTATTTTGGGTTTTCTCTCAAATAATCACGTCCCTATCTACATGTAAACCATTTGATTGGAAGGATTCGAATTTGACATGAATATCACGCCTTTTAAATTTTAGCTTCGGCATAGTTCGTCTTTCAAAGCGTTTTTGAAAACATGGAGTAATATATTTACCAAAAAATTGAACAAAGTTCCTCACAAACCTAACCTAGACAAAAGTCATATTTTTTTTCTTGAATAATTACTTGTTTAGTACTATTATAATGGATTGGATTGGGTTAACATAATTAATCCGAGCAAAAATGACTTGGCCCAAAATAAGTTATAATATGAATTATAACTCAATTCGTTCAATTCATACAAACTTTTATTTACTTTATTTAATTTGTTCTTTTAAAATTTGTTAGTATATAATAAAATTCTACTATTTTTTCTAAAAAAAATATATGATTATATGTATATCATATCGAATGAAAATATGTGTTTGAAAACAATTTGACAAGATTTCTCATAGGTCAATTTTGATTGTATATATCAATTCAATACCTTATGGACGAGTAAAATGGAATTATGAAGGCAGATTAACAATAATCTACCCAAGCATAAGCAAATTGGACGAATTATGTTTTCTTTATTAATTTTATAACTTTTATTTATAGTTAAAAAGAACATTTTAAAATGTGTGATTATATGCTAGCAAATGAATTTATTTTCAGTCCCTAAATAACATGGGACTGATAGTGATCTAAGAGAGAAAAGAAAAGTTGGACAGTGCAATAATGTACATGTAAAATAATGTCTCCCTTGGCATTTTTCACGTGAAATATTGTACTATATAATTGAAAGACGTAAGACTGTTGATGTTAACTCATGAAAATTTAAGGTCCAATCACTTCATAATTCATATAAACGTGTCAGGATAACATACACGTATTTTACGATGATTTAGTTGAGTATAATTTTGTGCCGGTATATAATTTAAGAAAAAGAATATGTGTACACAAAAAGGAAAATTTAGTGGTATTTCTAGCTTCTAGCAATTGCACTAGGGCACTTCTATATTTTTTTTATGGGTGCACTATTAACTATATATTTAATTTCTACCAGTTTTTCAAAATAAATATATATATGTACATATGATTTTTCGAAAGTTATCGAGTGCACGTGCACCCCTACCTTATAGTGTGAGTCCGCCCTTGGTTCAGATGGTATCAAAGAGGAAGACAATTCTTTAGTGAAAACAATATTCAATTATTCATTGATATTATTAGAGTATCTGAGTATGTATATATTCTGATGGCATCAAGGCGGAACAAGTCGTGTTATCGAGGGAAAAAAACTGTTCAATTAATATCATAATATACTACGATGATATTCGCCATAATTAATGTAGTTTTCCCTGTAATTGAAGTATGGAGTAGTTTGACGTTCTCTACTTTTAATTCGTCTGTGTGTATAATATTAACTTGAAATTAATCCATTTTTAATCTAGCAAAATCTTTGCCAAATAAAGGAAGACTTAAGTAGGAGAAATTTATTTTAAATCTACTCTTCCTTTATGTTTTGTGTAAAATCTTAACATGAACCAATAAATTTTATCATTATGTATTAATTTAACCAAAAGAAATGGAGGATGGTTGGATTTGATTCAAGATATATCCCATAAAACAAGATAATCTTTGATTAATATATTTTATTTCTTCACCATATAAATTATAAATTATGAAATTTAGTACTTTTCGTGTGGGTTTTAATGTCCATTTAACAAACGAAATAATCATGTCTGATTTTGTTCCAAAATTTAGACAAATTTGATCTTTTATATTTGCGAGCAATGATAAGTAAGTGAATTTAGATAAGTAGAAGTAATATAGAAATTAACTTAATTAGATCTCATAGTTGATCTAATCTAAAGAAAAAATATACTATATACGTATTGAACCATTTAAAATGTAATTATAGAATTTTTTATTTTTTTTATATTTCTCTTAGGAGATCTTATCGTTACTCTCTTAACGATCTGAACAAACAAAGTAAAGAATATTTATCATCCGAGCAACTTTCTCTAACTGGAAAAACACACCAATTTTGTCTATAAATTTTTAATGGTATGTCTAGGTTTGTAAGAGCTTTAGTTGTACTATAACACTAGTGAATTTAATGCTCCTTAAGAAATCAAATTCAGGACAATGAGTTTTATTCTATATGGTTATTATGTATGATTTTTGGGCTTTTCAGTTTTATCCAAGAAGATCCCAGATACTTATATAGTACTCTAATATTTTTTAAATTTTTTGTCAAATATTTGACAATTTGTATTCGCTAGATTTGACAAAAACAATAAGGAAAAAAGTTTTAAGTGTAGACATTAAGAAAGTCTCATCAAATTTCTAATTATATAACACAAAAAAATGCACCAAACACTAAAACTATATTTTTTAAAACTAGCTGAAAATATTTACCCCAATTTCTAAAAACAAACGAAAAATAACAGAATACTACAAGAATTATACCTCTAAATATGAGTTCCTGCTGATCTTTTTTTTAAAAAAAATTGTAGTTCCCGTCCAATGCAACAAAAAAAGCTCAGTAAATATTTAACGAAGACTAAAAGTATGAACTTTTGGCAAACTTTAAAAACCAAAATGTTCAATACATATTTCATATTTGAGAGACCATTTTAAACCTATCATCAAACATAAGGGTTAATATTGTCATTCCCAATCTTTGCCTTTCTTATTGATAAGTATATTTTGCAACTTCACTGTGACAGTAGTTTTTAGACTATTTGACTCTTTATAACAATCAAGTACTTTGATCATTTATTATTTTTACTTGTCATGTTTTACTTTAGTATTAAATTGAATTAGACTAATTCAGTGTTTAAGCTTTAGTATTAAATTGAATTAGACTAATTCAGTGTTTAAGTTTTAAATATACATATTCAAAAATCACATAAATCGTAATTCTTCTCATATTTGATATTACTATGATAGAAAGTTTATCTGAAAATGTTAGTCAATTTCATGAAGTTCAACTCTTGGAAAAAAATAAAATGTATAGAGCTGCCTGCATCATCTAAGGATTTTTTTCTCTTTTCTTCAAGCTTACTATTTTCTTCTATTTGGCTATTATGATCTTGCAACCTAACGTCTGTGTTTTCTTCAAATCAAGAACATAATTTGGGAGATCACTCTACTTCATATTAGATCAAATAAAAATAAATTGGTGAAGTATAATATCAGTTGTTTAATTGGAATTAAGACTCTGTCCAGACGTAAGCATATTATATTATATTTTAGATTATTAATAAAGACGTAGAAAGATCCAAAATTAATTATATTCACAATTTGGTAGAAACACAAAAATATTGCAAGAAATAAACAAAAATCATAAATAAAGAGCCACAATCATTTCCACGTTAAAAAGATGCAAATGAAAAATGTCAAATAAACAAATCAACTGGCCCATATGAAATAACTAAGTTATTCGTATAAACAAATAAATAACACGTTGACGAAGTACTGCTTGCTTATTCATATTTATTAAATAGAACTTACGTCAAATGGTGTCATTTGCCTTTCGGTTCAAACGTCTTTGTTTCGCCAGTAGGACAAAACGGAAATTAAAGTACATAAAGTAAGACCAATATAATACTAGTTTTTTTATTGGAATTAAATTTTTGTCAAAACGTAATTATATTTGTAATATTAAGAAAGGCAAGTATCTGCGAATATATATTACTGGTCTTGAATTGAGTGACTGAATTCAGATTTACTACTATTAAATTAATAATCTTTATATCTAAGCATCACACGAAGAAAGAGACAATCATTCACACATTAAAAAGATGAAATGAAAAGTATCAAATAAAAAAATTAAGGGGCCCATGAAATAACAAAGCTGTCCGCGTAAACAAATAAACACGTTGATGAAGTACCTTTTGCTTATCAATTCGTATTTATTAAATAGTGGTAATAAATATTTATTAGGTGAAGCTAGGTCAGATTCATGATTCGAATTAATTTTTTCGTTTTTTTGTAGACTCTATTTTTATTAGAAAATTAAAATAATTTATGTATTTTAACTAGTTAGAATTATACAGGTATTAGCTATGTAGAATTTAGTTATGCATGGTTTAGTTATGCAGATATTAGTTATGCAGGGTTTAGTTATGTAGGTAGTAGCAATGCAGGGCTTAGTTATGCAGGGTTTAGATATTATAATAAATGAATTATTAAGTATTAAATATTAAACTTGTTGTAAATTATTAATATATATTATTTACAAAATAATAATACATACTAATAAAATGTGAAATATATTGAATAATATAATATGTTAATATTTGATTAGCATATGTACCGTTAAAAAATATACAATCAATTTCTAATATTTAAAAAATATTTATATTTGCATAAATCAATCAAAACGGTAAATATATAAAAAGAAATGAAAATAATCTATATATAATAAGAAATAAAATCAACACATGTTTGATAAGAAACAATAAAGTTTTTAATTAAAAAAAATTAAAATGATCTAAATATAAAAAAGAAATAAAAACAACAAACTTATATATAGAAAAATAATAAAGTTTCCAATTAAAAATAATAAAATAAATTAATAGGATAAATATATAATTTGTCACTTTAATACATATATAACTAATACCCATATAACTTATTCCACCTTCTATTCTGCATAACTTTATACATAGATTCCCTCATAAGTTATGTTGATATTAATTATGTAAAATTATAAAATACTATCAAATATGATATAAGTTATGTTGACTTTTCTATATACACAAAAATTTCTATCAAATATTGCATCACTTAATATATTATTTTATACATGAATAAGAGAGCATAACCAAACTGCCCCTAATTGTATGAGGACGCCATTTCCTGTTTTTGTGGGTACCTTTTATTGTTGTCACACTTTTTCTCTCATGCTTCCATTTCCTCAAATTTTAGTCCTTTCTTTAATGCATCTTTTTCTATGTAAAAATCCATTTTTTATTTTATCTTTGCATCTTGTAAAGCTTTTTTTTAGTTCTACTTCTAATTGAAAAAAAAAATATTCATACTACTATTATATCTTGTGCTTTCAAAAATTTGTTTGGTTAATTATTTTTTTATATTAATTCTTATAACCCGCAATAAAAAAGTATTTATAAAAGTTTTGTTTCACATTTTAAGACACTATATATAAAGAAATTTTAAAAAAAATCTTGAGCGAGAAACACAAAATTAATATTGATAATAATAATTTGATACATGCTATAGAAGTAAAACAAATATAGAAAACAAGATAATTGAGTGCTTGATATCATTAAGAGTTTAAGACATTATTATTAATACTAAACATTAAAAACATAAAATGGTTATAGAATAAATAAAAATAAAAATATATTTGGCAATTAAGAATTGAGTGATTAAAATTGAAATCTCAAAAAAAATATAATTTAAATAACTAAAATAATTGATTAATTTTTAATTCATTGATGAGAGTTCATTTTTTTTAATTTTACTATATTCAATTTCTTTGAATTCATCCGAGAAAATTAAATTCATATTCTTCTAACATATTACTTTAATTTCCCCTCAAATATATATAAATTTTGAGGGTGACTTTTAAAGTTTTTTTATCAAAATAAAATTACAATAAGAGTTACAAGCAAAATAGAAAATACTAAGTAAAAAAGAAAAAATCAAAATTAAAAGAGAAAAAGTGAGGAAATGAATAGATACAACATGGGCCCATATACAAATGGCAAGCCAAAAAGGCCGCGCACAACTGACACTTATCTGTGCGCGGCACATTATAAAATTTTTTGTTTTGACAGTTTCTTCCCCGTCTATAATTGTTTGTCATGTTAAAGGTCATACACATTCCTTAAGGAAAATTTAATACAATATGTAATTTGACTAATATAATCCTATCAAGAATATCAAAAGTCTACCTAACTTTTAAATTGAACTACATTATCATTAAGGGCAAATTTGGAAAAAAATGTCTAATTGTTTCTTGATTATTTAAATTGACAATTAATCTTAGACATCTATTTTTAGTATACCTGCCAAACAATTGTGGACGAAGGAAGTATAAAGAAGAAAGAAAAAGACTACGAAAAGGAAATTAAATTACAAAAATCAAGGCCAATATTTCAAGAGGTTTATTTATATATTTAATACTCTTAAACAGTAGAAATTAAATTGAGCTGTTTAATTATCTGTAAGTAAATTTTAAAAAAAGGACTAAATAATCATGATTTTAACAAATTCGTCATAGCTTACAAGTCCATCTCCATCAAGATCTGCCTCTCTAATCATTTGTTGGGCCTCTTCCTCTGTCAATCTTTCCCCCAAATTCATCATCACATTTCTTAACTGCATTAACGCAACTTATTTTTAGTATAACAAACAAATAAAAATGAACAGAGGAAGTACCTAATTATAACCGACCTCATTAGCAGAAATAAATCCATCTTGATCGCGATCAAATACTTTGAATGCTTCTTTTAGCTCCTCCGTTACATTGTCCTTTACACAATATATAAGTACATGAGTTTAACTTCATTACATCGATTGTCTGTATTAGATAATAGTTTAGATGGTTAAATATACCTTGAGCTTTTTAGCCATGATATTCAAAAAATCTTCAAAATCAATAGTACCATCACCATCAGGATCCACTTCGTTTATCATTTCTTGTATCTCTTCCCTTGTTGGATGTTCATGTAAAGATTGAATTACTGACGCAAGTTCCTCCATTCTTATTACCCCTTAAATTTACAATATTCAAACTTTAGTAAAAATATATTATTAATTAGTACAGAATAATTTTGTGAAATTAATCGACTTACCATCACAATCCTTGTCGATAACCCAAAAGGCTTGACGAAACTCGGAAATTTGGTCTTCTGTTAATGCATCAGCCATGCCTAAATCTTTGGTGCAAAATATGATTTCTATTTTGCTAGTAAATTTATAATTTTGGAGAGAATTTGTATAACTTGGAAATGATAAATAAACGAAATTTATTGGTAGTTTAAAAAAGGGTGTGGATACGACATTTTCCACAAAATTAAATTGTGCAAAGTCAGACAAACGCCTGATGAAGGGGAAAAAAATAAATAAATTCTATTCAACATTCAAGAGTTGAAGCTTCCTTTAATATTATGGACTACAAAATTTCTTTAGTCAATAGCTGAATATAATTAAATTGCAAAGAACACCATCAAAGACTTGACACTTTGCATTTTTGTTGGAGCAAATTAGAGTGCTCTTACTTTCATTCTTGTCAATTGGACTTTTTTTAAAAAAAACTTCTTGACTTTGGTAATTTTGATTGTGATAGCTAGTGCTTATGAGTAGTTATGCTGAGTTTCCCACATTGGCTAAGTATAGGGAATTGGTCTCTTTATATTTCTCGGATAATTTTTTATTTTTTGAGCTAGTTTTTAAGTTGTGTTAGAATTACAATTTCTTTTTTTATCAAGATATTCAAGTCAGATATATTGCAGTTTTTTAAAACTTCTTGTTTCACCAATTTTGGGCTTCATCTATATTGTTCACGTTTCAATTGACAAATTTATGTGTTCAGGAAGCGTGACTCTCCTACATCATCTAGAAATTAGGGGATTTGATTTCTTTTATATGACTTAGTATAATCCTCACCTCGTAAATCAAGATTCATTTCATTATCATATTATTACTCAAGAAATAAGAAAATACTTTATTTATTATTTTTTTTTGCAGTCAAAGTATTGATTAGAAGTATGCCAAACGCATATATTTATTATAGAAATAGAGTAAGAGTAGTCCACTAGGAAATGATCGTCCACTTTTTTATTAAGTCATCCTCATTCACTTAATTAGGATTCAAATTTCATAAAAAAAAATTAGGAAATATTCAAAGTTCCACATGCAAAATCGTTATCAATATTAGCTTTCTCCCATTATAGAGAGAGTCAATATTTCCTTTTTTCCTTTTTGGAAATGCTAAAAGAAAAAAGTGCCTAAAAGGGTCACATAATATGGATTTAAACTTATTTTGTTTTTTCAATATTGTGAATTTGAATAGGTCTCGCCTTTTAATGGGACTTGTTGAGTTTGAAAAAGTATTAGGGATATTCTCTATTTAGACTTGAAATATAATACATACAGTAATAATATAAAATATATTAATTATATCATCAACGTTGTTTACTAATATATACTCACTGTTTATCGTTAAGTCAAAAACAATTTTGGTTTTTATATACTCACTTATAGCAAACTTGAACTTTGCAAGAATATCAAATTCTTCATGATATGTTTGTAAAAAGAAATATTATACAAATAAAAAGAAAGAATAGCACCTATATGACTTTGACTGCGGAACTAAAACGCAAAACTAGGTAATCTTTTTAGAAATTCAGTGTAAGTGATTAAATAATTAATTAAAACAAGGCATCAAATTAAATGCGTTGATTGACTTACAATAAATCATAAGGGGAGCAAAAGTGGCCTTCAAAGTCTTACTATCCTTTTGAGATGATTACACTTGTTTCATTCTCATTATTGTTTATACACGACTTTTTTTTGCTACTTTTACATATTTGATTTTTTTTAATATTGTTAATGATGTTGCTTTGCTTTGAATCTCAAATTGAACCGTTCTAAAATAGATTTTTATTTTTATTTGTTATTTTTTATACACTAAAAAAAGATAATTATTTTTCTTCGTATTTTATCATTAGCATTAAATTCTATTCTTAAAAATCATTTTTCAAGCCTTACTATTCCTTCTGTCCTTAATTACTTGTACACTTTTGAATTGAAATATCCATTAAAGAAATGATGATTGACATAGTCAGTTAACATTTTACCCTTATTAATTATGAAGTAGATGAATTAAGAATTTAAGATTTCAAGAAGTTTATCTTTTGCAAAGTAATTAATTGATAGTATAATAGATTAAAAAAATTTCCTTTCTTAATTTGTCAAAATAAAAAAATTTATTAGAAATAACTAAAAAAAAGACAGTGTACAAGTAATTAGGGACAAAGAAATCCAAACCCTATTTAATTAAATAGGGATATCAGATGAAAGTCTTACTAATTTGAAAAGTCAAAGTATAGATTTGGATTTATCTAATTTGAAGTTAAGTTTTGCTAAAATCGATAATTCTAGATTCATTCAAGTCTTCATAAATGAGGTTTGAAATTATGTTTGCCAAAGCTTAACTCGGACTCACAATTTAAATTTCTATCCTGCGTGTCCAGAATTTTTAAAGATTATTTATGGTAGAATAGGAAAATTCTATATATATTTTTTTATAGAAGTCGCATCAATACAATAGGGTTGGCCCTGACGATATTACTTCTATGCAACGTAATTGTTCAAATCATGTAGACAAATAACAAGATAAATTACAATATGGCGTAGCAAACCTAATAAAAGAAAGTTCAGGGGCTTAATTTATAAATTTGTCGTCATTAAATTCACGTTATAATTAGCTATATGGATAACAAATATTTCAAACTTTCCGTACTTTGGTATTATCTTTGATAGGTTGCATATTGGTACCCAATCCCATACTTCCAAAATTATGCGAACTTTGTTGACATGACACTGGACTTGATTGTTTTGGGTTTGGAACTTCTGTGAACATGATTTCTCTCGTCGATAGATAGTATTTGACACTATTCCTGCTAGTCATATCATACCTATTCTTCTTACTACATGTTGTTTCATTAATATTCAACTCATGTGTCTAGCAGATCAAGCAAGACTCCGTTAAGGCAGCAAAATATTATCCTAACAAGAAAAGGGAAATCCAAACAATCAAATTGTCTACACTCTGTTTCAGACAACATTGATTATAGTAGTCTTTGAAGATTAAATTAGTGCTATAGCGTCAAGTACTCTTCAATAGAGAATGAATCAAGTACTTATCATCAGGCTATGAAAGATGAAAGGTGGGTTAAGCTATGAAGGAGAAGATCAAGGCACTAGACGATAATAAGACATGGAAACTTACCTCTTGGTAAAAAGGCCATTGGTTGCAAATGGATGCATAAGATCAAGTACAAATCTGATGGACAAGTTATAGAGGCTTAAGGCCAAATTGGTAGCAAAGGGCTATAATAAAAAAAGAAGGGTTGGATTACCAAGAAACTTTCTCACCTGTTGTTAAAATGGTAATGAGAACAATGTTGTTTATTGTTGCGGCAAAAGGGTGGAATGTTCAACAAATGAATGTTTATAATGCTTTTCTACAAAGGGACATGATGAAAGAAGTGTACATGCAATTACCTCAGGTTTCAGTCTGATGAGAAAAAGGAAGGTCAAGGTTTAGTATGTAAATTGCTTAAGTTAGTGTATGAACTTAAGCAAGTTTCTAGACAATGGAATGTTAAGCTGACGAATGCCTTGATTGAAGCAGGTTTCCAACAAAGTCACATATGATTATTCCCTCGTGACCAACAAAGATGGAGATGACATTGTAGTAATCCTTATACATGTGGATGACCGCTTGTGACAGGAAGTATTTGTCAACTGATAGAAGAGACCAATCAGGCTCTAAAGGATCATTTTAAAATAAAAGACCTGAGAGATCTTAGATTCTTCCTAGGCATTGAATTTGCCAGAAGTTCACAATGAATATTGATGCATCAAAGGAAATTGCCTTAGAGTTGTTTTCAAATTTGAGTTTAAGGAGTTCTAAGCCTATGACTACACCAACAGAATTAAATCTGAAACTCATTACACTTGAGTTTGATGATTTGGTAGGAGATGACTCTGATTCACTTTGATTAGACCCTAGTGAATAGCAGAGACTAGTTTGAAGGTTACTATATCTCACTCTCACCAGGCCAGACATATCTTATGCAGTCCAGAGCCTCAGCCAATTCATGTAAGCTCCTAAAATTTCTCACATGAATGTTGCCGTTAGAGTAGTATTGAAATATGTTAAGCAATCACTAGGACTTGGGATATTATTGACAACACAATCCACATGCTATCTATAAGCTTATTGTGATGCCGATTGAGGATCTTGTGTTAACTTTAGAAGATCAATTACTGATTATCTAGTCACGTATGGAAACTCACTAATTTTATGAAAATCTACTATTTCTAGAAGTTCAGTTGAAGTAAAGTATAGGAGTCTGGCCACCAATATTGCAGAAACCACATGGATTGTTGGTTTGTTTAAACACTGGATGTACACTTAGTTTTACTTGTTCCATTGCATTGTGATAGCAAAGCAGCCATTGAGATAACTTCTAATCTAGTTTTCCATGAAAAAACAAATTATATTGATATTGACTTTCTTTTTATTAAAGAAAAAGTGCTAAAAGGTCTTGTGATCTTACACTACCCATGCTCATCTGAACAACCTGCTGATATTCTAACTAAACTAAGAGTCTGAGTAGACATCAACATTTTCATCTTATATCAAAGCAAAGCTAGGAATGAAGAACATTTTCATATCACCTAACTTGAAGGGGGCTATTAGAGGTTATAACATAGAGTTGCAAATAGTTGAGTGGGGATTGTTGTTGGTCAATTAACTTGATTGATTACACGTGAAAGTTAGTTAGGCTGTTAAGGATATTCTAGAAGACGGCTTTCCTGTAAATAAGTCAATTAATACATGTATATATATAAGATGATCCATCTAAAGTTAGTTAGAGAATATGCCGTGTAAAATCATGTACACCTTTAAGGTGTTGATATGAAATAGAGATCTATCTTTCTACTATGATTCGATTGTGATTATGTGATTAGGATTCAATTCTTAACATACAGTACTACTCCATAATTTTCACGGGGTACTTGTATTATGATCTTATTTTGTTATTTGCTTTTCTCTAATAATTAGGAATCGGTTGGATTATTATTCTTTTTGCCGTTCATGCAATGTTTTCTTGACTAAGAGAACAAAAGAAAAAAGAAACAGACTTAATCATGTAGAAGACTAATTCAAATTTTCTAGAGAATCAATAGAAAATTGTAGAAATCAATAAGAGATCATTAAAAGATTTACTGACTTTTGAGTAATTTATTTTCCTTCATACAATCTTAATATTGACAGGCCAAATGAATAGGTAGGTAGTAAAATAATGACAAGTTATCAAGGTTTTATATATTGATGGACAGACGGATTAGCCCGATTTTTAAATTAATACGTAAAACTTAAATTGTCACAAATCTTAGCGGATCGCCATCATTCAGCTACAAAATCATGGTGTATCGCCATAATTTATTGTGGAAAATTTTGTCTACACATTTTTGCTTTAAAATAGTCCAATCAACTCTATATTAGATATTTAATATTCTAATGTCTAGAGTTTAATTTTCTACTTTTATTTTAGATTGTCTCAAACACTTGGTTATTCAACAACGTAAAAGTATTTGCTTTTGACCAGATGTAACTTGTGAACTCAAGTGCATGGTTTATTTGGTTTGTCACCTTGTTTTTAAGTGATTTTCAATGTTTTTTCTTTTGTGTCAAATCTTAACGGTTAAACCGATAACCGAACCGATAACGATGAAAAACCGATAAACCAATAACCGATAAGCCAGTATCTTAATGGATCTATAACGGTTTAGCATCTCTACAAACCGATAACCAATAAAACAATCCGATAAACTTTAAAACCGAACCGATCGATACACAGCCTAATATCAATCTATTTAATTTTTAATAGTTAAATTTAATCTAGCCATTCAAAAATCAATAAACCTAGTCTGTCTTGTTTAATAATCAAGCTCGATATTTTCAAAACCAAATAAATTCAAACCAACCACAAATGATAATTTAACTTTCTACAGCCTATATGAAGAAAATTCAGGAGGAGAAAGAGAATCACAAGTTATCTTAACCAAAAGAAATTTTCGTTTTCTCATCTCTTATTTTCACAAAAATGCGTGCTGCAAGAGGTTACTATTCTTTCTCTCTTCCAGTCACCTCCATCTTCAACTATAAAGCGGTTTAAATATGTATATTTGTATTACTTTTGTTAAATGGGCCAAAAGTTAAACACAGAAAACTCTTGAAATTAACTATGTACAAATGACCCAATTTGTATGCCAATTAATTGCTGAGGCAAAGTTGCAAGAGTTTCCTTTGAGAATTTCTGTTGAAACTTCTGATTAGCCAAAAATATTTGAAAATCTATGGCCAAACGCTTGCTTAATGTGAATGAGTTGGTGTTCTTTCAAAATAAAAAACACAGAACTTGTAAGCCTGGGAAAAAAAGGATGCAAAAACATAGTAAGAAGAAAAGACACAATCATACTTTGTGTAAACACAAAATTTGCTAGACAAATATAAGAGAAATTCTTTTTTCTCTTGCTGAATGCTCATCTCCATTTCTCATCAAACTTTTTGATACTACTAAACTTATTACAACTAATATTCAATATCTCATACATTGTAAAGCAATTGATACAATTCTGTTTCTTTTCACTTTTTATTTTTTGAAGTACTTAATTTTGATTTTCAATGGGAGGAGAGTGGGGAAAGGGAAAGGGAAAGGGAAAGGGAAAACTCTCATCTTTATAAGAGTTGTTGATACATTTGGAATTTTCATGTCTGATTATCTAAGAAAAGGTGAAAAAAAAGAGATGGAATTAAGCACTTTGCTGTAGCCAAGCTTCACCGGAGAAGAACAGCACTTTGGCTTCTTCTTATCATTTGCTCTTCTTGCATTACTCTGTCCAAACAAAGATATTTCATTCGTGCTGACATCTCATTACTCTGTGATACTGAAGTACAAGTTAATATTGAAGCTGTAGATAAAGATTCAAATGATGTTGATCTCCTTGACGCACTAAATTCACTTAACAGTACTCCTTCATTAGTACCATTCCCCACATCTTCCTTGGAATTTTCACTGATATCCATACAATGTAGTTCTAATGACTCGGCTTCGTTTTCAATGTCAAGAGATAATTCTGTCCCATTCTCTGAAATTCCCGAATGAGCTTCTTCTTCATGTCTCGGCCCAGAATTCTGCAAAACGGACATAATTACTACTCTTTCGTTCAAATAAGATAAATCACATACTTAAACATGATTCGAACCTGATCACTAGGCTGAAGATGACTAAGCTACACCCCACTATCACATTCACTTACAATACCAAATTGAATAAAGTTAAATTTTCTCTACGACTTTTGAATGAAATACCTGTTCAGGCAACGATGGAGCGGCAGTTGGGGCAATGACAATGCAGGCACGGCACATGGGACAATTGGTGTGTGATCTAAGCCAAGTGTCAATACAAGGTATGTGAAAAGCATGGTTACAGTTTGGCAAAATCCTAAGAGTTTCATCTTCTTGAAACTCACACAAGCAAACAGAGCACTCTGTTCCTTCAATTATTCCTTCCCCTGTTTTATACTTGCAAATCGTGATGGCGCTGATGATGGATGGCTGAAGACCTACTGTTCTAATGTACCATATAGGATGATCCACCATAGGTCCATGAATATCTTCATCAACGATATCACTAAACTCTTCGTCTTCTTCTTCTTCAACTGGTTCCTGCGGTCGTGACAAAATTTTTGCTTTGCGAATTCTGTAAACCACGAAGCAACAAAAAAGGAAGAAAGAAGTAGCCAAGACAGAAAACAGAATAATCAAGAAGATAGAAATCATGGGTTTATGTGGAGACTGAGAAATAGGAACTTTGGGGGTGAAAAAGTTTGGTGGCAATGGTGGTTCGATTTCAGAAAACAGGGGAAAACTACAAATTGGGTAACAAATATACATACATGAAATTGGACAAATTGGAGAAAGATTCTCTTTTGGGTTACAATAATAACTGTTACAAGTTTTACCAGTAGAATTATCAAGTGATTCAAAGATGAGCTTTCGATCATGGAACACCATGGCTGCTACTAGTTGTTTCTGTGAAGAAAACAGAGCATCTTTTTTGCAGCCTAGTTTGTAACAAAAGTGTAAGATGGATGAAAGACATTTGTCTTGTTATTTGACTTTTAGGAAGGCTAGTAATACTAGGCGGCTGATAATGGAGGACTGATTTACCTAAGTTGCCATTTTTTTCCTGCTTGTCTCAACAAACCTCAACAGGTTTATGGCAAATTGGACATTTATTACCTGCTCTAATTAAGACCTTATGGGTAGAAAATGAAATAGTCAACTTTACAGCATACTATATGGAGTTAAATTTTCCCATGGTGTTATTGAATTTTATTCATTGTAAAATTTACTCACTTTACTAATAATGTCAAAAAATACATTTTTAAGTTTGCAATCCAATTCTAAGTAAACTTTGAAAATTTCATAACCAAAACGCTAATTTTGAAATAAGTAATCTTAAAAAAAGGATTAACTTTAATTGTCAAATGATGCTCCTAAGTATAAGTGTGTAATTATCTTTTTTTTTTTTTAAATTTTATATGCCAGTCACAAATAATGATTTTTTCAAAAATATTTTATTATAATAATTATATTAATTAATGTTTAATATTATTTGATTTTAATGTCTTTGAGTCGAGAGTCTTTTGAAAATAACATTTCTACTTCTATGAGATAGTGATAAGTGATAACTCATAACATTTGGATATATTTATCCTCTTAAGACTCTACATAGTAGAATTACCCGGAATATACTATTGTTGAATTTTGAAAAATAATTTGAAGATTGAGTACTTTTTTAATAAGGGTATAACATGATTTTTTTGGATATATTAAAAATGAAAAAGTAAAATTAAAAACTTATTTTTAGAATAATAGTGTTGAAATAAAAGTAAAGGGGCCTAATTTCAGTCTTGTCGATCACTATTGTCCAAGAGAGAAAAAAACACTATTTGTCCCACAATATCAACAAAGAAAAAAGAATTTGTGAGATCGTCTATTTAGTTTTGGGGGCAAAATTAGGGTTTCTTGTTTCTGGTAAATTGAAAAAAGGGACGCAGACTCTCGCTCTCCTCTCCAATTGAGTATCACAACTCACAAGAGAAAACCAATGTAGGGTGAAAAAAGAATGGAAGTTGTAAATTAATTGATTAGATTCTTACTTACATGTTTGAAAATTACTTGTTACTATAAAATTGCTTTTAAGGAAGTAGGAGATAGCAGGTCATCAGATAAGGGATTCATTGGGTCGTTGATTGCCCTTCCTCTTAAACCTAGAAAAACAGGGCATAACCTCATATTATCACTTTCTTTCTAAACAAGAGTCTCAAGTGAGATCAGATGACACAAGATTGCGGATCAAACATGTTCACACGCTTCAACAGGTATTCCTTGATTTACTTTTGAATAAAATGTGACTTGTATTCTTAGATAAGATAGTCTAATAACTGCCAAAGATCCTGAGTTTCACTCTCATTGCTGTCCATTACAAAAACAAACAAACAAGTATTTAGCTCATGGAAAAGAATTAAGTATAAACGTATATCCTTTCTACTGCTCTCATAGAGTAAATAAAAGTGTGTTGTTCAACAATTAAAACTTTTAGATGCGATGATCATTCGTTTAACTCAATTGGAATCTGTAGTAGCGGGCATTGTGATGACAATGCTGGCACGACACATAGGACAATTGGTGTGTGATTTGAGCCAAGTGTCAATGCAAGGTACGTGAAAAGCATGGTTACAAGTGGGTAAAATCTTAAAAGTTTCATCTTCTCGAAACTCGCTCAAGCAAACAGAGCACTCTGTTCCTTCAATTAGCCCTTCACCTCTTTTATACTTGTGGATTGTGATGGTGCTGATGACTGATGGATGAAGACCCACTGTTCGAATATTACTTAATTCTTCTTCTTCTACTACTACTACTTCCTGCTCCGGCTGTGAAGAAGTTCTTGAGTTTTTGTGAATGACGAAGGAACAAAATATGTAGACAGCAATGCCTAAGCCTGTAAATAGAATTATCAAGAAGATGGAGACAGTATCTTTTTGTGGAGACTGCGGAAAAGGAACTTCAGTTGTGAAATTTTTTGGTAGTGGTGGTAGTTCAATGTCTGGAAAAAGACAAATATTCTGGCAAATATAAAAACAGGACACTGGACAAATTCTAGAATGATACACCTCTGGGTTGCAATAATAGCTGCCACATGTTTTGCCAGTGGAATTATCAAGAGATTCAAAGATCAGCTTTCGATCAATATGAAACGACATGGCTGCAGCTAATTGTTTAACAAGAGATGAGAAGAAACATACATGATACATATAACTGCTGGCTTGTGACTTGTTTCAAATTTTATATCCAAGAGAATATGGAGCATCTTACATCGTAGATCCTAACGAAATTATAACATGACAATGGATGCCCTTTGTTTATTCTTCTGTTTTTCTTCAATTCTGTGGTTCTTCTTATTGGACTTTTGTGGATTCTGTATATCAGACGGCTGAGTAAGACAGATTTACAGAAGCTGCCATTATTTTTCCTCCTTGTTCCGCCCAATCTAAGCTGGCTCATGGCAAGTTGGACATTCATTGTTCCAAGAAATTAACTACTCACCGTATATGTATTTTCAATGAAATATTGTACTATTTTTCATTCCTGAGTGTACAAGCTTCACTTGAACAAACATCAGTTCTCTGAGAAGCTAACTTTCTCACACGAGTCTTAAGTCCCGTTGTTACTGGGATCACACAACAGAAGATAGCGGATCAAAGATGTTCATAGGATTATCACACACTTCAAGAGGTATTCCTTGATTTATGTTTGAATAAAATTTGATATGTATGTTGTCTATCTCACATGCAAAGTTTATGGATTTTTGCTTCCGCTGTTCAAGCACATCTTCCATCATGAACTTTATTTTACTCTCCTTCAGACTTCAGGAGCATTCACCACATCTTCCTTTGAACTTACACTGATGCCCAAAGAACTCTTGACTCGTCTTTATTTCGAATGTCAATCCTTAATTCCGTGGTATTTTCTGAAATTTTCTGCACGAATTTCCTGGTCAAGTCTCAGCGCTAAATTCTGCAATATAGAGATGACCAAGAAAAAAAGTGTACTTTGTCTACTAACTTAGTTTTTAGATAAAATAATCACACATTTCATTAGTATGTTATACAGTGGCAAAGACCCTGAGTTCAAATCTCATAGCTATACATTATAAAAAAAAAAGTATTTAGCTAATGGAAAAGAATTAAGTCCGAATATAAGCTAAGAGGCATGTTCATGTTATAAAAGTAAATAAAAATATGTTTCTCAACAGTTTAATCTCTTAGATGAGATTGTCACGCATTTTGCTCAATGAAAGCTGCAGTGGCGGGAATTGTGATGATAATGTCAGCACGGCACATGGGACAATTGATGTGTGATTCAAGCCAAGTGTCAATGCAAGGTATGTGAAAAGCATGGTTACAGTTTGGCAAAATCCTAAGAGTTTCATCTTCTTGAAACTCACTCAAGCAAACAGAGCACTCTGTTCCTTCAATTATCCCTTCACCTTTTTTATACTTGTGGATTGTGATGGCGCTGATGACTGATTGCTGAAGACCCACTGTTTGAATATCACTAAACTCTTCTTCTCCTCCTCCTCCTCCTCCTACTTGTTGCTCCGGTTGTGAAGAAGTTCTTGAGTTGTGGAATTTGTGAATGGCGTAGGCACAGAATATGTAGACAGCAATGCCTAAGACTGAAATTAGAAGGATCAAGAGGATGGAAACAGTATGTTTATTTGGAGAATGCGGAAGAGTAACTTTTGGTGTGAAATTTGGTGGTGGTGATGATGGTGGTGATGGTTCGAATTCTGGAAGCAGACAAATACGCGGGCAAGTATTGAAACATCGCAGCGGACAAACTATAGAATGATACACCTCTGGGTTGCAATAGCTGCTACAAGTTTTGCTGGTTGGATTATCAAGAGATTCAGAGATCAGCTTTCGATCAATATGGAAGGACATGGCTGCAGTTAATTGTTTAACGACAGATGAGAAGAAACGTACATATAGCTGCTGGGGGTCTGCCTTATTTCAAATTTTGTATGCAAGAGGAAATAGAGCATCTTACAGCGTAGTTCATACATGACGATGAATGCCTTTTGATTTTTCTTTATCTCCTATTTTTGTTTTCATGTATGTGTCTCTTCTTATTGGACTTTTATGAAGTCTTTGTATATTGGACGGCTTATTAAGACTGAATCACAGAAGCTGCCATTATTTTTTCCTCTTTTTCCCGCTCAATCTAAGCAGGCTCATGACAAATTGAACATTCATTTTTCCAATTTAAGCGTCACCTTTGATGTATTTTTAAAGGGAAAAGGGTATGATATACCCCTCAACTTTGCCATTTGGAGATATATACCCTCGTTATGAAAGTGACTCATATATGTGTTTACCGTTATACAAACTGCTCATATATACCTCTGCCGATACAAAATGAGCTTGCATATACCTTTCACTTAAAGGAAGTTAAAAAATTAGTTTTAAATTTTACATTTTTCATTTTTAATTTTTTTTAAAAATTATTTAGGGGTATATATGATTCTTCTATCAAAGTTCAAGGTATATTTAAATTTTTTTCATACATAAATTATTTTTTGACTTCTTTATAATTATTTGTAGAAAAAAATTTAAACTATTTTTTTTTATCTATATTGTAATTTGATTTTTGTATTCAAAGAAAAAAGTCTTGTCATTTACAATAAGTTTTACAAGAATATTAGTGAAACATAAATAAATTTGATTCTCAAAATAATAATTCTAAATTAGTCATTTAAACAAAAAAAGTCAAAAAAAAGTATGTTTGACGAGGGTTAATATTAACTCATATGAGATTATATTTTTTAGAATAAAATAATAAAAAATTAAATTAAATTAATTTTTTTCCACTTCCGTTAGAGGAAAAGTGTATATGTGAGCTATTTATTTATAAATAGGGGTATATATGAGCCACTTTCATAATAAGGGTATATCAAACCCTTTTCCCATTTTAAAATGAAATTATGCACTATCTATTTTAAAATGAAATTATGCACTATCTATTTTAAAATGAAATTATGCACTATCTATTCATTTTAGTGTGTACATGCTTCACCATCACTGTACGTAGTTTCAACAAATTGTTGGTATCTTTAGTTTTGTTGCTGATTATGTATTACAATTTTACTTGTCCTGATTAGTTATAACTGTTTTCAGAAGATTTAGGAGCAATACATAAGAATGTACGTGTAGCTTCATCACATTTTTATCGAAGATAGGCACAATAATCAGGGGCGGCTTAACGTAATTGGGGGCCTAAAGCGAAATTTCAATTTGCGGCCTAATATATAATACGCTTTATATACGTATTTATTCAAAAATTATTTTTTTTACACGATTTGGATGGAAATTATTAGTACGTAATATTGTTTTTTCAGTTACTAGTTTTAGGTAAGATTTTATCAACTCAACATGGAAAAACTTCCTTTAAGTGATGCAATTATTATATGTATTGTTAACATAGTGCTATAAGTAATAAGTTGATAAATATTAAATAAAGATAAGAGTAAGAACCATAGAATTTGACTCAAGAAGTTGATGACTTATTATACCTCATTTTAATATGCTTATACTTTAGTAATGTTTGAAACTAAAATCTAAAAAGTAATAAAAAAGAATTTGTAATTCACTTTTTCAACACTTTTCACTATTAATTCTTATTTTTAACGAAGTACAAAAAATGTTAAAGTGGATAAAATAATTTATTTTAAAAAAGGTTATACTTTTTACCATAAATAATTAATTTTTCTATAAAAAATTTAACACATAATTTAATCTTAACAAAAATTTAGGCCCCAGGCAATGGCCTTAAATGTTAAAGCATAGAGCCGCCTTTCTCACATGTTAAGCGCTAACTTCTTTTAACTGTTCAAATGACAGCAATTCATTCCAACCTACATATCTGATTTCTACTCTTTAATTCCTCGCGCTTCAATTTTAGTTGGTTAACCATGTCTGCAAATTCTTCATCTTCATACAAAATCCGGAGCCTTGTTACGTTGCTTCACCAATACTATAGAGTTCGCTTTGATGCTACATCCTCTCAGTTACATGGCATAGTTCCAACAACTAGGATCAGTTATCGTGGTTCAGCAAGTCCAGGATTACGGTTTATCAGTTCAGGAGAGTATCAATTCCCAATAAGAAGGATCGGTAATTAATTCTTTTCCTCTCTACTCATTTTTTGTTTAGATTAGCAGAAAATATAACCTTACTTCTTGATTGCATCTGTAAGGGTAAAAAATGAAGCAAGCAAGGTTCCTCCGGTTGAGTCACCTCCTTCTAAGCCCAATTTATTTGTTTGGTATGCAATTATTAATTATTGTCATCTTTTTTTCCTTTTCCAATTATTGTGATTGATCATATGAATTTGATCTAGTGTACTATTACAGGGCAAAATGGCTTTTGGGATCCAATCTTTCAATATTCCTTCCATTTTGGAAGGAAAATTGGGATAGCATTCGAAGAATTGAAGGTATGAATATGGAATAGTCGTGAATGTTGAGAACATAATTAAATAACAAAAGTCATGTTCTTCCTCTAACAACTTAAGCTTTTAGATGAGATGATCACATATACTTCAACGCGTCTAACATAACATGAATGTTACAAGAATAGACTGAAGTGATAAAAAAATCTTCATTGATGTTTATTCAGGAAAGGTAGAGAAGGTGGCGGAAGAGGTGGAAGAAGCAGCGGAGGTAGTAGCGTTGGTGGCGAATAAAACGGAAAATGTAATGGCAGTGGTTGCCGTTAAGCTGCCTGAAAATAGTTTACTCAAAGAAGCAGCTGTAGCAATTGAAAATGCATCTGCTGTGGTTGCTAAAGATGCTCAATTTACTTGTAATTTCATTCACAAGGTTTGCAAACCAAATTGTTTTATATCTATATCTAATATCATATGTCGTAAAAATCATCTTATCATTTTTTATTAATTAATTATTTTCAGCTTGTTTAGTCTCTCTAATATGACATATATAATGGGTTAACAGGTTGAAGATGTGCAGCAAGACTTGAAGGACTTGGAGAAAATGGTTGAACCTTTTATTGAAAATGTGGAAGAACCCAAATGAAGCAATAAAATAGTACTAGTAGTAAATGTACATATTTTTATTTATTTATATTTATTAGTACCTCAAATATCATAAAACAGAGGCCTTATATATTATTCATTTTTAGACACAATTCAGAACAAAAGAGGCCTTATATATTCTTCATTTTTATATTGCAATTGGATCGGATAAGCGATTAAAATCATGATTTTATATTGAAAATGTTTCAAAAAAATATGATTCCAAATTATTTAAAATATAAAACTTAATCCATAAGTTCATATTTTGTAAAAAGATAAAATATATTATTATAAATTTTGCAAAAAAATAATTTATGCTCAGTGTGTAGACATTGTCCGTTCCTTATTAAAAGAGTTACTTTTATATATATTTGAAAATATGTAATATATATATATATATATATATATATATATATATATATATATAGATTACGATGATTAACAATTTAAATATTTAAAAGATATAATGAATTCTATTGACTCTCAAATTTTTGTTTGACACACCATTATAAAAAATTCAGAGCAGGAAAATGTTAAAGCCCTCAATTCCTACCCCGAATCATCTTAGGACCCTCAAAATTTCATGGTTCGATCAGCTTTGTACGTACCAAAACTCCTCCACTACTTGCCAATCAGTAGTAGTGAAACATTCAAAAATCTTTGGCGGAGACGGTAAACAAGTTTTACCCTTTAACTGGAAGATTAAAACTAGTAAAAATGAACTCTCATTATATTCCACTGTAATGATGAAGGTGTTGCGTATATTGAAACCAAAGTCAATGCGGATCTTGCTGAATTTCTCCATGAATATTGGATGATCTTCTTCCTAAAATGGAACATCGGCCCTCAAGTCCATTACTTGGTGTCCAAGTGAACGTATTCAATTGTGGAGGACTAGTCATGGGGATACAAATTCTCACACATTGTAGCTGATGCTTTCACTTTAGCAACCTTTGTCAATGAATGGGCACACATTTACCAAACAGGAAGCTGGTTGTCTCTCAAGTTTTGGTCACTTGTCATCTCTATTTCCCACAAGATCACTAGTGTTATCTGAACCTCAATATTCACCACCACCTCGTAAAATTGTCACAAGGAGGTTTGTCTTTGATGCTTTGGCAATTGCAAACCTCAAATATGCAATTGAAGATTCAAGTGACAGGCGGCCTACTAGAGTGGTGGTCGTTATGTCATTAATATGGAAGGTTCTCGCAGGCATTTCTTCAGCCAAAGATGGACATTCGGTCTTTTTTAATTGCTATTAATTTGAGGGGTAAATCAAATTTTGAAACATGCTATAGGGAATTTTACCATGCTCTAGGGTTTGCTAATAAGGAGGCCGATGAGTTGAATGATTTTGTAAAGTTGGTAGGAAATAGAATACGGGACACATGTGAAGCCATCGGTAAGGCGTCAAGCGTTGATGATATATCCTCTTTAGTTGTTAATAATCAGATAAAATTAGTAGAGAAACTTTGCCAAGGAGACGTTTATTCGTGCTCTAGTTGGTGCGGATTTGCTTGGTAGGAAGCTGACTTTGGCATTCTGGGTGAGCTCCGTTAGCTTCAATATATTTGAATAATAGACACAAAAGATGGTAATGGAATAGAAGCATGGGTTAGTTTGAAGGAGAATGTCACCCTCATATTTTGTCCTCTACTTCACTGTACATAGCTGCATTTGATTTTTACCTAAATGGTGAACACCCTAAAACAGGACAAAGTAACAATTTTATTACATAAAATACATATAAAGTTTTTAGGTAGTCTTTGAAAAAACGTGACGACTACTTTGGTTTTTGGTTGTTTCATGGCCAAGTTAGATGAGGAAAATGATAAAAGCCCTCTCAACTCCTACTTCGGAGCCTCAAACTTTCATTTTTTGATTCCTCGTTTATATGTATTATTAATATTGCTCCATTACTTGCCAATTTATTATTTATAATGATGCAATATTTATGATGTTCATGTGAACACCAATATTTGAGATTATTATAGCTATTTCGGTCAAAGTTTAAATATATTACGAATCATTTTTCCAAAAATATAATGAGTAAAGATATTTGTGATCACTAGTAATGGAGAGAAAGCATAGCATGTCGCAATAGAAGCTTGATTCAAGGTATCAACAAAACACTGTCGTCTATTTCAAAATCAAAAGTCCCTTAGCGCCCCAAAATGGGAGTGGGGGACGGTCCGCTGCTCACACAACAACACTTATCGATTCATTTCATTTAGCTTAAATATTTTTGTTGATGCATTCCTTGATTAGTTTCATATGTATTTTAAAATATTTTTTTTCTTATTTAGCTTGAAAATAAAACTTTCCTCTTAAGTTTATTAAAGTGAAAGAAAATATAAATAAACATAAGAATAAGTCAAATAAAATTCATGAATAAAAATTATATTTATATAGTGTAATTTTAATTGAAAATATGAACAATTATAATAAAAATAAGAAGTAGTGAATATTATTACACATGATATTAAAATAATGTAAATATACATAAATGTGAAAATGATGTATAAAAAAGGTTTAAAGGGTATATTTAGCATTTATCTAATTTATCCTGGATAACTTATTCCGTGATTACTATACCACCAAATAGAAGGGATAACTTGTACTAATTCTTAATTTCAGGATAAGTCATCCCAAACTTTGCAACCAAACAAGAGAATAAATGATACTTAAAATTTATCCCGAGATTAACTCTCTTTTTCTCAAAAGATATCCACTTTGAAGAAATAGTTAAATAATTCAATTACTTTAACAAGATCATATTAACTAAAAAACAATTCAAATACATCACTATGATTTTCTTCGATGATGGCAATCTAAAATGGAAAAAGGAAAAAAAAAACTCAATTAACCAACAATTTCATCACTTATATTTTTATATATATAATATATTAACAAGAAGTGACTAGGTTGACGTATTGCCAAGTTGGTATTTATCAAACAAAAATTTTAAGAGAGAAGAAAAACCCTTGAGAAAGTGCATGTACGTGGGGGATTCAAAGTTGTCAATCATTGAACTAGATAAACAATTTTCATAAAATGTGGAAATAATCCACATTTTGTAAAATGTGGATTAAAAAAATACTAAGACCTCCTTTAAGATTTGACTTTATTCTCCAATCTTATTGAGTCGATCTTGAGAATATGTTACAGAATATGATTGTACATATTCAAAAGAGAATATTGTGTCAGATAGGGGTGTACAAAATTAAACCGAAAATTGAATCAAACCGCAGACTGAGTCAAATCGCAAAAAATTCGATTAATAGTTCGATTTGACTTGGTTTGGTATTGGCAAAAGAACCCCGACTATATTTGGATTGGTTTGGTTTTAAGTTAAAAAATTAATCCGAGACCAAACCAACCCGACATTATATATGTAATTTTTAATTTTATTTTATACATAAAAATATTTATTTTGATATCATTTTAAAATATTTCTTAGACAATTTTATAGTTTTATCTTTTAAATATATTATTTCAAGTTTAAAACTTAGAATTCAGAATGATCTACTAAAGATTATAGTTCATAGATATTGATACTTATAATAAAACTTAAATCAAAATCAAATTAATATGCAAAAAAAATAATCATTTCAACACTAAGAATGACAATAATATTGAATATTTGTTCTTTAGTTTTACATTGGTTTAAACAATTAAAATACATAATCTAATTTAATTTTCCTTAAATAATTAGTAATTAATACTTATTAAACTTATTTTAGCATGATTAAGTACTTTTAAATTATGATTATTTTCATTAAGACTTTACAATATTTATTTTATATGATAATTTCATTATTATTTTTTATTGAATATTTTTGTGTCATCAATACACATCTCATATTTTGTGTTATTTTTTTAAAGAAACACATTAGATAATTGTATTTTAGTTGGACAAAAGAAGTATTTGGAGCACAAATTAATAATATGTTTGTATGCAAGGTTTACCGAAAAAAAATCTAAAAATCTGGAAAAATTCGAAGTTTATTAGTTTGGTTTGATTTGTAAATTTAAAAATGCGACACAATGGTTTGGTATGATATTTGAAAAATCCGAACCAACCCGAGGTTGAAAAATCTGAACTTTATTGGTTTAGTTTGGTTTATAAATTTTAAAATTTTATACGAATGATTTAGTCTGATATTTGAAAAATCCGAACCAACCCGATTATGTACATCGTTAGTGTCAGATAGAGTTAAAGAACACAATCGTATTTGATACGATGAAGAAAATCTAACACATGATAATTGAAGCCCTTAATTAATTGTTTAATCCAATTTCCATGCCATGTTTATTAAATAAATAAACTTAAGGCTTAAAAAGTTGCATAATTGCATAAACATGTGGGCAGTAGAGTTGAATAATGGCCTGCCAGTTATATGAATTGGAATCATGTTCGAGATCTTGATCTTTAAAAATATTCAAGAGTTTATGGAATATTTTGAAATATTTTTTAGGATAATTTTGTACTTTTTATATGGACGTGAAATAGGGTTTAGGCTTGAGTAACCTCAAAAAATTTTAATTTGAGTTGAACACTATTTGTACAGTCTCACTTGAATTGAATGTAGAGTCCCATAAAATTTTGAAGTTAAATTATAACACATTAATTCGATATTTTTTTAAACGAAAAAAAAATTAGATATTCAAAAAATATACGAAAAGTACTATAAATTGCGATATTTTACATATTAATATGATCAAAAAAATACTCATTGAAACCACCCGTATATATGTCGAATATGAAAGTAATGAGACATTTAAGGTTAAATATTTTACATTTTTTTGGGAGTATAAGTGTTATTTTCTGGTCACGTCATTTTAATCCAATGATTTATTAGAAAAACGTTTTTGAATAAAATCATAAAAGAGAAGAGTTAGAAAGAGTATGTTGTGTTGTTTGTTATGTACAAATGATAAATTGAAGATTATTTAATTTACAAATAAAGAATTATAGTAATTAGTAGTATTAAATTAATTTGAAGCCGGATATGTTGCAGATTATGAAGGGATAGTGTGAATGTGATTTTGCATAATCAAAAGAGAATATTGTATGAGATTTTCACAATCGTATTTGATAGGATGAAGAAAGTGCAAGACATGACTTAATTTATTTAATCAAATTTCCATTTCCATGTGTTATGGAGTAGTACTTAATAAATACTAATCACGATGGAGGACTTAAAAAGTTGGGACACATGTATGTTGGGCATTCTCTATATATATTACAAACTATAAAGAAGAATTAAGCAATTAAAGTTGTAATACTATCTGTCATCAACCAAATCCAAATCTAAATCGTAATGGCGAGGTTAGATATTGAAATTCAGACGAGGAAAATGTTGAAACCCTCAGCTCCTACACCAGATAATCTTCGGAGACTGAAGATTTGCTTGTTTGATCAGCTGGCTCGTTCTGCATATGTACCATTGCTCTTCAACTACTTGCCGAACAGCACTTCATCATATAATCATGATGATGATAAGCTTGAAAAATCATTGGCGGAGACGCTAACCAAGTTTTACCCTTTTGCTGGAAGATTTGCAAAAGATGATCCATTCTCAATCGACTGCAATGATGAAGGTGTTGAATATGTTCAAACCAAAGTCAATGCAGCAGATCTTGCCCAATTTCTGGGTAAAGACGATGATATTGAATCGTCTTTGATTCATCTTCTTCCAATAATAGATGTTGAGCCATCATCGCCATCAAGTCCGTTATTTGGTGTCCAAGTGAATGTATTTAATAATGGAGGAGTAACCATAGGGATACAAATTTCACATATCGTAGCTGATGCTTTCACTTTAGTTACATTTGTAAATGAATGGGCGCACACTAACACGTTGTCGTCGATGCCACCAGATAATAATTACCTCCACAAGTTTGGTGAATTATCATCCCTCTTTCCACCAAAAGTGCTACAGTTGCCATCATTTGATCCCAACAGTAGTAGTACTGCTTCTACTGGCCCTAATTATAAGAATGTCACAAAGAGGTTTGTCTTTGATGCTTTGGCAATAGAAAACCTCAAAAAAACAATCAAAGATGATTCAAGTATGATCAGGCAGCCTACAAAACTGGTGGTCGTTATGTCCTTATTATGGAAGGTTCTGGCACGCATATCTTCCGCCAAAAATGGAAATTCAAGGGACTCGTCTTTTGGATTTGTTATTAGTTTCAGGGGGAAAGTGTCATGTATTCCATCTTCAGAACATGTTCTAGGGACTTTTTCAATACCAGAAATTGCTAATATGGAGGGGGATGTGGCAAGAAAGGATGAGTTGAATGATTTTGTAAAGTTGGTAGGGAATAGAATAGGGGACACATTTGCAGCCATTGATAAGGCATCAAAAGTTGATGATATTTACTCTCTAACTCTTAACAATCAGATAAAAATTATTGACAAACTTCTACAAAGAGACAAGATGGACACTTATGGCACCACTAGTTGGTGCAAATTACCTTGGTATGAAGCTGACTTTGGTTGGGGAAAACCATTCTGGGTGACCCCTGTTTCCTTCGGTGTTCATGAACTAACTACTCTGATGGACACAAAAGATGGTGATGGAATAGAAATAATAGTTACTATGAAGGAAATTGACATGACTGAATTTGAGAGAGACCCTCACATTTTGTCCTCCACTTCCAAACTAACATTCCATTCCTTTGGATAAAATGTTACATTGCTTTACTTGTTGCTTCTAATTGTTTTCTTCATTCATCACAAGCCAATGTTTGGTTATGAGATTAATCATCAGTCAATTATCTTTTATATATGTATCTGTTAGCTCCTGGAGCTTGGGAGGCATGTTCCTATTAAATAAAAATCTTTCTTGTCTTAGCTTGTTGGTCTAGTAAAATCAACTGATTATAATTGTGAAATCACCATTTCAACAAAAGAAGAGATGAACTAGTGAACTTAATTATGATAGATTGCTTGAACTAACATCACAAGAATGTAATAAAACCAACCTGCTGCATAAATATAATTATCATGGTATATTTGTTAGTAAATGATTTCTTCTTGAATGTGTTCTTTTGATTGAAGAGAAATTAATGGAGCTAGATCGATGACATTCCATGTTATTTCAAACACGATTAGGATGATGGGAATCAATTTGCTTAAATAGCTTTTAAAGAAGTATTCCTCAATTTACTTTTGGATAAAATGTGACGTGTATGTTGTCTATCTTATATGCAACGATTCTGGCTTTTTGCTTTCGCTGTTTATGCCCTTAATTAACTATCTTCAGGAGCATCTGCCTTTGACTTTTGAACTTAAACTGATGCTCAAAGTACTTAGATCCCTTGACCCGCCTTGATTTCGACTGATTCCTGTTGAATCCATCCCATTTTTTGGTCAACTTTAGCTATTCAATTGGTACAAATAATTGTTAAAAAGGAATAGTGATAAGAGTTGAAAATTAAGACTTGGTAGTTGGCAAATTGGTAAGATTTGCAACCCATTTTTGACTTTGCTATATTTATCTATGTCATTAGTGACATAGGCATGGTTTTATCCTTCTATAAATAGAGCATTCTTGCTCATTTGTAGAACACACCAAGTTAGAGAAAAAAATCATTTTAAGAGCAAAGAGAGGTATTCCATAAACTATACAAGAAAATAGTCTGTGAAGAAAAATAGAGTGTGAGCGATATTTTACTAAGACGAAAACCAAAAGAGTGTTGTTCCTTTTGAGTGTGTAGTAGTCACTTTGAGTATTGTATTCGTGACTACACAGTGTAAAATTCCTTACTATAGTAATATCAGTTGCTCCTCTTGGCCCGTGGTTTTTTCCCTTATTCAGAAGGGTTTCCACGTAAAATTCTTGGTGTCGTTATTTTCCCATTTTATTTCCATTACTTTTACCATATATATTTTGTGCTTGTCCGCGTTTTCCCAACAAACTGGTATCAGAGCCCAGGTTGTCAACAAGTCTCAGCCCACCGGGAGAAACTGGGTTGTCGCTCTCTCCAGCCGAAGGCCCATTGTGTGAAGGGGGAGATTGTTGGGTTATCCCACATCGGAAGTGGAAGGGGTTGGTGGTCAATTTATAAGTGTGAGGGAAAGTCTCAACCTTTGAGCTAGCTTTTGGGTTGAGAAGGCCCAAGACCACCCAACATTGGTATCAGAGCCAAGGTTTTATCTGAGTATGCTCTGTGGTTGCAGCACAGTCTGAACTTCCACATCAGAAAAGATTTACTTTGATTTGCGATAACTATATTTTTGGGGGAAAACAATGGAAACCAACACAAGTAGAATGGTTACTTTGAATGGTGTTAATTATGCCATTTGGAAGGGAAAAATGGAAGATTTGCTTTATGTTAAGAATTTTTACAAACCAGTATTTACCACTGTAAAGCCTGATAATAAAACAGATGAAGAGTGGAATCTGTTGCACAGACAGGTTTGTGGATTCATTAGGCAATGGGTCGACGATAATGTGTTGAACCATATTTTTGGGGAAACACATGCTCGAACCCTATGGGAGCATCTTGAAAGTTTGTATGCTAGAAAGACTGGCAACAACAAAATGTTCTTAATAAAGCAGATGTTGAGTTTGGAGTATCATGATGGTTCTCCAATGACAGATCATCTGAATAATTTTCAGGGGATTATGAACCAATTATCTGCTATGGGCATCAAATTTGATGAAGAAATTCAAGGCTTGCTTCTACTTGGTTCCCTACCAGACTCTTGGGAAACATTTAGAACGTCATTGTCAAATTGTACTCCGGATGGTGTGATCTCTATGGGTTCCGCCAAGAGTAGTGTCTTGAACGAAGAGATGAGAAGAAAAACTCAAGGTTCCTCTTCGTCGGATGTCCTGATAACTGGCCCCAGGGGGAGAAACAAAACTCGTGGTTCTCATAATAGAGAACAAAATAGAAGCAAATCCAGAGGCAGACTTAAAGATATTGAGTTCTATCATTGTGGTATGAAAGGGCACACGAAGAAGTTCTGCAGGAAGTTGAAGAGGGAGAACAAAAACAAAGAGGAAACTAAAGAAGATGGCAATGAAAATTGCCTAGCCACCATTACCACCGAAGATCTTGTTACTGTCCTTGATGCGGATATGATAAATATTGCTTGTGATGAGTCAAGCTGGGTTGTGGATACTGGTGCCGCATCTCATGTGACATCAAGGAAGGATTTTTTCTCTTCCTATACTCCTGGTGATTTTGGAACTTTGAGTATGGGTAATGAGACTGTTTCTAGGGTGGTTGGTATTGGTACAATTTGTTTGGAAACTAGTGTTAGAACTAAACTAGTTTTGAACAATGTGAAACATGCTCCTGATGTTCGTCTACACCTAATTTCTGTTGGTGTTTTAGATGATGAAGGATATGTTAGTACCAACGGTGATGGAAAATGGAAGCTCATTAAAGGTTCCTTGGTTATGGCTCGTGGTAACAAACGTCGTGGTCTATACTGGACTACGGCCTCTGCTTGTGTTGATATGGTGAATGCGGTTGAGAGCGATAGCTCTTCAACATTATGGCACAAGAGACTTAGCCACATCAGCGAGAAAGGACTTAATGTTCTAGCCAAGAAGAATTTTTTGTCAAATTTCAAAAGTGCTAAATTAGAAAAGTGAGCACTCTTGACTGGTAAACAAAATAGAGTTTCCTTTAAGTCCTACCCTCCTTCGAGAAAGACAGAGTTGCTTGAGTTGGTGCACTCTGATTTATATGGTCCAATGAAGACAAAGACATTAGGTGGTGCACTCTACTTTGTCACTTTCATTGATGATTGCTCGAGAAAACTTTGGGTCTATGTCTTGAAGACTAAAGACCAAGTGTTGGGTGTCTTTAAGCAGTTTCAGGCTTCAGTTGAAAGAGAAACTGGAAAGAAACTGAAATGCATTAATACTGATAATGGTGGTGAATATTGTGGACCATTTGACGAATACTGCAAGCATCAAGGTATTAGACACTAGAAGACTCCTCCCAAGACTCCTCAGCTTAATGGTTTGGCTGAGAAGATGAACATGACCTTGATGGAAAGAGTTAGATGTTTGCTTTCTGAAGCAAAGTTGCCGAACTCATTTAGGGGTGAGGCTTTATTGACCGCTACACATGTTATTAATCTATCTCCTGCTGTTGCTTTGCAAAGTGATGTACCAAATAGTTTTTGGTATGGAAAGGATGTTTCTTATGACCATTTGAAAGTATTTGGTTGCAAAGCTTTTGTACATGTGCTGAAAGATGAGAGGTCAAAGTTAGATGCCAAGACAAATCAATGCATTTTCATTGGATATGGCCTAGATGAATTTGGTTACAGGCTATATGATCCAATTGAAAAGAAACTTGTGAGAAGCCGTGATATTATTTTCATGAAAAATCAAACAATTGAAGATATTGACAAAGCGAAAACGGTAGAATCTTCAAGTTTTGATGGTATAGTTCATTATGATGACGTTCCTCACACAAGTGTGCATGATGTTGTTGGGTTTGATAATCATGGTGATGCCCAGAATCATGTATCGAATCAACATGTTGATGTTGATAATAACAATGATATTGTTATTGATGATCCTGTTGCTCATGAAGTTGTGGATGAATCAAATATTCCGCTTTGGAGGTCCACAAGACAGCGGTTTTCTTCCTCCCGTTATTCACCCAATGAGTATGTGTTACTTACTGACGGGGGAGAACCTAAATGTTATGAGGAGGCCATTGAAGATGAGCACAAGGATCAATGGATTGAAGCCATGCAAGACGAAATGAAGTCTTTGCATGAGAACCACACTTATGAGTTGGTAAAATTGTCCAAGGGCATGAGAGCTTTGAAGAACAAGTGGGTGTTCAAAGTTAAAGTTGAAGAACACAACTTGAAGCCCAGGTACAAAGCTAGATTGGTTGTTAAGGGATTCGGTCAAAGGAAAGATATTGACTTTGACGAAATATTTTCTCCTGTTGTGAAAATGTCCTCGATTCGCACAGTTCTAGGTTTGGCTGCTAGTCTTAATTTAGAGATTGAGCAGATGGATGTGAAGACGGCTTTCCTTCACGGTGACCTAGAAGAAGAGATTTATATGGAACAACCTGAGGGCTTCAAAGTAGAAGGTAAAGAAAATTTTATGTGCAAACTCAAAAAAAGTCTTTATGGCCTAAAACAAGCTCCTAGACAGTGGTACAAGAAGTTTGAATCTGTTATGGGGGAGCAAGGCTATAAGAAGACTTCTTCAGATCATTGCGTATTTGTACAAAAATTTTCTGACAATGATTTTATCCTCCTCCTGTTGTATGTGGATGATATGTTGATTGTGGGCAAGAATACTTTCAAGATTGACGAGCTGAAAAAAGAGTTGTGTAAGTCTTTTTCTATGAAAGACTTGGGTCATGCCAAGCAAATTTTGGGCATGAGAATTACACATCTTAAAGATAAAAAGAAGATTTATTTATCCCAGAAGAAGTACATTGAACGTGTACTAGAGCGCTGCAATATGAAGAATGCTAAGCCTGTTAGTATACCTCTTGCAGTTCATATGAAGTTGAGCAAGAAGATGTGTCCTACAGCTAGGGAGGAAAAAGAGAACATGGCCAAAGTTCCATATTCCTCCGTCGTCGGAAGTCTAATGTATGCAATGGTGTGCACTAGACCTGATATTACTCACGCAGTTGGTGTTGTCAGCAGATTTCTCGAAAATCCGGGAAAAGAGGCATGAGCTCTATACAGATTCTGATATGGCAGGTGACCTTGATAACAGAAAATCCACTACTGGATATTTGTTTACTTTTTCAGGGGGAGCTATATCATGGCAGTCAAAGTTGCAGAACTGTGTTGCACTATCTACAACTGAAGCTGAGTATATTGCGGCTACTGAAGCCGACAAGGAGATGATATGGCTAAAGCGATTTCTTCAAAAGCTTGGTTTGAATTAGATGGAGTATATTGTCTATTGTGACAGCCAGAGTGCAATAGACTTGAGCAAGAACTTCATGTACCAAACAAGGACAAAACATATTGACGTTAGATATCATTGGATTCGTGAGGAAGTGGAGAGTGAATCATTTCACATAAAAAAGATCCGCACAAGTGATAATCTTGCAAATATGCTGACCAAGACGATACCGAAAGACAAGTTTGAGTTATGCAAAGAGCTTGTAGGCATGAGCTCTATCTAAAGAAGATAAAGATACCTTCTTCCAGTAAATGGGACTCGATGAGGAGATTTGTTGAATCCATCCCATTTTTTGGTCAATTGGTACAAGTAATTGTTAAAAAGGAATAGTGATAAGAGTTGAAAATTAAGACTTGGTAGTTGGCAAATTGGTAAGATTTGCAACCCATTTTTGACTTTGCTATATTTACCTATGTCATTAGTGACATAGGCATGATTTTATCCTTCTATAAATAGAGCATTCTTGCTCATTTGTAGAACACACCAAGTTAGAGAGAAAAATCATCTTAAGAGCAAAGAGAGGTATTCCATAGACTATACAAGAAAATAGTCTGTGAAGAAAAATAGAGTGTGAGCGATATTTTAGTAAGACGGAAACCAAAAGAGTGTTGTTCCTTTTGAGTGTGTAGTAGTCACTTTGAGTATTGTATTCGTGACTACACAGTGTAAAATTCCTTACTATAGTAATATCAGTTGCTCCTCTAGGCCCGTGGTTTTTTCCCTTATTCAGAAGGGTTTCCACGTAAAATTCTTGGTGTCGTTATTTTCCCATTTTATTTCCATTACTTTTACCATATATATTTTGTGCTTGTCTGCGTTTTCTCAATAATTCCATGGCATTTTTCTGATATGAGTTTCCTCTTTTAAGTCTCAGCGCTAATTTCTGCAATGTAGAGATAACTAAAGAAATAAAAGTGTTTAACAAGAGATGAGAAGAAACAATGATATAGCCGCTGGCCTGTGACTTGCTTCAATTTTTTTGTCCAAAGAGAATATATATAGAGAATCTTACATCTTTCATTCCAGTGTACAAGCTTCACTCGAACAAACATCACTTCTCTGAGAAGCTGACTTTCTCACACGAGTCTTAAGTCTCGTTGTTACTGGTGTTGTTCATCTATGATACTTAGAACAATTTTTTTGAAGAACTTAGATAATTGTGTTTTCTTTTTCAGTTTTTTGCAGGAAACAACTTATTTTTTTCAAACATTGATATGTGTAACAAAATAGTAAACGCTTACTTCCACGAATCATTAGAAAGTTAAGAGGGGGTCAAATAAAAATACTCTTCCTTAGTCGATTACTTATCGACTTTTAGTATAACAGACGATAAACAAATATAAAGCACGAAAGTAAATGATAAAAGAGTGGTTCCTAATCGAGTCCTTTTGTATTACAAGTTTATTTTTTAGACTTGCGGTTATAATATTTGTAATTTGTTGACTTCTATGAGCCCTTACTTCCTACACATAACCTCTATTTGTCATTAATATGGAAAGTTGTTAGATATGGGGATTTCATCAGCCAAACAAGGGACTCTCGTCTTTTTTATTTCCTATTAATTTGACGGGAAAATCAAAGTTATGGGAACATTTCTATGCTGGCAAACGAGAGTTACATGAGTTTGTTAGATTTAGTAGAGCAAGGAACACATCTCTCAGCATTAGCGTAGATGAAATTACGTCCATTAACTGTGGCACAGAAATCATTAACAAATTTGTTCAAGGAGACGCCATAGACATTTATCCGAGTACTTTGGTTGGGGAAATTAAACCCAATCACTAACACAAAAATAACTATTAGCGGCATTAAATATTGACATTAATAAAGAGTGCTAAAGTCTTTACCGGCACTAGTTAAGTGTCATTAGAACCAATGTTGCTAAAGGCTTTACGGACATATATAAAGAGTGTCAATTGCCGCTAAAAATACACATTTAGCGGCAATTAAGAATTATTCTTAATTGCCGCTAATGATCATTTTTGTTGTAGTGAATGCAGCTAGCGTTGGCACAACATTTGAAGTAATTAGTCTGTCGTTTGATACAAAAGATGGTCATGGAATAGTTTAATTTGAAGGAAAATGACATGATTGAATTCGCACAAAAAAAAGAAGGGAAAATTACGCGGATAAGCAAAATTATACTATTTAATTACTCGTCATAGCTATAGTTTGCTATAATTATCACTCGCGACTAATATTATACATTAATTACGTGGGCTGACTTTGAGTTTGTATAATTAGTCATGTTTGTATATGTATAATTCGCCAGGATATACACATAAATATGTATAATATACAATTTTTTAGCCTATATACATATACAATTCACGTCTCTCCCACTCTCTGCCCTCTCTCGCTCGCCTCTCTCCTTCCTCTATCGATCTCGCTTGCCTCTCTCCTCCCTCTCCCAATCTGGCTTGCCATTTATACAAATGTAAATATATAATATACAGTTATATACAATTATATACATATACAGTTCACCTATCTCCCACTCTCTGCCCTCTCTCGCTCGCCTCTCTCCTCCCTCTCTCGATCTCTCTCACCTCTCTCCTCCCTCTCTCGATCTTGCTCGCCTCTCTCCTCTCTCTTCCTGTCTCGCTCGCCTCTCTCCCTCCTCTCCCAATCTCTCTTGCCATATATGCAATTACATATGTATAATATATAATTATCTAACCAATATACATATACAATTCACCTTTCTCCCACTCTTTTCCCCCTCTCTCTCTCCTCTCTCCTCTCTCTCCCAGTCTCGCTGGCCTCTCTCCTCCATATAACATTTAGCTACAAATTGTAATTATCAAACTATAGATATGGAGAGTAATTAATTATTTTTAAGTGGCTATATGTGAAAGTTTCCCCCCCCCCAAAAAAAAAGCATGGGTTAGCCAGAATTATTTTTATTCTGACTCTAAAAAAAAAAAACTACGACAATTAAAAGTGGATTGAGAAAAACATGTTAACTTTGATTTAATTAATTAGGGGTTTGGTGGCCTAGTGAGTAGAGGGGACAAAGTAGGTACTGTCTAGAGCCGTCAATATGGGCTAGGCTCGTTGGGCCGGCATGACTTGATCCGGGATTTAATAGATTTGGGCTAAGATTTTTGGAGCTCATTTAAGAAAAGAGGTTTTTAGTCCGGCCTAAATAAGTCTGTTGATTTGTGGGACTTGAGAAAAAAAAATTATAGGTAGGGTCGACCTCTGGACCAATAAGAATTAATTAAAAAATATAATATTATATTAAAAATTAAAATAAAGAGAGTTCAAATTTAAAATAATTAGATTAATATTTATATTTATATATTTATATTTTTACTTGAAAAAAAACCTTAATAAATATTATAAAGATAATTTTATTTGTGGATTTAATTAACAAGTAGTAACATTAACATCATTTAATATTGTTTTGTCGATATTTATGCTAATATTTTTAAATTATAATTTATAGTTTAATTTAATAATTATAAAAAAAATATAATTTCTGTAAAGGTGGGCTGGCCTGACAAGACTGTAGCCCATGTACTTGTGGGTTGGACCAACTATTTTCTAGCTCACGCAAAAAATAGGTTAGCCCGACCTGACCAATAAAATGTCAAAGCCTTTATGGGTTAACCCGGATGGGGTGGACTAGCTCATATTGACAGCTCTAGTATTCTCATTATCTCACCATTATTCTTTTAATTTAATTTAATGATAACACATAAATAAGGTAAAACTTACCTACATTGGGTGTTTACACCAAACCAATACATGCATACCATGTATTTAAATTTATAATTCATTTTACTTCATTAAATCACGTAATAAGGCATTTTGCATTGGTTTGATATAAACACCCGGTGCGAATACGTTTCTCCCATAAATATCTCCATGCATTATAGTTATATTATTAATTACAAATTAAATTATACAAGAATTTTATTATTTTTCCCACTTGATTGTTAAAGTTTCACTCTTGTTTTAAAAAATATATTTATTTAAACTGTTGTACCTATAGTATTTGTATGGGTGATATTATTTTCTAAAAAATAAAAATTAATTATAGACAACTCTTAAATTTTGGATAACTACTTAAAGGAATTAATTCCACCATTGAAAAATTTCATTTATAGTTTGAAGTAAATTCTAGAAACCAGCAAATCCTACTCCAAAAAGTTTTATAGCTCTGGAAATTAATTATTAATGAGTTATGACATTTAAATTCTTCTCAACTTTTCAGTCGATTCATGTAGAAGAATGTTGCATATGAAGGCGCTAAAATTAATTGTCACTTGTAGGGGTGGAAAACTAGACTAAATCTATATATATTATATGGTTGTAAGTTTAATTAATCCATTTTAAAATGGATTACTTATTGATTATAAATGAATAAAATATGAATTGATTCTTGTTACGTAGTCAAAATGTCAATATTTTGACATTTAATAGGATTCATTGTCAATACTTTCAATATTTAGTAAAAATGTCAAAAAAAAAAAATAATTGTTAAAAACAGAAAGGAGAAATTAAGGGGAGAGAAAAATATTAAAAAGAGACAATTGCTTAAAAGTCTTATCAGTTACAAAAATTCAAAAACAAAGAACTAATTAACAATTTATCAAAATACACCAACTTCCATCTCTTTTTTATTCTTTCACCATGTTCTAAAAAACACACCTATCACCATTGTTCTAAAAATTCAATATTCAATTTTCTTAATTTTTTTGTTTGTTTGTAAACACGTTTATTTACCATACATTATAATATTTGAAGCAGTTTATTCTACTAAGGCATCATTTTGACGTTATGAAATTATAATTTATCTTTAAAAATGTCTAAATTTTATGAAGTTATTTGGCTATCATGTTAAGGTTATGAAGTTTATGTATCTCCTTTAAGAAACTTTCCGGTATTCAGAATACAATACTCATGTATATTCATGGTATAGGTATTCATCCATCTTATATATGTATTTTATTTTGCTTATTTCCAATATCACTTTGTATACCAATAATTTGTATTTAGATTTGATTTTGTATTCATCCTAATGTATACCATAAAGTTTGTATTTAAATTTAATTTCGTATTCGTCCTAATGTATACCATAAATTTTGTATTTATATTTTGATTTTGTATTCATTTTCAACTATAAATAGCCAAAATACAGTTTATTTATGTATTCATTATGTGTATTCATCCTAATTGCATAAGTCAAATAGTTTTGTATTTGAATTATCACTTTGTAAAAACAAATTTGACTACAAACTACAGAACATTCAAAATACTTTCAAATACTTTTGCGAAACAAAAAAGAAGAAGAGAAAAGTGAATGATGGGGATGGTGAAACTGAAAATTTGATGGAAGAGAAAAAAAATTGAAAAGTGAAAAGATGAAAAATAAATTTAATGGTATTAAAGCATAGGAAGAAGTGTAAATGGGTAATAGATGTAGAATTTGATTCAATGTTGGACTGTTTTGAGAAATAAATTTGCATACAAATTACTTTCTAAAGTATTGACATTTTGACATTTTCAATAATTATTTTAAAGTGTAGATGTTTTTACTAATTAAGTTAGGCATTTTCCCTATATTTTTAATAAACACTTAAAAATTCTTCAAGATAATTGGGTTGATCATTTCCCAATCTATTATTTAGCGAAGATACTGTATAATAAGAAAAAACTTACTTTCTGAGTGATTTTTTTTTAATCTCGAAAAGAAAAGGTTTGGTTGAAGGCAAAATTCGGTGTAATTTTGAAATACCCGCATACAAAATAATATAAGAGCTTCCAAAAAAAAAATACTAATTATGTAGGAATGGCTTTATCCCAAGACAAATTTAGTCCAAATGAGTTTTCACTTTTCCAATTAAGAGCGTTCTAGTTCGACATGCTACCTTCTCGATCTATCGATTCTTGATAGACAAGGCTGGTTCAGATTGATTTTAGCTCCATTCATTTACTAACTCGTCCTATTTTAATCTAAATAGTAGTAACGTTTTCGGAAAAAGATTTCATGAGAAATAAATAAATTCACAATTTATTTTTAAATATTTAATAGATGAGTGAAACTTAATTTTCGATTTTTAGTTAGTGAGTGAATTTCTCTCCAAATAGTTTTGGTTAAGAGGAGAAATAAATTTATAAACTCTATTGAAAATATTGTTTGGAATTTTAGGTTTCTAGTTTATAAAGTATTTCCCATGCTTGGTGCCAAAATCGACAACCACCCTTTGCCAAGAAAATGCAAAAGGTCTATATGTGGCCATAACTTTATAGCGATATTTGACTGATATGATTTAAAATATTTTTTCTGAAATTTTTGTAATTGTAAAAACTTTTAGCGTAATTAGCCGCCCAAATAAATACTTTAGTATATACACTAGTGTTTGTTCTAAACAATGCACTTTATGAATGTTAAATGCAATAAATTAAAGATTGATGCCATCCAACCTATATATATAAGAGGAATGAATATTGATTGATTTATTCAGAAACAACACTTTATTCATCAAAAAAAGAAAAAGAAGAAGATGGATTCCTATATTGAAATTCAATCAAGGAAAATGTTGAAACCCTCAGCTCCTACCCCGGATAATCTTCGGAGATTGAAGCTTTTCTTGTTCGATCAGCTGACTGTTGGTGCGTATGTACCAATCCTCTTCAACTACTTGCCGAGCAGCAGTGCAATATCATATAATCATGATGATGATAAGCTTGAAAAATCATTGGCGGAGACGCTAACCAAGTTTTACCCTTTTGCTGGAAGATTTAGAAAAGATGTTGATCCATTTTCCATCGACTGCAATGATGAAGGTGTTGAATATGTTCAAACCAAAGTCAATGCAGACGATCTTTCCCAATTTCTGGGTAAAGACGATGATATTGAGTCGTCTTTGATTCATCTTCTTCCTGTAATGGATCGTGTGCCATCAAATCCATTATTTGGTGTTCAAGTGAATGTATTCAATAATGGAGGAGTAACCATAGGGATACAAATTTCACATATCATATCTGATGCTTTCACTTTAGTAAAATTTGTAAATGAATGGGCGCACACTACCCTTACAGGGACGATGCCACAAGATAATAATAATAATAATAATAATCTCTCCAGTTTTGGTCAATTGCCATGGCTCTTTCCAGCAAGAGCGCTACAGTTTCCATTACCTGATCTCAACACTACTACTGGCCCTAATTATAAGAATGTCACAAAGAGGTTTGTCTTTGATGCTTCGGCAATAGAAAACCTCAGGAAAACAATCAAAGACAATGACATGATGATGAAGGAACCTTCTAGAGTGGTGGTCGTGATGTCCCTAATATGGAAGGTTCTTACACACATTTCTTCCGCCAAAAATAATGGAAATTCAAGGGATTCATCTTTAGTATTTGCTATTAATTTGAGGGGAAAACTGTCATGTACTGCACCGTCTTTAGAACACGTTGTAGGGAATTATGTAATACCAGCAATTGCTAATAAGGAGGGCGATGATGAGTTGAATGATTTTGTAAAGTTGGTAGGAAATACAATACGGGACACATGTGTAGCCATTGGTAAGGCGGAAAGCATTGATGACATTTCCTCTTTAACTCTTAACAATCTGACAAAATGTATAGAAAAAATTTGCCAAGGAGACGAGATGGACGTTTATCCAAGCACTAGTTGGTGCAGATTTTGTTGGTATGAAGCTGACTTTGGTTGGGGAAAGCCATTCTGGGTGACCCCTGTTTCCTTCGGTCATCATGAACTAACTATTCTGATGGACACAAAAGATGGTGATGGAATACAACTAGTAATTTGTTTGAAGGAGAATGACATGACTGAATTTGAGAGAGACCCTCACATTTTGTCCTCCACATCCAAACTAACATTCCATTCCTTTGGATAAAATGAAACTACATTAATTATAATTAGTATGTTACAATATTTCGCATTGCTTTAATTTGCTTGTTGCTTCTTCATTCATCACAAACCAATGTTTGGCTATGGCCACTTATCTTTATGTATTATGTATCTATCTGTTAGCCCCTGGAGCTTGGGAGGCATCTTCCTATTAAATAAAAATTTTGTTGGTCTAGTAAAATTAACTTATTATAATTGTGAAATCACCATTTCAACAAAAGAAAAGATGAACCAAAATCATTTTTTTTTAAAAAAAAAATTGTATGATAGATTGCTTGAAGTAATTAGATCACAAGAATAGTATTTGGATAACTAAAGTAGGTATGTACCAACACTCTTCCATTAATTACTTGCCAAACTTTGAAGAAATTACAGAAAGATGTGATCAAGGGACAAACGTGTGACACACGTATCCAGACTAGCCAGTGAAATTATAAGAATCTTTGAATGCATTCTTTTGATTAAAGACAAATTAATGGAGACACTCTTGTGACATTTTATGAGCTCAAATCTAACAATTAGACTTGAAATATTGCTTAATCCAACAAATTATCAAATTTAGATGCTTGTACTGCGATTAGGATGTTACTTCTTCTTTTAAGAGGGATGGAGAGAGATAAAGTAAAAGAAACCTAACTGAACTTTCTCCTAACTTCATGTTGAACTGAATGGTATTTGATAATTTCCAGAAATGCCTACAATATGACTTGGGGCATATCCATAGATTCCTTTGAAACTGTTTGAAGCAGATATTACTAGTCGATGAAACTATGGACAGGACACATTTGACATATTCTTTAGATTACTGGAATAAAAGCTGTTTGGTAGAGAAGAGAATATAACATACATTCCACATGCTACTTATGAGTTATGAGTAATTAATTCTTGCACAATTGTCTTTGTTTAGCCTGTCTTTTTGGTGGTTTATTTGTAATCATTTTTATTTTAATCTTTTTGTTTCTGTTTCATTCTTAAGAGGATCTAAGCAAAGTTTGGTTCTTATGTTTCAAATCATAGTCACTAGTTTCATATCATTCAATGCAGAGGGACAGAACTGGTATAGGAGGCTCTTGGTCTGACTTTGTAGATTACCTTATAGCTGCCGTAAAGTCTGAATTGTTATGGATGGACAGTCAAAAGTTGGAGGTGATCTTTAATTTTATTCTCTTCAAACTTGTTCAGTGGTATGATTATGTATAGACAATATTTACTTTTCTCTTTCCTCTTTTTAGCAAGAAGCATATGCCCTAGGTTTTTGATAAATGAGAAAGCATATCTCCGATATAATTGATGTTTAATTTTGGAGACGTTCTGAAGGTTGAAACAATGGTGAAAAAGTACGGGCTTAAGTCAGATCTCTATTGTAAACATATGGTTATTAGAAACTCCTCTATGTCTCTTTACATTATTCTCACACTTGTGATAGTTCATTTGTGTGTATCCTTTATGAAACTTATATAGTATTTTATATGAATTTCTTTCTTCTCTAACACCTTCTTGAGATTTTTTCTTGTCACTCTATCATATGTTTTCTTGATTCATGAATATCAGGTAAAGATATATTTTCCTCTGTTAATAAATTTTCATTGAATATAGTTACCAAAAATATTGCTTCTGTCGGAGATCTATAAGACATAAATCTAAATTGGTTGTCCATAAACGAATCAATTTATGCTCAACCAGTTTGGATTCAATGCTGCCAATATTCCTTGAACCACAAAATTTACCAATGCTCACTGGAGTGTTTTCATATTTCTTGGTTTTAGTGAATAAAATTTAACTTCCAAAGGGAGGCTAAAATGGTGTTTGGATTGGCTTAAAAGTTAGACAAAACTTATTTTAAAATATTTTTTGATTTCTAAAAGTGTTTGGCAAATATATAAAAAAATTAAAATAAGTAAAGAATGGCTTAATAAGTTAAAAATAACTTTAAAAGGTTAAAAATCAAAAGTAGATTTCCCTCTACTTTTTCTTTTTTGACTTAAATCATTTCAGTTTGACTTTTTTATTTTGAGTTAGAAGCTACTTTTTTTTTAAGAAATCCAAACGGGCTCTAAATTTTATGATGCCAGCTCTATACCAATGTATGAACTGTAGTTGTTAAGTCGGGTCCTAAAAACTATGCAGATATATTATTGGTGTAGGTAATCTTTCTTATCAACCCTCTTTATATGCAATGACAATAATTATGTTGCATCCTTAGTTTCTGTTGTTCATCTTTTATAAATTTGGGTGAGTTTCTTAGTTGGAACTTTTGAATATTTGGGGTTTCAACGTATTGATTCCCCCTTCCCCTCTCTTTCTTTTAGGTGCTGCACATGCAAAATTGGTTGCCCAGAAAGCAAAAGGGATGCCAAGAATCGCTATATCACTTAGTAAACTTGTGGATACTGCAGCAGCTGAGGCAATGGCAAATCTTTCTTTGGAGCTCTACACAACATTCACAAATGTACATACTTTGCTTAAAGCTGGTCTGTACCCTGATCCGTGAATAATGGTTTCTGTTCTTAATTTAATTGGTGAATACCTGTAATTAATTGGGTAAAGCTTATGGAAAGTATTTCTAGCTGTTTTTGGTGTAATCAGTGGTGCCATTTCAAGATTAGACAGTTTGGTCCTGTTGCTGATTCTTCTTTAAGTTCTTCAAGAAAAGCTGCAGTAGCCTGGCTATATCTCTTTGTTTGTTCCTTCTTCAGTCGTTGAAAGTGACTTTGCATGAGGTGTTGGAATTAACGTTCTAATGATATTTCATTTGAGTCAATGTTAATTTTATCACGCTTGTACATTGGATATTGAAATTAGTTTGCTTGTAAAGTTTCTTTTATTTACTATACTCTCATATGTTAGGTAATTTTTGTATTTTCTGTAAATTGTGCACCTTAGTTTGAAGAAGTGCATGGTTCAGTTTTCGTTACTCGCTTAGAACTCAAGAGTTCTGTCATGTTTTTGCACTTCTTGCTTTCTGAAAGAGTGATCTTAGATTGCTAACCAAAGGGCGATCAGTATACTCTGGTTGGCAGTCCTTTCTTTTCAGAATCACCACTCTAGCATGGGTACAACTTTCCAAGTCCCCCTTTTGCACCTACAGCAAAGGTCTAACATAAAAAAAAGTAAACATATCGTACCTCTGCATTCGTTCAATCTTAGAACCTTCATGGAAGAATTTGCTGACCTCATGTGCCTACCAATAGGTTTTCTTTTTGAGAGTGTATTTCATTTTCTTGCGGTCCTCTTTGCAGAGAAACAACGATGCTGTGAGCTGACAAATGTTTTATCTGAAGAAAAGGTATTTTTTTTTTCAATCAGCCTTAAACTTTTGCTGTCTGCGCTAGTTGCTTTACGAATGAATAAATGCTTATTTTTATTTTCCTTTGTTCCATCTCATGCAATTTCATTTACTCATGGGGAACTCGAGGTTTTTGGTCTGTATTATACATGAATCTTTTTCTTACTGTCCCTTGCTATTTGACTGAAGTCTGAACATGTTTATCCCTTTTTCTTAAAAATGAAATCAGTGCTCACTATCCAATAGATGAAGTGTGTTAGCTCCATTAGAATTCTCTGTGTTGTCTTAACTGCACTTGGGGGAAACAACCCATATTGCTCAATCCGTCTTGCTATACTTTATAATTCACCCTCCCATCAAAAGCACACAGACATGAGTAGTCACCTTGCCCACCACCACAGTATTTACCAGGTCATAACCTGTCAAGCTCTGGAACTTGGAAAAAATTAGTTGGTTGATGTGATGCTAGTGATTGAGAAGTGTGGGAAATGGTTTGTAGATTAGAAAACTGCTTCCTATGTAGCCTTTTTTGTGTTCAGATCTATTGTACGTGGTAAAGCATTCAATAGTAGGAAAATGCATGTTACATTATGACAATCTCAGAAAGTAAAATCCACAACCAGAACTTGGGATGTAAAGAAGTGTTGCTTGACTGTAAGGAGTACAATTAGTCAGTGCAAGTGATACAATGTCAACTAATTCCTTTGTCTCTTCTATTATCATGTAGCCATTATGTTTTTTATAGTTGCTTTGTTTACTTGGCAGGAAAAGAATGAAATTGCACAGAAGCAACTCGATGCACTTCTGTACTCCAAAAGACAGAAGATTGAAAACACAGCCTCAGATACTGCAACCATCAGTAGTTCACTAGAGTCTCCATAGTAAAGAAAAAAAATGTATATATATATATATATAAATATATATCCATTTTGTAGTGGAAATTTAAATCTGAGGCCTGTACAGGATTGAATTTTGATTCAACTATCTTTTCAACTAGTTTAGATTAGTGATCAAAACCTTGGCTAATTTATTGTGGAGAAAAGACGAAAGAAACTTGATAGTGCAATTAATAAGCTTCTGAAAATTTCTGTATCAAAGGCTCTTTTTTGATAATTTTCTCCTTGGAGGTATTTGCTGACTATACTTTTGCCAATCCCAGACTTCCTGTATTATCCTATTCTTTCTTGTCTATTAAGTATTTTATAGAGTACTTCTGTAGGAGAACAATTCACATCCTTTTTGTGATGTCTACTGACATGTATAAATGGATTTTGATTTTACCATTAACAATCACTGTTGCTGCAGCTAAAGTCTACTTGTAGATATTACTGCATTTAATCTGTTAACTCATTCATCCTTTACCCAATTGCAGTTAAGCAAGCAGCTCAACTTCCCTCTACTAAGGTGACTAACCGTGTGGTACCAGCACATCGTAGGTAGGTTAAATCAACTTATCCTTTCATTAATATTAAAAGTGTTACTTCAATGAGTAGTTGCTTGGCTTACAGGGCCAGAGTCCGAGGTGTTCTTTTGCATGATACTGAAGAGGAGAGACAAGATTAAGAAACTGTGTCATTTATCTCCGTGATTGATTGAAGCATTCACTTCATCCAAGTTTTATCCACTTACCGGAAGACTTGTCAAGAATCAAGGTTTTTCTCTTCATTGATTGCAGTGACCATGCTGTTGAATGCTTGGAAAAACAGAAGTGGATGGAAAGCTAGCTGAGTTGTTTCAGCAAGGACTTGAATGTAAGAATATAAATGTTTATTGAGTAGAAATTATCGAGAGTGTTTGGCCATTGGATTTAGGGCTCAAATTTGACGTTTTAAATTGAAATTAGCATTTGTTAATGAAATGTGAACAGAACTTCAGTTTCAAATTTCAAGTAGTGATTTTATTTTTTTAAAATGTATAATTTGACTCATAAGTTTATTATTTGCAAATAAAGATCCATTATTTTAAATTTTGTAAAAAAATTGTTGATACTTTGGGAGGTGATTATATTAATGAACAATTAGTTATTACTATTATAGCTTTATTTGAGCTGTGGTACTTTGCCTTTGGATATGAATTTTGGTAAGGTTGCATATGAGTTGAAGAAGTTTTGATAGTTCTCTCAAGTTAGAGATTGAAATTCAGACAAGGGTAATGTTGAAGCCCTCAACTCCAACCCTGAATCATCTTCGGACCCTCAAGCTTTCATTGTTCGATGAGCTGGCTCCTCATGCATATGTGCCACTACTTGCCAAGCAGTACGACTGAAGGAACAATTAGTGAAAGATGTGATAAGCTCCAAAAATCTTTGGCGGAGACATTAACCAACTTTTACCCTATAGCAGGGAGATTTAATGAAGGTGGATTCTCAATTCACTGCAATGATGAAGGCATTGAGTATGTTGAAACCAAAGTCAACGCTGAATTTCTCCACCTGGACCCAACACTGAGCTTTTGAATGATTTTCTTCCATGGCCTAGTACTGTTCCTCCATACTCAGATATGCCATCACTTGCTGTCCAGGTGAACCTATTCAATTGTGGAGGACTAGGTCATGACAAATCTCACACATAGTAACTGATGCTTTCGAACACTAGCCAACAAAAGATTGTCTCCCAAGCTTCGGTCACTTGTCGTCGCTCTTCCCAACAACACTGCAGTCAGGACCTCAATTTTTACCACCATCCAACAGAGGACCTAAGACTATCACAAGGAGGTTTGAGTTTAATGCTTTGGCAATAATTAAGCTAAAAAATACAATCGAAGATTCAAGTGCCACCAAGCCTACTAGAGTGGTGGCCGTTATGTTGTTAATATGGAAGGCATTTCCACCACCAAACTGTTGGACAAAATGATAATCACACCCAGGATAATGTCTAAACTAAATAGCAATAGAAAGAGAGTAACAACGACACCAAATATTAAAATGGGTAAATATGATACCCGAATAAGTAATACAATAATATTGATGAAAAACTTGGTAGTGTCAAAAGATTACTAATCAACACTCTTTTATTTCTTACAACTCACAACAATATTATTTGCACACTATTTTCTCACAAACTAAGAAGTAGTTTGTGGATTACTCTCTATTGCTTCTCTATTTTGGTGTGTCTTCAAGTGTTCAATTACTACTCTATTTATAGAGTTTTTTTGAACACTTGTTTACATCATTAATGACATAATGTGATAGCCAATTTCAACAAAATTGGCTGCCTAACTCTACCAAACTAATACCAAACTTATACCAAACTTTGACTACCTACTTCCACAAATGTGACTACCAACTTTCACATTGATGGCTATCAATTTTCACATTTGTGGCTAGTAATTTCAACAAGTATGGCTGCAAAATTAATTGCTGCCAAGATTTATTTCCACAAATCTCTCCCTTAATTTTGATTTTTCTTCTTTACTCCAAGGCTTGATCTCAATCTCTTAAAATCTTCAAACTTGAGAGGCTTTGTAAAAATATCCGCAACTTGATCATGAGATTTCACATACTTGAGCTCTACCTCTTTCTTAGTAATGCATTCTCGGATAAAGTGATACCTTGTGTCTATGTGCTTGCTTCAATCATGATACACTGGATTCTTTGCTAGTGCTTGCGCAGATTTGTTATCAACACAAATCATTGTGGCTTCAATTTGTGACAAATTGAGTTCCTTCAATAACCGTCTCAACCAAATAGCATGGCATGTACATGATGTCGCTGCCACATATTCAGCTTCATAAGTCGAGAGAGTAACAATTGATTGTTTCTTTGAACTCCAAGAAGTAACACAATCACCCAAGAAAAACACAAAACCAGATGTGCTTTTTCTATCATCAACATCTCCCGCATAATCACTTTTAGGTAGCGAAGAATTCTTTTAGCGACCTTCAAGTGAGTGGAGGTAGGAGCTTCCATGAATCGACTTACTACTCCAACTGCAAAGACTATATCTGGTCTCGTATATGTCAAGTACCTCAGACTTCCTACGAGCCTTTTGAACAAAGTGGAATCCACTTCTTCTCCATCGTCAAACTTTGACAATTTTGTTCCACTTTCCATTGGGGTGTTCACAGGGTTGGAATCAAACATGTTGAACTTCTTCAAAATCTCCTTTGTATAACTTTCTTGAGATATGAAGATGCCTTCCTCCATTTGCTTCACTTCTAGGCCCAAGTAATATGACATGAGCCTTATGTCTGTCATCTCAAACTCAAGGGACATAGCTTTCTTGAAGGCTTCAAATAAAACTAGGTTGTTACCCGTTAGAATGAGATCATTAACATAAAGACAAACAAGCAGAATATCTCCATTAGTATGAACTTTAATATAAAGAGCATATTCATGAAGACAACGAGTAAACCCATTGTCTTGAAAGTATTTGTCAATGCGACTATTCCAAGCTCGTGGAGCTTGCTTCAACCCATATAAGGCTTTCTTCAACCTCAACACCTTATCTTCATGATTTTTAACCACAAAACCCAATGGTTGCTCAACATAGACTTCTTCTTCAAGATATCCATTCAAGAATGTCAATTTGACATCTAGTTGATGGATCTTCCACTTTATTTGCGCCACTAAAGAGATCAATAGTCGGATTGTCTCCATGCGAGCAACAGGCGCATAAACTTCTTCATAGTCGATGCCATGCCTTTGTTTGTAGCCTTTAGCCACAAGTCTTGCCTTGTATCTTTCTACTTCTCCATGGGCATTTTTCTTCATCTTGTATACCCATTTGACTCCAATTTGCTCGATGGTCCTTTGGAAGAGTTGTCAACTCCCAAGTGTTGTTCTTCTCTATTGACTGGATCTCCTCCTCTATGGCTTTTCTCCACCTTTTGTCAGTAACAGCTTCATCAAAATTCATTGGTTCACTATCAGCAAAAAGACAGCACAAAAAATCAAAATTAGTAATTTCTTCTGTGTCATCATAGAGTTCTTGAATGTTCCTCATCCTATGTGGCCTTTCACTTGAATTCTCTTGAGAAGATGGAGATGCAATATTTGCTGGTGAAGGAGGCGGGGTAGCATCCTGTGCCATGGTCTCATGTTCTTCTTTATCTCCGAAGTATGGAAGAAAATCATGTTTTTTCTTCTGGAGCCTCCCAGTTCCATGATGCTTCTTCATCAAATTCAACATCACGACTCACCACCACCTTGTTATTGCTTGGATTGTATAATTTGTAGCCTTTTGAACTTGCGTCATAGCCAACAAACACATACTTGACACTCCGGTCGTCAAGTTTAGCTCTCCCTTGATGTGGAACATGAGCATAGGCTATGCTCCCTAAGATTATCAAGTGCTTAACACTTGGATTTCTTCCGCCCCATGCTTCTTGAGGTGTTTGATCTCGTATATTTTTTGTTGGAGACCTGTTGCTAAAATAAATTGCACAAGAAACAGCCTCGGCCCAAAATTCTTTTGGTAGATGTTTAGCTTTCAACATACATCTAGCCATATTAAGAATTGTTCTATTCTTTCTTTCTGCAACTCCATTTTGTTGTGGCGAGTAAGGTACCGTTAGAGGGCGAAGAATTCCATGAGATTGACAAAAGTCATTAAATTCTTTTGAAGTGAATTCGCCTCCTCTATCAGACCTTAATGCTTTTATTTCATAGCCACTTTCTTTTTCTACAAGTGCTTTGAAATTTTTAAAGGCAACAAAAACTTCAGATTTTTGCTTCAAGAAGTATACCCAAGTCTTTCTACTGAAATCATCAATAAAGAGCAAGAAATATTTTCTTTTACCAAAAGAAGGTGAATCGATTGGACCACACACATCGGTGTGAACAAGTTGGAGTGGCTTACTTGTTCTTGATGTAGTCTCCTTTGGGAAACTCCTCCTTGCATGTTTTCCAAGAAGACAAGCCTCACACAATTGATTTGGATGGTTGATTGGCGGTATCCCATCAACCATGTTCTTGTCTCCCATTGATTTGAGCGCTTCAAAATTCAAGTGCCCAAATCTCATATGCCAACACCATGAGTCATCTTGCACATTAGCCCTCAAACACTTTGCATCGATAGTTTGAAGATTCAAAGGAAACAACCTGTTCTTTGCCAAATAAACTTTAGCAATTAAGTTGTTACTTGAATCTCTTAGCCAAAGATGCATATTTTTCATATGAATATCATATCCTTTTTCAAGAAGTTGACCCAAACTCAAAATATTACTTTTCAATTTTGGCACATAATAAACATTGGTAATCAATTTATGACCACCATCTTTACAGGATATCAGAATCGTACCTATCCCTTCAATTTGGATCTTTGAGGTATCGCCAAAAGACACATTACCTTTCACGGTCTTTTTTATCTCCACAAATTTATCTTTCTGGCCACACATATGATTGCTTGCTCCATTGTCAAGATACCATGAGCTGCAATCATCTTTATCTTCTTCTTTGAGTGTTAATAACAGTGTTGACTCATCTTCATCTTTGTTGTTGTCAACAAGATTAACTTTCTCTTCAACATTACTACGACATTCCCAAGAGTAATGTCCCATTTTATGACAGTTATAACACTCAATTTTAGATTTGTCATACCTGATTTCATTTGTACCTTGATAGGCTCCACGTCCTCTGCCTCCTCGTTGACCACGACCATGACCTCTGAATGACTGGTGACCTTTATCTTCATTGTTGAAATAATTGGTGTAACTTCTTCCTCTTCCACGACCTCCACGGCCTCCATGGCCTATCCATTGTCCATTTCCTTTGTAACTTTTCTCACCTTCAAATCCTTTGTAGGATGCATGAGTTTTAAGAAGTTGCTCTAGTGGCTCTTCTTTTCTCCTTTTCATTTTCTCTTCATGGGCTAGTAAAGAACCTTCCAATTGTTCTACCGTCATAGAGTCTAGATCTTTAGACTCCTCAATAGCACACACCACATAATCAAATTTAGGTGTTAAAGAACGAAGGATCTTTTCTACCACACGCACATCATCTACTTCCTCTCCCTATCTTCTTAGTTGATTTACAACAGCCATCAATCTTGAGCAGAAATCCAAAATGAATTCGGATTCTTTCATTTTTAAAACTTCAAACTCAGCCCTTAGAGTTTGAAGTTTTATCTTCTTTACTTTATCAACTCCTTGGAGAGAATTTTATAAAATCTCCCACGCCTCTTTTGAGGTGGTTGCATCAGCCACTTTCTCAAACATGCCATCATCCAAATATTGATGGATAAGAGTGAGGGCCTGTTGATCTTTTTTTCTTGTCTTTAACAAGACCTCCTTTTCATTTGAGGGCAAAGTTTCCTCATTTGCGGGTTTTGTATACCCTTTGTCTACAATATCCCAAACATCTTGAGAGCCAAGAATAGCTTTCATTCGTAGACACCATTTTTCATAATTTTCTCTTGTGAGACGGGGGTATTGAAAGGACAACGGACTATTATTTGTCATGGCTCTGATACCACGTTGTTGGACAAAATGATAATCACACCCAGGATAATGTTCAAACTAAATAGCAATAGGAAGAGAGTAACAACGACACCAACTATTAAAATGGGTAAATATGATACCCGAATAAGTAATACAATAATATTGATGAAAAACTTGGTAGTGTCAAAAGACTACTAATCAACACTCTTTTATTTCTTACAACTCACAATAATATTATTTGCACACTATTTTCTCGCAAACTAAGAAGTAGTTTGTGGATTACTCTCTCTACTATCTATTGCTTCTCTATTTTGGTGTGTCTTCAAGTGTTCAATTACTACTCTATTTATAGAGTTTTTTTGAACACTTGTTTACATCATTAATTACATAATGTGACAGCCAATTTTAAATTGGCTGCCTAACTCTACCAAACTAATACCAAACTTTGACTACCTAATTCCACAAATGTGGCTACCAACTTTCACATTGGTGGCTACCAATTTTCACATTTGTGGCTAGTAATTTCAACAAGTATGACTGCAAAATTAATTGCTGCCAAGATTTATTTCCACACAAACATGGACATTCAAGAGACTCGTCTTTTGTAGTTCTTATTAATATGAGGGGAAAATGAAATCTACCATGTTTAGAGGATGATGCTCTAGGAAACTGTACAATGTCTGGAATTGCTAATCTAGAGTTGAATCATGAGTTGGTAGGTAATATAATACGGGACACATGTTTAGGCATTGGTAAGGCGGCAAGCGTTGATGATATTTCCTGTTTAGTTGTTAACAATCAGACAAAAGTTATAGAGAAATTTGCCCAAGGAGATGAGATTGACGTTTATCCGAGCACTAGTTGGTGCAGGTTTTGTTGGTATGAAGCTGACTTTGGTTGGGTTGGGGAAAGCCATTCTAGGTGAGCCTCGTTGAGTGCGATGCTTTTGAAGGAATAAGTCTGATGGACACAAAAGATGGTGATGGAATAGAAGCATGGGTTTCTTTAAAGGAGAATGACATGGATCAATTCGAGAGACCCCAATATTTTGTCATCCACTTCACTCCATTCCTTTGGATAAAATGAATCTATGTAGTAATAATATTTCTTGCTTTAATTTGTTTTTGCTTGTCCGTTCTTGTTTTTTCGTAATAAAAAAAGGGGAAACTTTCACATATAGCCACTTAAAAATAATTAATTACTCTTCATAGCTATAGTTTGATAATTACAATTTGTAACTACATGTTATATGGAGGAGAAAGGCGAGCGAGACTGGGAGAGAGAGAAGAGAGGCGAGAGAGAGGGGGAAAAGAGTGGGAGAAAGGTGAATTGTATATGTATATTGATTAGTTAATTGTATATTATACAAATGTAATTGTATATATGACAAGAGAGATTGGGAGAGGGAGGAGAGAGGCGAGCAAGACTGGGAGAGAGAGGAGAGAGGCGAGCGAGATCAAGAGAGAGAGGAGGGAGGCGATCGAGAGAGGGCAGAGAGTGGGAGAGAGGTGAATTGTATATGTATATAATTGTATATAACTGTATATTATACATATACATTTGTATAAATGGCAAGCGAGATTGGGAGAGGGAGGAGGGAGGCGAGCGAGATCGAGAGAGGGAGGAGAGAGGCGAGCGAGATAGGGCAGAGAGGGAGAGAGAGGTGAACTGTATATACATATAGGCTAAAAAATTGTATATTATACATATTTATTTGTATATCGTGGCGAATTATACATATACAAACATAACTAATTATTCAAATTCGAAGTCATCCCACGTAATTAATGTATAATGTTAGTCGCGAGTGGTAATTATAGCAAACTATAGCTATGATGAGTAATTAAATAGTATAAGTTTGCTTATCCGCGTAATTTTCCCCAAAAAATAGTAATTACCTACTTTTTTTATACTCTTCACTTTTATTTGTCACATTTTTATTTGAAACTCATTAAGAAAATAATTATTGATATAAGTATTTTACTTAACTATTCTTATTAAATGATGTCTTGAAAAATAAGTAATTTATTCTGAGGATAAAACATGAAAAAAAATATTGTCTTTTCTTGATAGCTTAAGAGTGACAAGTAAAAATGAAAATCTATTTTAAGAGTAAGTGACAAGTAAAAGTGAACGGAGCGAGTAATAAATTAGTATTTTTAAATTATGATTATTTTCATTAAGACTTTACAATATTAATTTTATATGATGATTTCATTATTATTTTTTATTGAATATTTTTGTGTCATCAATACTCATCTCATATTTTGTGTTATTTTTTTTAAGAAACACATTAGATAATTAGCTGGACAAAAGAAATATTTGAAGCACAAGTAATAATATGTTTTGTATGCAAGGTTTACCGGAAAAAATCTAAAAATCTGGAAAATCCGAAGTTTATTAGTTTGGTTTGATTTGTAAATTTAAAAATTCGACACAATGGTTTGATTTGGTATTTGAAAAATCTGAAAAAATCCGAACTTTATTGGTTTGGTTTCTAAATTTAAAAATTTTATACGAATAATTTGATTTGATATTTGAAAAATCCGAACCAACCCGGTCATGTACACCCTTAGTGTCAGATAGAGTTAAAGAACACAATCGTATTTGATACGATGAAGAAAGTCTAACACATGATAATTGAAGCCCTTAATTAATTGTTTAATCTAATTTCCATGCCATGTCTATTAAATAAATAAACTTAAGGCTTAAAAGGTTGCATAATTGTATAAACATGTGGGCAGTCTGTAGAGTTGACTAATGGCCTGCCAGGTTTATGAATTGGAATCGTGTTCGAGATCTTGATCTTTAAAAATATCCTTGAGTTTATGGAGTATTTTGAAATGTTTTTAGGGAAGTTTTCTACTCTTTATATAGGCGTAAATTAGAGTTTAGGGTTGAGTAACCTCCAAAAAATTTAATTTGAGTTGAACACAATTTATACAGTCTCAATTCGAATTGAATGCATCTCGTAAAGTCCCATAAAATTTCAATATCTACAAGTCAACTTGATTCATTTTTAAAGTTAATTAGAACACATTAATTCGATATTTTTTTAAATGAAAAAAAAATTAGATATTTAAAAACTATACAAAAAGTACTATAAATTACGATATTTTGTACCGTATATATGTCGAATATTGACATAGATGGTAATTTTTTTTTTTTTAAGTAATTTATGTGATTTTCCCGAATAAAAGTAAGAGAGAAAAACCCTTGAGAAAGTGCATGTCCGTGGGGGATCAAAGTTGTCAATCATTGAACTAGAGAACAATTTTTATAAAATGTGGATTAAAAACTCAAATAATAAAATATGGATTAAAGAAAAGTATTAAGGCCCCTCTTTTAAGATTTGAGCTTTACGCCCCCAATCTTGAGTTCACCCGTGGATATGTTGCCGAATAGGGGTGTACAAATTCGAACCGAAATTTGAACCAAATAGCAAATCAAGTCAAATAAAAAAAAATGATTAGTGGTTGGTTTGACTTGGTTTGGAGTTGGAAAAAATATCCGACTATATTTGGGTTGGTTTGATTTTAACTAAAAAAAAAATTAACTCGAGACCAAATCAACCGGACATTATATATATATATATATATATATATATATATATATATATATATATATATATAATTTTATTTTATACATAAAAATATTTACTGTGATATAATTTTTAAATATTTTTTATACTTTTACATTGTTTTATCTTTTAATAAATTATTTCAAGTTTGAAACTTAAAATTTTGAATGGTTCCATAAAGATTATAGTTCACAGATTTTGGTAATTATAATAAAATTTAAATCAAAATTAAATCAATATTAGTGCTAAAAGAAAATCAATTTAACACTAAGAATGACAATAATATTGAATATTTATTTTTTGGGCTTTACATTGATTTATACAATTGAAATACATAATCTAATTTTAATTTCCTTTAATATTTAGTCATTTAACTAATACTTATTTAAGCATGATTTAGTACTTTTAAATTATGATCATTTTCATTAAGACTTGTTAATTTGCAATGTTTGTTTCACGCGATTTTATTATTATTATTATTATATTTTTTTAATGTCATTAATCATATCATTGTTTTTTTTTTAAGAAACACCTTAAATAGTTGTATTTTGATAGGATTGAAGAAATATTTAATGTACAAGTAAATTATATGTTTGTATGAATATTTGGGCAGAAAAATTCGAAAAAGCTCGAAAAACTCAAGTTTTCTTAGTTTGATTTGGTTTATATATTTAAAAATCCGACACAAATGATTTGGTTTGATATTTGAAAAATCTGAACTAACCCGATCATGTACACCCCTATTGCCGAATATGAAGAGTGTGGTTTTGTATAATCAAAAGAGAATATTGTGCAGATTTTTAGAGCTATAAAATACAATCATATTTGATACGATGAAAAAAGCGTAACGCACGATAATTGAAGCCCCTCAATTGTTTAATCCAATTTCCATGCCATGTTTATTTATTAAATAAATGCATAAACTAAACATGTTGGGCTGGCTGTAGAGTTGAAACTAATAGCCTGCCAAGCCTATGTATATATAGTAGCAAAAAAAGAGAGAAGCTATTGTTGGGAATAAATTCGTAACAGAAATAATATTTGCGATGATAAAAGCAATAAAAGCGGAACACAACAATACGGTTAATCAACGAGAATAAAAGGAGAAATAATGACACCAAGATTTTACGTGAAAACCCTCCTAAATAAGGGAAAAACCACGACCCGAGAGGAGCAACGAATATTACTATAGTAAGGATTTTTACACTTGTAGGTCTGAGTGAAACTCCAAAGACCACTACACACTCAAAATAAATAACCCTCTTTTGATTTTTCCACCTCACTACAATATCGCTCGCACTCTCTATTTTTTCCTCACAGATTATTTTCTTCTGTGATGCCTCACTCTTCTTTTCTCTCCTTTGTAATTTTTGTTGTACATTGAGAATGAAGAATTGTCCTCCCTTTTATAGAGAACAAATACACTACCCTCCAAATGTGCTATAGAAGAAAAAACAATTTTTTCTTCTTCATAGCTTACCAACTCTTGCCAAACTTTGAAATTGAAGAAAAAACAATTTTTTTTTACCAACTCTGCCAAACTTTGAAATTGGCAGAAAAAAATTCAAAGTTTGATACATGGGGATGGACCCCACAATCTCCCCCTCCAGACCCATTCACGTGAAGGAGGTAGCTCTAGGTTTCTAGCTTGAGTGCATGCCGACAAGTTCTTTGCATAGCTCAAACTTGTCTCTTGATACCACCTTGGTCAGCATATCTGAAGGGTTTTCTCTAGTAGGGATCTTCATGACCTGCATAGATCCGTCCTCTATCTTTTCACGAATCCAGTGATATCTCACGTCGATATGCTTTGTCCTTGCATGATACATGGTGTTCTTACTCAAGTCTATTGCACTTTGACTGTCACAATAGACGACATACTCCTTCTGATACAATCCAAGTTCTTGAAGAAATCGTTTCAGCCATACCATCTCTTTGCCAGCTTCAGTAGCTGCAATATACTCTGCCTCAGTTGTAGAGAGTGCGACACACTTCTGCAAATTTGACTGCCATGATATAGCTCCCCCCAAAAATGTAAACAAATATCCAGTAGTGGATTTTCTATTATCGAGGTCACCTGCCATATCAGCATCTGTATAGCCCTTCAAGATTGGGTCAAATCCTTCAAAACACAAGCAGTCTCTTGTGGTACCTCTTAGGTACCTGAGTATCCACTTAACTGCCTCCCAATGTTCTTTTCCAGGATTTTCAAGGAATCTGCTAACAACACCAACTACATGAGCAATATCAGGTCTTGTACACACTATTGCATACATCAAACTTCCCACTGCTGAAGAATAAGGAACTTTGTTCATTCCCTCTTTCTCCTCTTTTGTTGTAGGACACATCTGTTTGCTCAACTTCAGATGACTCGCAAGAGGCGTGCTAACAGATTTAGCACTTTTCATGTTAAAGCGTTCTAGTACACGTTCAATGTACTTCTCTTAAGATAGCCACAACTTTCTTTTTGTTCATTCTCGAACAATCTTCATCCCTAAAATTTGTTGTGCTGGGCCCAAGTCCTTCATGTCAAATGACTTGGACAAATCTCTCTTCAACCTTGCAATCAACTCTTCGTCTTGTCCTTTCTTTTGTTCGAAGCCTTTTACAACCAATCGAGCTTTGTACCTGACCAACTTGCCATTTCCATATTTCTTGAGTTTAAAGACCCACTTGCACTTAAGCAGTCTTTTGCCTTTTGGAAGTTCAACTAGCTGGTATGTGCCATTTTTCTGTAGAGATTCCATCTCTTCGTGCATGGCTTTCATCCATTGGCTCTTTTCTGGATGAGACAACACCTCCTTAAGATTTTCTGGCTCCCCTTCATCATTGATGAGGACATACTCTGAGGAAGGGTATTTTGATGACTCTACCCTTTGTCTTTCTGATCTCCTCAGAGCTTGAGATTGTTCTTCTTCCTCTGGGTACTCCATTTGCTCGGTATTATCACCAAGTTGCTCCCCCTGCTCAATAATCTCATCAGCTTGCTATTCATGCTCAGCAACTTCATCGATCGTACTTTCTGCACTTATGGGATGGTTAGAAGAAGAAGGAATGGTAACAAGATTAGGGACTATACCATTCTTTTTCTTGGCCTTCTCGGATAGATCATCAGCAGTTCCAACTTCACTTTCTCGAAAGATTACATCTCTGCTTCTGATGACCTTCTTCTTTACAAGATCTCATAGTCTGTACCCGAACTCTTCATCTCCATATCCGATGAATATGCAAGGAACTGATTTATCATCTAGCTTGGTTATCTTCTCCTTCGGTACATGTGCAAAAGCTTTGCAACCGAACACCTTTAGGTGCGAGTAAGACATCTCCTTGTTGGTCTAAACTCTCTCCGGAATGTCAAACTCCAATGGAACTGATGGACTACGATTGATAAGATAACACGCTGGTCCGAACTGCTTCACCCCAGAATGTCTTGGGTAATTTAGCCATTCTGAGCATGCTTCTCACCTTCTCAACAATGGTGCGATTCATTCTCTCAGCTATACCATTGTGTTGTGGGGTTCCAGGAACTGTCTTTTCATGTCTGATTCCATGATTTGAACAATACTCTTCAAATTCTCTTGAAGTGTACTCACCTCCATTGTCAGTTCGGAGACGTTTTAGCTTCCGACCTGTCTCTCTTTCTACCAGAGCATGAAACTTTTGAAATACTTGAAACACCTGATCTTTGGTTCTCAAGATATAAACCCACAATTTTCGAGAAGCATCATCAATAAAGGTAATAAAGTATTTATTACCTCCTATCGATTCTATCTCCATTGGACCACAAACATCAGAATATACCAAATCAAGTATATTCAACTTTTTTTAGATGATGTCTGAAATGAGACTCTATGTTGTTTACCAAATAAGCAGTAGTCATAAGGTTTTATCGTTGTACCTTTGGCAAAAGAGATGAGTGATTTTTTTGGAAAGAATTTGCAATCCCTTCTCGCTCATATGACCCATTCTTTTATGCCATAAATCTGCAGAATTATCTTCGTGAGCCGCATTTAATTCACTTTGGCATATTTCTGCATTTGTCCTGTACAACGTGCCACGAGCAACTCCTTTCGCAATCACCAATGCCCCTTTGGTGAGTCTCCATTTTTGATTTGCAAAGTAGTTCTCATATCCATCTCGGTCCAAAGCAACTCTCGAGATCAAGTTCATCCGCAAATCAGGTACGTGGCGCACATCTTTCAACACTAATGTGCATCCAACATTTGTTTTTAAGCAAATGTCTCCGATCCCCGCAATCTTTGAGTAACTTGTGTTACCCATTTTCACATTGCCAAAATCACCGGCTACATATCTGCAAAAAAGATCTCTTACCGTTGTGGCATGGTAAGATGCTGCTGTGTCGACCACCCATTCTGACTCTACACCTGCCAAGTGCATGCATTCTTCTTTCTCATTTATGAGGAGAACAACACTATCATTATTTTGCACCATGGCAGTTGTGTTGTCATCATTCTTCTGGCCGCTGCTTTTCCCTTTGCCACTTTTTATATTTGGACAATCTCTTTTGAAGTGTCCTGGTTGATCGCAATTGTAGCAATTTCTGGCCTTTGATTTTGATCGGACCTTGGACTTTCCATGAGCTCCGAATCTACCATAGTTACTTGAGCTCCTTTGGTAACTTCTGCCTCTACTTTCCGTGATGAGAGCCTGTCCGTGATTTTCAGGCCTTTTTCTCATCTTCTCATTAAGCAGAAGGGCTGATGTGACATCCTTCAACTCAATGGAGTTCTTACCATGTAAAATGGTTGTTGCTAAAGTATCGTAGGAAGATCGCAACGAGTTTAGGAGCACTATGGCTTTATCTTCATCCTCGATCTTTACTCCGAGGTTTGCTAGCTGTGTGATTAGTCCATTAAGTACATTTAAATGAGACAGAAAATTTGTACCTTCACCCATATGTAGCGCATATAACTGCTTCTTTAGGTACAATTTATTTGTCAGCGTTTTGGACATGTATAGATTTTCTAACTTTGTCCAAATGCCACATGCACTCTCTTCATTGATGATGTTATTAACTACATCATCTGTTAAGTGCAATTTGATTGCACTGGTAGCCTTTTCATCCAGTTCTTCCCAATCCCTAAGTTTCATGGATTCGGGCTTTTTGGATTTGCCGCCTAGTGCCTTGTGCAAACCCTGTTGGATGAGCAAGTCTCTCATCCTTCTCTGCCACATTGAGAAACCGCTATCACCGTTGAATTTTCTACCTCGTACTTTACTCCAGATATTTTTTTTTTCAACTGAGTATAGTACAATAAGCTGCAAAAAATATTTCTGTAAATAAGCAGAACATGTGCTCTGATACCAATTATTGGGAATAAACTCGTAACAGAAATAATATTTGCGGTGATAAAAGCAATAAAAGCGGAACACAACAATACGGTTAATCAACGAGAATAAAAGGAGAAATAATGATACCAAGATTTTACGTGGAAACCCTCCTAAATAAGGGAAAAACCACGACCCGAGAGGAGCAACGAATATTACTATAGTAAGAATTTTTACACTTGTAGGTCTGAGTGAAACTCCAAAGACCACTACACACTCAAAATAAATAACCCTCTTTTGATTTTTCCACCTCACTACAATATCGCTCGCACTCTCTATTTTTTCCTCACAGATTATTTTCTTCTGTGATGCCTCACTCTTCTTTTCTCTCCTTTGTAATTTTTGTTGTACATTGAGAATGAAGAATTGTCCTCCCTTTTATAGAGAACAAATACACTACCCTCCAAATGTGCTATAGAAGAAAAAACAATTTTTTCTTCTTCATAGCTTACCAACTCTTGCCAAACTTTGAAATTGAAGAAAAAACAATTTTTTCTTTACCAACTCTGCCAAACTTTGAAATTGGCAGAAAACAATTCAAAATTTGGTACATGGGGATGAATCCCACAGCTATTACTGTAAGCTAAAGTAATATACTACTCAAATTAAACTTGCTCTTTTGTTTATTATTAAGTACTCATCCATCCACCAAATTAAATCGTAATGGCCTGCAAGTTAGATATTGAAATGCAGACAAGGAAAATGTTGAAACCCTCAGCTCCTACACCAGATAATCTACGGAGGCTGAAGCTTTCCTTGTTCGATCAGCTGGCTCTTCGTACATATATACCAATTCTCTTCAACTACTTGCCGAGCAGCAGTGCAATATCATATAATCATGATGATGATTGAAAAATCATTGTCGGAGACGCTAACCAAGTTTTACCCTTTTGCTGGAAGATTTAGAAAAGATATTGATCCATTTTCCATCGACTGCAATGATGAAGGTGTTGAATATGTTCAAACCAAAGTCAATGCAGACGATCTTCCTGAATTTCTCCATCGTCAAGCCCATAATGATATTGAGTCGTCTTTGCTTCATCTTATTCTTCCTGATATGGTTCATAGTCCATTAGTTGGTGTCCAAGTGAATGTATTTAATAATGGAGGAATAGCTATAGGGATAAAAATTTCGCAGTTCATAGCTGATGCTTTCACTATAGCAACATTTGTAAATGAATGGGCGCACACTTGCCTTACAGGCCGGGCTATCAGTACTACTACACAAGATAATCCGGCCAGTTTTGGTCAATTGTCATCGCTCTTTCCAGCAAAAGTGCTACAGTTTCCATCTTCTCCCAACACTGGCCCAGCTAATATTGTCACAAGGAGGTTTGTATTTGATGCTGGCAATAGAAAACCTCAGAAAAACAATCAAAGACAATGATGACATGATGATGAAGCAACCTTCTAGAGTGGTGGTCATTATGTCCCTAATATGGAAGGTTCTTACACAAATTTCTTCCGCCAAAAATAATGGAAATTCAAGGGACTCATCTTTAGGATTTTCTATTAATCTGAGGGGAAAGTGTCATGTACTGCACCCTCTTTAGAACATGCTCTAGGGAATTATGTAATGATAGGAATTGCTAATACGAAGGCCGATGAGGCAAGAAGAAAGGATGATGAGTTGAACGATATTAGCAATTCCTATCATTACAATACGGGACACATGTGAAGCCATTGGTAAGGCGGAAAGCGTTTATGACATTTCCTCTTTAACTCTTAACAATCGGATAAAAGGTGTAGAGAAACTTCTCCAAAGAGACAAGATGGACGTTTATACCACCACTAGTTGGTGCAAATTGCCTTGGTATGAAGCTGACTTTGGTTGGGGAAAACCATTTTGGGTCAGCTTCGTTGGCGTCAACCTTATTGAAGGAGCTCTTTTGATGGACACAAAAGATGGTAATGGAATACAACTAACAATTTGTTTGAAGGAGAAAAACATGACTGAATTCGAGAAACACCTTCACATTTTGTCCTCCACTCCCATAGTTGGATAAAAGGAAACTACTAAAATTTCTTGTTTTGTTTTCTTCATTCATCACAAACCAATGTTAGGCTATGATATTCAAACTATCTTTATGTATGTATGTATGTGTCTTAGTCCCTCGACGCTAATTGGCAGATTGATATAATATCTTTTTGTCTTGTTGGTTTAGTAAAATGAACTCAACCCATTAACATATGGATATATTAAGCGGATTATTAAAATATGAGTTTATTTTGTTAGAATTATAATATTTCTTGACAAAGAATGCGGGAGTAGATTGGGCTGGTTATGACTTATTATTTGACTCATCTTAATTCAATTTATATTTAATTTAAGTAAATTATATTTTTAATATATTTATTAATTTAACTTGCTCGAATTTAATAAAGTCCATCCATTTATTGTCCCTTATTATCTCTAGCACGCAATGAAACCAAATGTCTACCTCTAACCAACTTCCTTGTACCAATTTGCCAAGCATTAACCATTTTTATTTTGCTAACGGATTTGGTCAACCTCCCGAAACATAATTACACAAATTTTATTGTTTATATATATAATATAAAAAATAGTTATCAAAACTAATTACTCTCACGTTTCATTTTATGTGTTTTGGTTATTTTAAAGAGTTAAAAAATATATTTATTTATTGTAATATTTAAAATATTTTGAATTACTAATTATTGTGATTTGTGAATATTTATATACTTAAATTTTTTTTAAAAATAAATGGACAAATTGAATCTTGTCCTCCAAATATTTGTGAGAATTCGAAATCTTAAAAGATTAACACTTTATAAATACGATTAAAGAAATTTATAAAATATAAAAGTAAAAGAGGATGGACCAAAATGAAAACGTAGAAAAGAAGGCATTGGACAATGTGGCAGGACGTTGTTTTTGTTAAAACATGTTTATCTTTTTCTGGAGTCTTAAATATAAATTTGAATTTAATCAAGTTATTATGTGTTTTTCTACCTATACACTAAAATAGAAAGCGAAATGAGGAAGAAAAGGGGAGAGGCTAGCGAGGTTTGTATATACATGCGAATTACACTAGATATATGTTTTGAGATACTAAATACATGTATCTTGAATATCAAATAGAAGGAGAGAGGAGAGTGCGAATGAGATAATAAAGAGAAGAGTAAAAATTTTGACCTTATGTAATCCAGATACAAGTATATGAATATACGTAGGCATTTGTCCATGCGATACCATATCACGATATGGTATCGTGAGATGAAATCAGCGTTTGGATATGCGATTTCACGCTGATTCCATCTCATTATTCCATATCATGAGATATGATTTCATATTCTCCAAAAAGCATAATATGGAATTACATGGTGATTTCATATCATGATTTGAGATATTTTAATACAAAAATTGATCCACAAGTTTATATTTTGTTAAAACAACCCCACATTTATATCAACAAATATTTATTTCATATATAAATAAAATTATAATCACATCTCACCGACATAAAATTTATCATTCTCACCAACATATAGTCACTTTAACTCACACCAACCGATTGTTAAAGTGATGAAATATTTATGGTCTATAAACATGAAAGTATAGTTGTGGATGATATGACCAACAAATGGATCAAAGTAACAATGTTGGTTCATCTTCTCAGTCACATGATTGAAAAATGCAAATTCAACTTGAGGAAATTGTTCGTACTATGTGGGAGGATTATATTAAAAACTAGTACACAACAATTTATGTTCAATTTTTTAAATTAAATTAAAGCTAGATGAAACAATTACTTAAGTGCAGAACAAATACCTTTGTATAGTTTATTATGCGATTTTATAATTTTTTATTTGATAAAATTGAATGAACAATTGAGATTATTTTAATAATTTTACGACTTATGGGATTTTTATATTTATAAGAAAATATACAACACAAAAAATTTATATCGCATGTCGAAATAAAACTTTAATTTTATCTTATAATACCATATTATAATATCATATCATGATTTTATATTATGATCCTTATCGCATTAAAATCTGCTAAGATCTATAATATTATAAATTCGTGTGAATTTAAATAATTAGAGATAACCAACGAGGATAAGAAGATCCAAGTGGGTTAGAGCTTGACCAGCAGCAGCCAACATTGTAAATTGAAAATTGGTCAAAGTGAAAAATGGTATCTAGGGATAGCATATTTAGTTTGTTGTGTATAAATTTCATTATCACAATTTGGTTTGGTCCAGCTCCATCCACCATAACACCCACTTTTTTTGTGATATAAGAACTACAAATGTTTTTTATGTAATGAATAACAGACAAACATGATTGGACCATATATTCTCCCTTTAACTTTCTTCGATTTATAACTTCATGTTCATTTTTACTTAAAATATTGCAAAGAAAATTTCCAAAATATTAACTCTAGGTTCATTTTACTTGTTATCTTTTATCTTTCAGGAGTTACGTTATATAAATTTTGATCACTATTTTATAATATATTATATTATATTAATAGAAAAAAGTATGCAAATTTTTGTATTAAATTAATCTAATTCAATTTAGCTTCAAAATTAATATAATTGACTTTCGTAAGCAATATATGTCAAGTAAAAGGAAATGGAGGAAATATATTCTAGTGTACTCGTCTCTCCCAGTTAATGTGAAAGTGTTATATTTTTGGGAGTCAAATAATTTTCCTTTTGATTATAATTTTCTCAAAAAGTATTTTGAACCATCAACTATGTTGATTTTTACTACTTTTCTCTACTTTTTAAATGTAGAAATATTATTTTAATCCTTTTTTAAAAATTCTATGTATAAATTCATGATGAACATTAAGTATTTTGATCCTTGTACTCTACCCATCTTCACGTAAATTGAGACATAATTATATTTATATAACATATTTATATGGTCGTATATTAGTAGGTGTTCCTAATTTGCATGCGTCTATAAAAACAAGTTAAATTTCTTGTCAAAATTAATACTCATAAATTTAAGTATCTTAAAACACATCTATTATCCTTAAACTATAACTTAATTCCGAATTGATTTGCTCTTTCCAATATGAAACTGTTATATATTTTAGGAGTGTATATATATAATACAAAATCATTAGGCCCGTTGGGCCGGCCTGGCCTAACCCGGGATTTAATAGGGGTGGGCTAAGATTTTTGGAGCCCATTTAAGAAAAGGGCTTTTTAGCCCGGCTTGAATAAGCCTGTTGATTTGTGGGGCTTGAGAAATATAGGTAGGGCCGGTCCGTGGGCCAATATAAATTAATTAAAAAATATAATATAATATTAAAATTTAAAATTAGAGAGAGTCCAAACTCAAAACAATTAAGTTAATATTTATATTTAGATGTCTATACCTTTTCTTGGAAAAAAACTTAATAAATACTATAAAGATAATTTTATGGGATAATTTCAGAGACCTCCCTCCAAGTTTCGCTCTATAACACTGATCTCCTCTGTGATTTTACGATATTACGTCTATCTCCCTTATTTTCATTTACTTGTAACCATTCTATAAATCTATTTAAAATAAATATAAATTAATTTAGATTTGATTATTTTACCCTTTTTACATTAGTTTCTTTATATTAATAAATATTATATAAAAAACAACTTATTTAACAAATATTTTTAAAATAAATCAGCACAAATACATGTTTTTTTATTAAACAAAGATCAAAGTTTTCATTCAAGTTGACTCACCATTTTCACTAAATATTAAATTTTCATATCCATTTCACCTTTATCAATTCATGTAGATTTTCCCCTACAATAACCCATCATTTTCCAGCAATAATTTCTTCAAATAGAAGATAAAAATGAAAAAAGAGAAAGTTGATAAGAACAATCAAATTTTGTCTAGTTAAACATTTTCACGAGCGAAGAAGAAATATGATCCAACGAATAGAGATAAATCATTGAAAATTAGATCTAAACTTGTATATATAAGGGTAAAATTGTCAAATCTAAATTAATTTTTATTTATTTTAAATAAATTTAAAGAATTGTTACAAGAAAATGGAAATAAGGGAGATAGACGTAACATCGTAAACCACAAGTGAGCTGAGTGTTATAGAGTAAAACCTGGATGGAGGTCTTTGAAATTATTCCTAATTTTATTTGTGGATTTGATTAACTAGTAGTAACATTAGCATAAAGTAATATTGTTTTGTCGATATTTATGATAATATTTTAAAATTATGATTTATAACTTAATTTAATAATTATTTTTAAAAAATATAATTTTTTAAAAGTGGCTGGCCCGGCAAGCCTGTAGCCCACATACTTGTGGGTTGGGCCGGCCGTTTTCTGGCCCACGCCAAAAATGGGCTAGCCCGGCCTGACCCGTAAAATGTCAAAGCCTGTATGGATTAGCCCGGATGGAGTGGGCTAGCCCATATTGACAGCTCTAAAAATCATACAGCTACCAATAGAAAATTACAGCATGTACATTTTGATTGATAAAAATATCTACCAAACTAAACAAAGTGTATTATTATTATTATTATTAGCTTTCCAAATATATTGTTATAGCACTCCGACTTCAAACATTTCATACGCAAAATCGTCCATTTAAAGTAAATATTATAATATTTAACACATTATTGGGATCAATGCTTGTAAATCGTGCAATGAATAACACCCTATCAATTCATTTATATATATTAAAAATAAATATACTTGTCTCTATACAATATAGTATACCATGAATCATGGACTATCTATGAGACATTATCTTCTTCTTATTATAATTAATTTAGTATTCTCGGAAGATTTGTTATTTTTATTTTGTACATGTTTCATTGTTTTATCTTTTTAACAAAAGGGAAAAAGGAAAATATATATATATATATATATATATATATATATATTTATTTTTAATATAGAATGGGTATATCATTTGTTAAAGAGCGATGAATATAGACATCTTGTCGTCTAATAAATGATGCATATTTAAGTTTCGGTCAAATACATAAACAAATTCCTAAACTTATTGAGTTTTTCAACTATGCTATTTTTCCTATTGAATCATTGAACCATTTGTTCCTTTTTAACAAACACAGTTGACTGATGTAGAATCAGATTTTATGAGAGGTATTAATAGAGGATACATATGTTGTTCCAGAACTCATTAGTCAAATTGATAGTGAAAATGTTCGAGAATAATTGTGTTTTACTTCAAGTCATTTGAACACATTAGAAAACAAATGAATTCACATAGTTTTTCTTCATTCCTTCAATCAAAATCATTACAATACGAAATTGAAGACATTTACAATAGAAAATCCGATCAAAATTAACAAACAGTGTTTAAAAGGAACAAATTATGGGTTGTTCAATGATTCAATAGGAAAATGACGTAGTTGAGATACCTGAGGAGAAAAACACAACAAGTTTAGGAATCTGTTTATGAGTTCGGCCTTAAGTTTTTCATTGATTTTTAAAAAAAATACCTTACATATAATTCTTTATCCGTCCATCCTTGATCAGACCCGATCTAAATGAAAGATGTTCAATCCATCTTCTATTCAATCATCACTAACGACTTATATTTGGGACCCTTATTGACTAAATAGATCATCATCAGGATCACGAAGTGATACCAAATAAAAAATAAATTTCATTTTTCTAGTTTTCTGTCATCTAGAAGAGTAAAAAATAGGTAAAAAAAATTTCAACTCACTAAATTTTGATTTGTTAACAAAAAGAATATATATATATATATATACCCACTTGCTAAACAGCGAGAGGTTAATGGTTATAGAGTATATGTGCATAAGGAAGTCGATCAACTCTCTCAGTTACTATTACTTGTCTACTTTTAAATTAACACATATATTAAGAAAATAATAATTGACATAATGAATTACTATTTTACCCTTATTAATTATAAAGTGAATGAATAAAAATTTAAGATTTTATTTTACTTTTTCAAAATAACTAATTAAAAATATAATAAATAAAAGAAATTTATCATTTCTTAATTTGTCAAATTGAATAGATTAATTTTTTTTGGAGAAATGAAATAAATGGCAAAATGAATTTGTATAAATTGGTATTGGTGAATGAAAGAAAAAGGAGATGACCCACAAGTCAGCGTAGCATTTATTTGCGCCAAGCTATCAATTTCCTAGACCTTTCTGAAATCTTTCTTGAAAAATAACAAGTTGGTTTTCGCTTTCTCTTCTATAAATTATAGAAGAGAAAGACACCAAACTCCTCCATTAATCTCTTTCTTTCAGATTACACACAACATTCATGGCTTCCATCAACATTTCTTTCCCTTCAACAACATCTCACAGTCGATCCCAGTAAGCCTTTACTTCTTTTTCTTTTTCTTTTCAAGAATCGTATTAAAATTTCAAGAACCAATCTGTTGATTTTAGGTTTTGGGTTCTTTATTTTTATGATGGGGGTATGTTTGAATTCACCGTGGATGCATTTCTTGAAAAGGGGGAAAGCTTTATTTGACTTGGATTTGTACATTTCTTGAATGATTTCTTGTTTGAACTTTACAGAGTCGCACTTTGTTTTACAATTTTACTGATTTTCAACATTCTTTATTTGAATTGGTGATGGATTATTTAGTAGTAGTTTTATTGACATGTAAAAACTTGCTAAGATCTGTCAATAGCATCAGCTTAGTTTATAACGTGGTTGAACATTCTCCATTCACCTGTTTAAAAATTGATTTCCTACCTTTCAATTTCTTAAATATTTGCGGGATTATGAGTTTTCCCTAATCTGCTAACTTTTCTTGTAGAGCATTGAAGTTGTTCAATGGATTGCGTTCTGGAGATGTAGTTTCTCTTAATGGGGTCTCGTCAGGGTCATTCATACGGCTTAATGCTAGACCACACTTAACCATCAGGAATGATTTCAAGATTAATTCTGCATTGTTGTCTGGTGAAGGAGACATCCGTTCTCAATCCCGGGGAGAAAATTCTCTGTTTAGTAGCCTCTCTACAGGAACTGAGACTCAACCTGATGCTGTAACATTTGCAACGCTAGAAGCAGATGGTGTTCCTACAACTAGTGGTTTTCTTTCAGATGACGATGAATGTGATTTGGATCGACCCAGCGAAGGTTTTTCATCTGTTCCTGAGGCTATTGAAGACATTCGCCAAGGAAAGGTAGGTTCTTCTGAAAAGTCAACAAGAGTTTTTCTTATGTTTGTAAAAATAAACTCAAGTCAATCCTTATTGCAGATGGTGCTAGTTACAGATGATGAAGACAGAGAAAATGAAGGGGATTTAGTTATGGCTGCATCCAAAGCTACACCAGAAGCAATGGCTTTCTTTGTGAAGTATGGAACAGGGATAGTTTGTGTGAGCATGACAGAAGAACACTTGGACAGGCTACAGCTTCCATTGATGGTAAACGATAAAAAGAATGAAGAGAAACTTTGTACAGCATTCACAGTCTCAGTGGTATGTGTTAACTTGATTACTTACGTTTGCATCTCTTTTTGTAAGGGTGGAGTTGGGGGTGGTATGGGTGATGTGCAAGGGAACTTCCTTAATCGCAAGCAAGTTCTCATTTCAAGAATTTGGGATTTAACATTTCTAAACCTGCCTGATACAGTCAAATTACTAAGTTGTTTGATAACTAAACCTTACCAACTAAACAAAGAAGAAAAAAAGATGTAAGAAGTTTTCTGCTACAAATTCGTAACAAGAGTAAAAATAAAGCTGATTATTATTTAATGGGATGTTTTGTAAACAGAAAGAGTATTACTGTACCAAGTCCAACACTTTAATTGTTGTGCAAGCACGCATACTTGCGTTACCAGTTTTTTAAATTGGAGTGTTACTCTCAATCAATGCTGGGATACTGTGTTCTCCAGGGAATATTTCAAGGATCTACTATCTAGTGTATGCTATTCTGGCAACTGTGTGGAATACGACTACCTTTATCTTCAATGTTTTACTTCTACGTTTAATAAGGGCTAAAACATAAATGAACATACCTAAGGCTCGTTTCTGAAAGATGTTCTAACATTTAATTCTTTTACTTTGGTTTCTGTGCCAAAAGATCTCCTGAAAATTATCTGTCCTGTGTGATCCCTCTTGCTGCTAGTTGTCCTTTCAGCATCCTAGTCTTGTCTCCTGCTAATTGGATGCTTACGGAGCATTAATGGTAAAACAATCATGCAGGATGCGAAACATGGAACGACTACAGGAGTATCTGCTCATGATAGAGCAACGACAGTATTGGCACTTGCGTCCGGAGATTCAAAGCCTGAGGATTTCAATCGACCGGGGCATATCTTTCCTTTGAAATACAGGGAAGGCGGGGTTTTAAAACGAGCTGGACATACTGAGGCTTCTGTGGATCTTGCCGTGTTAGCTGGCTTGGACCCTGTTGGAGTAATATGTGAGGTTGTGGATGATGATGGTTCCATGGCTAGATTGCCTATGCTTCGTCAATTTGCAAAAGAACATAACTTGAAGATCATATCGGTTGCTGATTTAATCAGGTGGTTAACATATCTGCTTCTGATTTCTTTAAGAGTTGGTGTTATGTTACCAATTTCAATTAAAAAATTTCTTTAAGAGTTGGTGTTGCTGACTAAGTTCTTTCGTGGTTTATTGTTTTGTCATACTTTAACGTGGTGATAAATACTTCTGATGGTTCTAAAGTGAGGTGTCCTTTTCTGAGTGGATCTATTTTTCTATTTAGCTTCTTCTTTCTTTTATCTACTGCATACTAGGCAGTTAATTTGGGAGATTGTGCAAAAGTCCATGCCCCTTATTCCTCAAGAGAAACCAAGAGATGTGTTAAAGTTCTGATTTGATAGTCAGGAGCACCCTGTAATAGCTTCCTAATTCTGATTTCCACATTCTATTTTGGGTAAACCACTTTCCAATATACTTCAGACAGTTCCCATTTAAGTCAATATTTCCTTATATTGTGTAAGCTTACTTATCCCCAAAAACTGTAAGCTTAGCTCTTACTTCTAAGGATGAAGATAGACTTAGGCTTTTGTATCATTGGCAATCATGGAATCAATGGTGATATGAATCTTTTCAGTTACTGAACAACCAGACTACAAGAGATTGGAGATGCAGCAAGTCTTTGAAGAAACCTTATCTTCATGGGTTGGTGCATCTGTTCTTTTACTAAATTGTGTATGCCAACACATCCATGTGCTAACATAAAGTCTAATTTAGTTTTATTTGATCAAAAGGAGTCTACCTTTTTTTTTTTTTTTTCATTTCCTTGGCATTTTTTAGCTGCATTAATATCTTAAAACTCAGTAGATGTAACTTCCCTTGTCTTGCTTTGTCCATCAAATGCTTGAAAGCAAGCATTCATTTATTGTTTCTACTACATTAGCTTTTGGGACATCATCTGACAAGAACTTCCTTTTACAGATATAGGAGGAAAACAGATCAGCTGGTAGAGCATGCTTCTGCTGCAAGAATACCTACAATGTGGGGCCCGTTTACTGCCCACTGCTTCAAATCAATAATAGATGGAATTGAGCACATTGCTATGGTTAAGGTGAGCAACTTTCTGGATATTCTCGCCTATATCTTCGGCAGTGGTTGGACTACTCGAAGTTGTACATGCATTTCAGTTTGTTGTGTTTCACTAATCACAAAACTAGATATCTTATCTATTTGAAACATGAGGTTCCATGTTCTTCTTAAGTGGAAAGGGGAACGAGCACGTTTACTATTTTGTCTTACATTACTTTACAGTTTGACATCCTTGTAGAATTTTATTAATGCAAACTATGGGTGTATTTGGCTTGACAAGTTCATTTTGTGTTTGGTACTGACGTGGGATGAATTTGTTGAATGACCAGGGGGATATAGGAGATGGACAAGATATTCTTGTCCGGGTACACTCAGAATGCCTCACAGGAGATATATTTGGTTCAGCCAGATGTGACTGTGGATCCCAGCTGGCAACTGCAATGCAGCAAATTGAGGCTGCTGGCAGGGGGGTTTTGGTTTACCTCCGTGGTCATGAGGGTAGAGGCATTGGTTTGGGTCACAAACTTCGTGCTTATAATTTACAAGATGCTGGACGTGATACTGTTCAAGCGAATGAAGATCTTGGTTTGCCCGTTGATTCAAGAGAGTATGGGGTTGGTGCACAGGTACTCACTTCCTATATAAGCTCTCTCTGGACTGTGCTGTAACTTTTGTGTAAATCTTGTTGTCTTAAAGCAAAACTAATTTTTTCTTCTTCTGCAGATCTTAAGGGATCTTGGTGTTCGAACTATGAAGTTGATGACGAACAATCCTGCAAAATACAGCGGGCTGAAGGGTTATGGTTTGGCAATTTCTGGTAGGGTCCCCGTTGTGACTCCCATTACAAAAGACAACAAGAGATATTTGGAAACAAAACGAGCTAAAATGGGCCATGTATACGGCTTGAACCTTATTCGCCCGGCAACCAGCACCAGCACCAGCACCAGCACAACAAATGGTAAACCAAACTCTGAGAATACTTCTACTATAAGATGATCTGGTTGGCGAACAACTTGCTTGAGGAATAGCTATCACCTTTGACACATAATTCAAATATTAATCATTGTTTATTGCTCCTCGTACTTAAAATATTGATTTCTTGGTGCTGATTATTTATGGACATTCATTTTGTCCTTGAATGTTATAAGCATTGATGACAAGTAATGCAATTCACCTTGTCTCAAGTGTTAGTGAAAGAAAGCCAACAGAGACTGTGCCGATAACATAGAGTATGTACACATCTGACGAGAATTTAAGTTTATATGGCACATGTTTTGCATTAGTTGGTTTGATTCAAACAATGAGTACTACTAGTGATGAATAAAGAAAACAAGAAATGTTACATAGTAATGTAGTTCCGTTTTATCCAAATGGAAGGAGTGCTACTTTGTAAGTGGAGAACAAAATGTCAAAACATCAGCATCTCTCTCGAATTCAGCCATGTCATTCTCCGTCAAACTAACCCATGCTTCTACTCCATCACCTTCCTTTGTGTCCATCAGAATAATGACTTCAATAGCATCAAAGCTAACGGAGCTCACCCACAATGGCTTTCCCCAACCAAAGTCAGCTTCATACCAAGAGAATCCACACCAACTAGAGCACGAATAAATGTCCATCTCGTCTCCTTGGCCAAGTATGTCTACAACTTTTATCTGATTGTTAACAACTAAAGAGAAAACATCATCAACTCTTGCCGCATTACCAATGTCTACACATGTGTCCCGTATTGTATTTCCTACCAACTCATGATTCAACTCCTGGCTTCCCTCTAAATCAGCAATTCCAAACATGGTACAATTACCTAGAGCATGTTCTAAAGATGGTAACTTTGATTTTCCTCTCAAATTAATAGGAAATATAAAAGATGAGTCCCTTGAATGTCCATTTTTGGCGGTGGAAATGCCTGCAAGAACCTTCCATATTAATGACATAACGATCACCACCCTAGTAGGCTTGACAACGCCACGTGAAACTATGAGCTTAGTTATTGACAAAGCATCAAATACAAACCTCCTCGTGATACTCGTAGAGCCCCTGTTGGATGGTGGTGAATATTGAGTTCCTGATAGCACTCTTGTGGGAAATAGCGATGACAAGTGACCGAAGCTTGGGAGACAATCTTTTGTCGTTCCTGTAAGGCTAGTGTTCGCCCATTCATTGACAAATGTTGCTAAAGTGAAAGCATCAGCTACTATGTGTGAAATTTGTATCCCCATGACTAGTCCTCCACAATTGAATACGTTCACTTGGACACCAAGTAATGGACTTGATGGCAGATCTGAATATGGAGGAACAGAACTAGGCCATGGAAGAAAATCATTCAAAAGCTCAGTGTTGGGTCCTTTATGAAGAAATTCAGCAAGATCCGCGTTGACTTTGGTTTCAACATACTCAACACCTTCATCATTGCAGTGAATTGAGAATTCATCTTCATTAAATCTCCCTGCTATAGGGTAAAAGTTGGTTAATATCTGGGCCAAAGATATTTGCAACTTATCACATCTTTCAGTAGTTGTTCCTTCAGTCGTACTGCTTGGCAAGTAGTGGACGAGTACTGGCACATATGCACGAGGAACCATCTGATCGAAAAATGAAAGCTTGAGGGTCTGAAGATGATTCGGGGTAGGAATTGAGGGCTTCAACATTTTCCTGCTCTGGGTTTGTATCTCTAACTTGGCCATTAATTATGATTAGAGAGTTTCAATACACTAGAGTTTCTTATTAGGGAAATAAAATAGTAGTATCTGCTAATGAAAAGGATCTGAGCACTTAAAATTGTTCGGATGCATTTTTTGACCAGATTATTAACGGAGGACATTTTTGTTTAATTTGTATATATTCTGCTTTTGTTCATTAAATAAAAGCAAATGGTTCCATCAATAAGCCGGCCCAAAAGTGATCGGCCGAGCTCAAACAAAACAAACAAAAATACAGGCATTAATCCAATCTATGAAGAAATCCAAGCTGATTCTCTCAATTTTATTTGCATACGAATTTATATAATACAACAAAAGAGAAGCACTAGAAATTTGGACTATAAACAAAGATATAAGTTAATAACTCTTAACTAGCTCTAAAGTGAAACCATCAGCTAGGATTTGTATCCCATGACTCAAGAAGATACATAGTTTGATAAATAATGAATATGTACCAACTCGGCAAACAACATAATTTGTTTGTGATGAATGGAGAAAACAAGAAATCAAAAGGAATGGATCCAATGCTATTTTGTAAGTGGAGAACAAAATGTCAAAATATCAGCATCTCTCTCGAATTCAGCCATGACATTCTCCTTCAAACTAACCCACGCTTCTATTCCATCACCATCTTTTGGTATCCATCAGACAAATTAATTCAAGAGCATCAAAGCTAACAGAACTCAACCATAATGGCTTTCCCCAACCAAAGTTAACTTTATACCATCAACGCTTGCCACCTTACCAATGCCTACACATGTGTCCCGTATTGTATTTCCTACCAACTCATGATTCAACTCCAGATTAGCAATTCCAGACATTCTACAGTTCATCCTCTAAACATGGTAGATTTGATTTTCCCCTCATATTAATAAGAACTACAAAAGACGAGTCTCTTGAATGTCCATGTTTGGTGGTGGAAATGCCTTCCATATTAACAACATAACGGCCACCACTCTAGTAGGCTTGGTGGCACTTGAATCTTCGATTGTATTTTTTAGCTTAATTATTGCCAAAGTATTAAACTCAAACCTCCTTGTGATAGTCTTAGGTCCTCTGTTGGATGGTGGTAAAAATTGAGGTCCTGACTGCAGTGTTGTTGGGAAGAGCGACGACAAGTGACCGAAGCTTGGGAGACAATCTTTTGTTGGCTAGTGTTCGAAAGCATCAGTTACTATGTGTGAGATTTGTCATGACCTAGTCCTCCACAATTGAATAGGTTCACCTGGACAGCAAGTGATGGCATATCTGAGTATGGAGGAACAGTACTAGGCCATGGAAGAAAATCATTCAAAAGCTCAGTGTTGGGTCCAGGTGGAGAAATTCAGCGTTGACTTTGGTTTCAACATACTCAATGCCTTCATCATTGCAGTGAATTGAGAATCCACCTTCATTAAATCTCCCTGCTATAGGGTAAAAGTTGGTTAATGTCTCCGCCAAAAATTTTTGGAGCTTATCACATCTTTCACTAATTGTTCCTTCAGTCGTACTGCTTGGCAAGTAGTGGCACATATGCATGAGGAGCCAGCTCATCGAACAATGAAAGCTTGAGGGTCCGAAGATGATTCAGGGTTGGAGTTGAGGGCTTCAACATTACCCTTGTCTGAATTTCAATCTCTAACTTGAGAGAACTATCAAAACTTCTTCAACTCATATGCTAACCTTACCAAAATTCATATCCAAAGGCAAAGTACCACAGCTCAAATAAAGCTATAATAGTAATAACTAATTATTCATTAATATAATCACCTCCCAAAGTATCAACAATTTTTTTACAAAATTTAAAATAATGGATCTTTATTTGCAAATAATAAACTTATGAGTCAAATTATACATTTTAAAAAAATAAAATCACTACTTGAAATTTGAAACTGAAGTTCTGTTCACATTTCATTAACAAATGCTAATTTCAATTTAAAACGTCAAATTTGAGCCCTAAATCCAATGGCCAAACACTCTCGATAATTTCTACTCAATAAACATTTATATTCTTACATTCAAGTCCTTGCTGAAACAAATCAGCTAGCTTTCCATCCACTTCTGTTTTTCCAAGCATTCAACAGCATGGTCACTGCAATCAATGAAGAGAAAAACCTTGATTCTTGACAAGTCTTCCGGTAAGTGGATAAAACTTGGATGAAGTGAATGCTTCAATCAATCACGGAGATAAATGACACAGTTTCTTAATCTTGTCTCTCCTCTTCAGTATCATGCAAAAGAACACCTCGGACTCTGGCCCTGTAAGCCAAGCAACTACTCATTGAAGTAACACTTTTAATATTAATGAAAGGATAAGTTGATTTAACCTACCTACGATGTGCTGGTACCACACGGTTAGTCACCTTAGTAGAGGGAAGTTGAGCTGCTTGCTTAACTGCAATTGGGTAAAGGATGAATGAGTTAACAGATTAAATGCAGTAATATCTACAAGTAGACTTTAGCTGCAGCAACAGTGATTGTTAATGGTAAAATCAAAATCCATTTATACATGTCAGTAGACATCACAAAAAGGATGTGAATTGTTCTCCTACAGAAGTACTCTATAAAATACTTAATAGACAAGAAAGAATAGGATAATACAGGAAGTCTGGGATTGGCAAAAGTATAGTCAGCAAATACCTCCAAAGAGAAAATTATCAAAAAAGAGCCTTTGATACAGAAATTTTCAGAAGCTTATTAATTGCACTATCAAGTTTCTTTCGTCTTTTCTCCACAATAAATTAGCCAAGGTTTTGATCCCTAATCTAAACTAGTTGAAAAGATAGTTGAATCAAAATTCAATCCTGTGCAGGCCTCAGATTTAAATTTCCACTACAAAATGGATATATATTTATATATATATATATATACATTTTTTTTCTTTACTATACCTGGAGACTCTAGTGAACTACTGATAGTTGCAGTATCTGAGGCTGTGTTTTCAATCTTCTGTCTTTTGGAGTACAGAAGTGCATCGAGTTGCTTCTGTGCAATTTCATTCTTTTCCTGCCAAGTAAACAAAGCAAATATAAAAAACATAATGGCTACATGATAATAGAAGAGACAAAGGGATTAGTTGACATTGTATCACTTGCACTGACTAATTGTACTCCTTACAGTCAAGCAAAACTTCTTTACATCCCAAGTTCTGGTTGTGGATTTTACTTTCTGAGATTGTCATAATGTAACATGCATTTTCCTACTATTGAATGCTTTACCACGTACAATAAATCTGAACACAAAAAAGGCTACATAGGAAGCAGTTTTCTAATCTACAAACCAATTCCCACACTTCTCAATCACTAACATCACATCTACCAACTAATTTTTTCCAAGTTGCAGAGCTTGACAGGTTATGACCTGGTAAATACTGTGGTGGTGGGCAAGGTGAGTACTCCTGTCTGTGTGCTTTTGATGGTAGGGTGAATTATAAAGTATAGCAAGACGGATTGAGCAATATGGTTCTTTTCCCCTAAGTGCAGTTAAGACAACACAGAGAATTCTAATGGAGCTAACACACTTCATCTATTGGATAGTGAGCACTGATTTCATTTTTAAGAAAAAGGGATAAACATGTTCAGTCAAATAGCAAGGGACAAGAAGAAAAAGATTTTTGTATAACACAGACCAAAAACCTCATGTTCCCCATGAATAAATGAAATTGCATGAGATGGAACAAAGGAAAATAAAAATAAGCATTTATTCATTTGTATAGCAACTAGCACAGACAGTCAAATTTCACAAAAGTTTAAGGCTGATTAAAAATAGAATACCTTTTCTTCAGATAAAACATTTGTCAGCTCACAGCATCGTTGTTTCTCTGCAAAGAGGACCGCAAGAAAATGAAATGCACTCTCAAAAAGAAAATCTATTGTTAGGCACATGAGGTCATCAAGAGTCAAAAGAAACTTGTAGAATTATTGGAGATTTGTTCACAAAACAGGGCAGAATAAGGAAAAAGTTAAGCATAGAAGTGATAACATTGAATAAGTTGAGGAGATAGTGCAAACTGCACCATTTTAGCAAATTCATCCATGAAGGTTCTAAGATTGAACGAATGCAGAGGTGCAATATGTCTACTTTTTTTATGTTAGACCTTTGCTGTAGGTGCAAAAGGGGGACTTGGAAAGTTGTATCCATGCTAGAGTGGTGATTCTGAAAAGAAAAAACTGCCAACCAGAGTATACTGATCGCCCTTTGGTTAGCAATCTAAGATCACTCTTTCAGAAAGTAAGAAGTGCAAAAACATGACAGAACTCTTGAGTTCTAAGCGAGTAGCGAAAAGTGAACCACTCTTGTTCAAACTAAGGTGCACAATTTACAGAAAAATACAAAAATTACCTAACATATGAGAGTATAGCAATTAAAAGAAACTTTACAAGCAAATTAATTTCAATATACAACGTACAAGCGTGATAAAATTAACATTGACCCAAATGAAATATCACTAGAACGTTAATTCCACCACCTCATGCAAAGTCACCTTCAACGACTGAAGAAGGAAAAACAAAGAGATATAGACAGGCTACTGCAGCTTTTCTTGAAGAACTTAAAGAAGAAGAAGCAATGGGACCTAACTGTCTAATCTTGAAATGGCACCACTGATGACACCAAAAACAGCTAGAAATACTTTCCATAAGCTTTACCCAATTGATTACAGGTATTCATCAATTAAATTAAGAACACAAACCATTACTCACGGATCAGGGTACAGACCAGCTTTAAGCAAATTATGTACACTTGTGAACGTTGTATAGAGCTCCAAAGAAAGATTTGCCATTGCCTCAGTTGCTGCAGTATCCACAAGTTTACTAAGTGATATAGCGATTCTTGGCATCCCCTTTGCTTTCTGGGCAACCAATTTTGCATGTGCAGCACCTAAAAGAAAGAGAGGGGAAGGGGGAATCAATACATTGAAACCCCAAATATTCAAAAGTTCGAACTAAGAAAGTCACCCAAATTTTTAAAAGATAAACAACAGAAACAAAGGATGCAAGATAATTATTGTCATTGCATATAAAGAGGGTTGATAAGAAGATTACCTAAACCAATAATATATCTGTATAGTTTTAGGACCCGACTTAACAACTACAGTTCATACATTGGTATAGACCTGGCATCATAAAATTTACAGCCCGTTTGGATTGGCTTAAAAAAGTAGCTTCTAAGTCAAAAATAAAAAATCCAACCTGAAATGACTTTTAGTCGAAAAATAAAAAGTAGGGGGAGACCTACTTTTGGTTTTTGACTTTTTTTCAGTCAGTTTTAACTTATTTTAAGCCATTCTTTATTTATTTCAATTTTTTTTTAATATTTGCCAAACACTTTTAGAAGTCAAAAATGACTTAAAAGTAGATTTGACCAATTTTTAAACCAATCCAAACACCCTCTTAGCCTCCCTTTGGAAGTTAAATTTATTTCACTAACACCAAGAAATATGAAAACACTCCGGTGAGCATTGGTAAATTTTGTGGTTCAAGGAATATTGGCAGCATTGAATCCAAACTGTTTGAGCATAAATTGGGTCGTTTACAAGGATTATGGACAACCAATTTAGATTTATGTCTGATAGATCTCCGATAGAAGCAATATTTTTGGTAACTAAGTTCGATGAAAATTTATTAACAGAGGAAAATATATCTTCACCTGATATTCAATGACTCAAGAAAACATATGATAGAGTGACAATAAAAAATCTCAAGAAGGTGTTAGAGAAGAAAGAAATTCATATAAAATACTATATAAATTTCATAAAGGATACGCATAAATGAACTATCACAAGTGTGAGAATAATGTAAAGAGACATAAAGGAGTTTCTAATAACCGTATGTTTACATTAGAGATATGACTTAAGCCCCTACTTGTTCACCATAGTTTCAACCTTCAGAACGTCTTCAAAATTAAACTTCAATTCTATTGGAGATATGCTTTCTCATTTATCAAAAACCTAGGGCATATGCTTCTTGCTAAAAAGAGGAAAGAGAAAAGTAAATATTGTCTATACATATCATACCACTGAACAAATTTGAAGAGAATAAATTAAAGATCACCTCCAACTTTTGACTGTCCATCCATAACAAGCTTCACATCTTCAGACTTCACAGCAGCTATAAGGTAATCTACAAAGTCAGACCAAGAGCCTCCTATACCAGCTCTGTCCCTCTGCATAGAATGATATGAAACTAGTGACTATGATTTGAAACATAAGAACCAACTTTGCTTAGATCCTCTTAAGAATGAAACAGAAACAAAAAGATTAAAATAAAAAAGATGTCAAAAGAACAAAGATTACAAATAAACCACCAAAAAGATAGGCTAAACAAAGACAATTGTGCAAGAATTAATTAATAACTCATAGGTAGCATGTGGAATGTATGTTATATTCTCTTCTCTACCAACAGCTTTTATTCCAGTAATCTAAAGAATATGTCAAATGTGTCCTGTCCATGGTTTCATCAATTAGTAATATCTGCTTCAAACAGTTTCAAAGGAATCAATGGATATGACCCAAGTCATATTGTAGGCGTTTATGGAAATTATCAAATACCATCCAGTTCAATATGAAGTTAGGAGAAAGCTCAGTTAGGTTTCTTTTACTTTATCTCTCCATCCCTCTTAAAAAAAGAAGTAAGAGTTTTCATCCTAATCGCAGTACAAGCATCTAATTTTGATAATTTGTTGGATTAAGCAATATTCCAAGTCTAATTGTTGGATTTGAGCTTAAATCCTCTTCATTTTATTTTTTAAAGTAATTAAATTTGTGTTTAAATTCTCCAATTGGTCTTCCCTAAATCAATCCAGATTAGCAATTAGAGCAGAAAATCTAGAATTGAAATGAGAGAGTTAAACTTTTGCAGGAGAAGGTGAGAAAATTCAAAGTTGAATAGGAGTGAGTAACAAGGGCAAACCATATCTTCAAGCTCCTGCGCAGACTTCAAAGCGTGCCATGTATTTGAATGGAAATCAGTGGCGCATACACAGAGGGTAGAGGGATCAGTTGGCAATCCGTGGACATGAAAGAGGAAAGGCTTCAAAGGGGTTTTGTGAGGTGCTGACCACTCTGCATTTAGTCGCCCAAAAATTGGTTCCATTTCATCAAACCCCATTTCCAAATTTCTCTCAAAGAACTTTATCACCGATACAGAAAGCAAACTTTGCCTAGAGAAAGTAAGCAAAAATTTTGTTGTTTTCTTCAAAAACAAAAGTCTATTAGGTTGTTGTATACTGTACAATACACGCTGATGTTCAAACTGGGTCATTTACTCTTTTCATCCTATTTTGTGCTCAAAACAAATAAATAAACGGAAAAGGGCCTAAAATACCCTTGAAGTATTAAAAATGGTACAAAATTACCCTCCATCCACCTATTGGCTCCAAAATGCCCTTTTCATCCACCTATTGGCTCCAAAATACCCTTGTCATCCACCTTTGGGTTCAAAATTGACCACTTTTTTAATTATTTTAAAATTAAACTCTTTAAATATTTTTTAAAATACTTGGCGTTCAACTATTGGTTATAATTTAATTTATTAATATAATTTATAAATCAACCCACTACCCACTCATTACTAACTAAACCCCACCCAATTAATAATCCAATTATAATATCAAAATTGTCATAAACACTACTAAAACACGATGAAATTATAGATTCCTGAAAATGACATTCAAAATTATTTGAGTCCGAATCGAAGCCCCAATGAAATATAGGTTGAGCCGCTTATTTTGGAGGACACTTTCAATATGATTCTCTTTCAAGATTGAATTAAAAATTTATGATTAAAGGTAAAGAAGTAATACATTTCGAACTAATTCATGCACTTTTTTAAAATATAATTTTATAAATATTTATGATTTGTTTTAAAACCTTTAATATATTATTTTGAAAAAAAGTTAACTATGAAGTAACATCACATAATTGAGACGTAAGTCAGACTTTTAAGTTTATCGGTAATTTTTATTTAGACACTTAACATATGATAATTTACTTCTATAGATATTTTCGCCTCAAATTTTTAAAAACACTCAATTGGCAGTAGCTTTTTTCTTGTTGCATTAATAATGTGACGGGTGTATTAATTTGGAGGGGTTTAATTAGTAATGGGTGGGTAGTGGATTGATTTATAAATTATACTAATAAGTTAAATTATAACATATAGTTGCGTGCCACGTATTTAAAAAAATATTTAAATAGTTTAAATATAAAACCGTTAAATAAGTGGTCAATTTTGAACCAAAAGGTGGATGACAAGGGTATTTTGGACCCAATAGATGGGTGAGAAGGGTATTTTGGAGCTAATAGGTGGATGGAGGGTAATTTTGTACCATTTCCAATACTTTAAGGGTATTTTAGGCCCTTTTCCGATAAATAAAAATTGCTCCCTTGGATATCTCATATATTACTCCCCCTATGTATGTTTTTTCTCGCTGTTTTGTTACATTCTTAAATTGTATTAATTGTGTTTTGTTTGGTATGTATATGATTTCACTTAAGAAAAAACTTTCGTTCTTTTAAAAGTTTTCTTTTTTTCCTTCTCATTAGGCTTTTTTAAAATATGTTTTTTTGTGAGTTATGACTATTTTAGATAAGCTTAATTTGAAGAATATGAAACAAAACTTATTCTAAATGAAAGTAATATCTTAAGATACAAAAAGTATGTCTATTACTCCATATAGATTTGTTGTCCTTCATGTATAAGTTATTGCTGAGTGTTTGAGTTATCTAGGTTAGACTCATTTTTAATTTTATAATAATTCAGAATATTTCTTTAACATGAGTCTATAATCCAAAATTTTGATCTACTCGTACTTTCATAATGCAACAATTATACATACATGTTTTTGAAAAAATCGCAAAGTTGCATTGATGAAACATCTAGAAGGTCCTTCAGAAAGTAGTTTAATGAAAAATGAATTTCTAAATGGGTCGACAATATTATTTTGCTATTTTTTCAAACTTATTTTTCTCCTAAATTTTGTTAGAGTTATAATAACAAAAAGTGGTGAATGTTTGACCATAGACAAGTAGATTGTCTCTAAAAAAATTTATTTATGTTGTTTTTGTGTACATTTTTAAAAAGTTTTAACTTATTTATAACTAATATTGATTATCAAAAACTGACACATAAATTTTTTTCACAAAAAGTTATACCAACCATAAAATTATCAGATTATATATTTTGCATGTACAAAAAAAATAAATAGAAAATGTGATGTTTAATCGCTACATAAAAACATCACTCAGTTTTAACAAGACCCGGGGCGATTCAACATAATTCGAGGCCTAAAGAAAAAAAAAATTGAGGCCTAAAATCTTAATAAATTTTATCTATATTTATTTATTTTTCTAAATTTCTAGATATAAATTACTACTTAATATCTTTCTTTTTTTTTTTTGACAAAGGTAACAAGTTTTTGTATAAATCTTCAGCATTAACGCTGGGGTCCCAAAAATTTACATCACATAGCTACTTACAACTGAGTAGGCTCAGCAACCCAAAAAAAAGAAAATCTATCTCTAGATCCTATCTCATCTTACAAGGATCCTAAGTTGTCTACAATCGCTACAGGATCACCTAAGATGTCTAATATCTTTATATAAATGTTTTTTTCGAATACTTTTTTTATTGCGACAATTATTAACAAAATTTTATAAGTAATAAGTTAATAAACATTAAAGATAAGAGCTAGAATCATAAAATTCGATTCAAAAAATTGATAACTTGGTATACCTACTTTACTATGATAATTAACAAAGAAATAAAAAAAAATTGTAATACACCTTGTTGAACACTTTTCGACTACTGATTCATATTTTTGAGAGTGTATTACTCTAACTATCAAAGATTTGATAAAATAGAATGCAAAAGGAGTTGAAAAGAATAAATAATGTGAGTGTTAGCGAAGAAAACGTAAAAATTAAAAATAATGTTTCCTTGATTTCTTCAATTTTAATGAGGTTAAGATACATAATTTTTTATTTGTAAAAATTTGAGGCCCCAAAAAATGGGGTCCTAAGGCCTTTGCCTTAAATTTTGAAGGCAAGAGTCGGCCCTGAACAAGACAAACATATCATCAAACATATATTATGATAAATTATATAAAATATAAAAATAATTAAATATTAAGATATTTTTAATCATTCATTATATAATTATAACTCTTGTCGATATTAAAAGGTAGTTAAAAACTTAAAAAATTATCACGCACGGATAAATCACCTGGTAGTAAAATATATCATTGTCCTATAAAGAAAATGATGTAACCATTGGCTTAATAACTGTAACATTAAATTGTTGTTGTCACTGGCTTATTAAAAAATTGATACCGCAGGGTTATTAGAACATCGAAGTCTTACAAAAAAAATTGTAGCATCACTAAGACAAATATAATATCATACTTTAATATTTATTGTTAGAAAGAACAATGTTCATTGTAATACATTTTAACTCTTAAATACATAATAATATTATAGCATTGTTTCACTAATTAAGTTTATTCATAAGTTTTTCTGATGATTTTTCTTTAATTTTGTTCATTGTGGAGTTCATATTTATATGACTTAAAAATAACTTATTTTTCTATATCAATTTTTTATATGATTAATTTAGTTGAATGATTTTATTGAAATAAATGTTTAAGTTGGGTGATTTTATTGATACAAAATAAAGTTTAATAACTTTGTTGGATGAATTATCAAAGTTGAGTGACCTTATGAGATATTAAGTCCAATATTCCGGACATGCTTGTTTTTTTTTCCTGGTTGATTTCAAGCTCCCTTTTATAGAGTACAAAACTTTTCCGCAATTGCTTAATTATATTACTGCTAATTTCCTCCTAATAAATATGGCTTGATTTTCTCTCAGGTCAATTATCATACATAACACATCTCATTTTTTGGTCAACTTTAGTTATTCAATTGCTACAAGCAATTGTTGAAAATAAATAGTAATTAGAGTTGAAAATAAAAGATTTGGTGATTGGCAAATTGGTAAGATTTGGTGATTGGCAAATTGGTAAGATTTGCAACCATTTTTGACTTTGCTATATTTACCTATGTCATTAGTGACATAGGCATGGTTTTCTCCTTCTATAAATAGAGTATTCTTGCTCATTTGAAGTTCTCGGACGAGGTTTTTGAACAGAACTTCGATAGGCGAGAGGTGTAGAACACACTAAGTTAGAGAGAAAAACCATTTTGAGAGCAAAGTGAGGTATTCCATAGACTATACAAGAAAATAGTCTGTGAAGAAAAATAGAGTGTGAGCGATATTTTAGTAAGACGGAAACCAAAAGAGTGTTGTTCCTTTTGAGTGTGTAGTAGTCACTTTGAGTATTGTATTCGTGACTACACAGTGTAAAATTCCTTACTGTAGTAATATCAGTTGCTCCTCTTGGCCCGTGATTTTTTCCCTTATTCAGAAGGGTTTCCACGTAAAATTCTTGGTGTCGTTATTTTCCCATTTTATTTCCATTACTTTTACCATATATATTTTTGTGTTTGTCCGCGTTTTCCCAACAATATGAAACCTATTAAGCAAATTAATTCCCATTATCCTAATCAAGTTTGAAATAACAGGGGAGCTCATAAAATGTCACAAGAGTGTCTCCATTAATTTGTCTTTAATCAAAAGAATGCATTCAAGATTCTTATAATTTCACTGGCTAGTCTGGATACGTGTGTCGCACGTTTGTCCCTTTATCACAGTAATTTCTTCAAAGTTTGGCAAGTAATTAATGGAAGAGTGTTGGTACATACCTACTTTAGTTATCCAAACACTATTCTTGTGATCTAATTACTTCAAGCAATCTATCATACAAATTTATTTAAAAAAAAACTGATTTTGGTTCATCTCTTCTTTTGTTGAAATGGTGATTTCACAATTATAATCAGTTAATTTTACTAGACCAACAAGATTTTTATTTAATAGGAAGATGCCTCCCAAGCTCCAGGGGCTAACAGATACATACATAATACATAAAGATAAGTGGCCATAGCCAAACATTGGTTTGTGATGAATGAAGAAGCAACAAGCAAATTAAAGCAATGCGAAATATTGTAACATAATTATAGTTTCATTTTATTCGAAGGAATGGAATGCTAGTTTGGAAGTGCAGGACAAAATCTGAGGGTCTCTCTCAAATTCAGTCATGTCATTCTCCTTCAAACTAATTGTTACTTGTATTCCATCACCATCTTTTGTGTCCATCAGATTACTTACTCCATGATGACCAAAACTAACGGAGCTCACCCAGAATGGCTTTCCCCAACCAAAGTCAGCTTCATACCAAGGAAATTTGCACCAACTAGAGCACGAATAAAAGTCCATCTCGTCTCCTTGGAGAATTTTTTCTATACATTTTGTCAGATTGTTAACAACTAAAGAGGAAATGTCATCAACGCTTTCCGCCTTACCAATGGCTACACATGTGTCCCGTATTGTATTTCCTACCAACTTTACAAAATCATTCAACTCATCATCGCCCTCCTTATTAGCAATTGCTGGTATGACATAATTCCCTACAACGTGTTCTAAAGACGGTGCAGTACATGACAGTTTTCCCCTCAAATTAATAACAAATACTAAAGACGAATCCCTTGAATTTCCATTATTTTTGGCGGAAGAAATGTGTGTAAGAACCTTCCATATTAGGGACATCACGACCACCACTCTAGAAGGTTCCTTCATCATCATGTCATTGTCTTTGATTGTTTTCCTGAGGTTTTCTATTGCCGAAGCATCAAAGACAAACCTCTTTGTGACATTCTTATAATTAGGGCCAGTAGTAGTGTTGAGATCAGGTAATGGAAACTGTAGCGCTCTTGCTGGAAAGAGCCATGGCAATTGACCAAAACTGGAGAGATTATTATTATTATTATTATTATCTTGTGGCATCGTCCCTGTAAGGGTAGTGTGCGCCCATTCATTTACAAATTTTACTAAAGTGAAAGCATCAGATATGATATGTGAAATTTGTATCCCTATGATTACTCCTCCATTATTGAATACATTCACTTGAACACCAAATAATGGATTTGATGGCACACGATCCATTACAGGAAGAAGATGAATCAAAGACGACTCAATATCATCGTCTTTACCCAGAAATTGGGAAAGATCGTCTGCATTGACTTTGGTTTGAACATATTCAACACCTTCATCATTGCAGTCGATGGAAAATGGATCAACATCTTTTCTAAATCTTCCAGCAAAAGGGTAAAACTTGGTTAGCGTCTCCGCCAATGATTTTTCAAGCTTATCATCATCATATGATGAACTGCTGCTCGGCAAGTAGTTGAAGAGGATTGGTACATACGCACCAACAGTCAGCTGATCGAACAAGGAAAGCTTCAATCTCCGAAGATTATCCGGGGTAGGAGCGGAGGGTTTCAACATTTTCCTTGATTGAATTTCAATATAGGAATCCATCTTCTTCTTTTTCTTTTTTGAGAATAAAGTGTTGTTTCTGAATAAATCAATCAATATTCATTCCTCTTATATATATAGGTTGGCATGGCATCAATCTTTAATTTATTGCATTTAACATTCATAAAGTGCATTGTTTAGAACAAACACTAGTGTATATACTACAATATTTATTTGGGAGGCTAATTACGCTAAAAGTTTTTACAATTACAAAAATTTCAGAATAAATATTTTAAATCAGATAAGTCAAATGTCGCTATAAAGTTATGGCCACATATATTACCTTTTGCATTTTCTTGGCAAAGGGTGGTTGTTGATTTTGGCACCAAGCATGGGGAATACTTTATAAACTAGAAACCTAAAATTCCAAACAATATTTTCAATAGAGTTTATAAATTTATTTCTCCTCATAACCAAAACTATTCGGAGAGAAAATTCACTCACTACCTAAAAACGGAAAATTAGGTTTCATGCATCTATCAAATATTTAAAAATAAATTGATAATGTTATTTATTTCTCATGAAATCTTTTTCCCAAAACATTGCTACTATTAGGGGTTGGATTAAAATGAGACGAGTTAGTAAATGAATGGAGCTAAAATCGATCTGAACCAACCTTGTCTACCAAGAATCGATAAATCGAGAAGGTAGCATGTCGAACTAGAACGCTCTTAATTGGGAAAGTGAAAACTCGTTTGGACTCAATTTATTTTGGGATAAAGTCATTCCTACAATAATTAGCATTTTTGTGTGGAAGCTCTTATATAATTTTGTATGCGGGAATTTCAAAATTACACCGAATTTTGCCTTCAACCAAGCCTTTTTCTTTTGAGATAAAAAAAAATCACTCTGAAAGTAAGCCTTTTCTTATTATACAATATCTTCGCTAAATAATAGGTTGGGAAATGATCAACCCAATTATTTTGAAGAATTTTTAAGTGTTTATTAATAATACCCTAATTAAAAAAATATTTATGTTTGACGATACTTTACAAGAATTAATTCATATTTTATTCATTTATAATCAATAAGTAATCCATTTTAAAATGGATTAATTAAACTTACAACCATATAATATATATAGATTTAGTCTAGTTTTCCACCCCTACAAGTGACAATTAATTTTAGCGCCTTCATATGCAACATTCTTCTACATGAATCGACTGAAAAGTTGAGAAGAATTTAAATGTCATAACTCATTAATATTAAGTTCCAGAGCTATAAAACTTTTTGGAGTAGGATTTGCTGGTTTCTAGAATTTACTTCAAACTATAAATGAATTTTTCAATGGTGGAATTAATTCCTTTAAGTAGTCATCCAAAATTTAAGAGTTGTCTATAATTAATTTTTATTTTTTAGAAAATAATATCACCCATACAAATACTATAGGTACAACAGGTTAAATAAATATATTTTTTAAAACAAGAGTGAAACTTTAACAATCAAGTGGGAAAAATAATAAAATTCTTGTATAATTTAATTTGTAATTAATAATATAGCTATAATGCATGGAGATATTTATGGGAAAAACTTATCCGCACCGGGTGCTTATATCAAACCAATGCAAAATGCATAATTACGTGATTTAATGAAGTAAAATAAATTATAAATTTAAATACATGGTATGCATGTATTGGTTTGGTGTAAACACCCAATGTAGGTAAGTTTTACCCTTATTTATGTGTTATCTTTAAATTAAATTAAAAGAATAATGGTGAGATAATGAGAATACTAGAGGTGTCAATATGAGCTAGCCCACTCCATCCGGGCTAATCCATAAAGACTTTGATATTTTATGGGTCAGGTCGGGCTAACCTATTTTTTGCGTGAGCCAGAAAATATTTGGTCCAACCCACAGGTACATGGGCTACAGGCTTGCCAGGTCAGCCCACTTTTAAAAAAAAATATGTTTTCTTATAATTATTAAATTAAACTATAAATTATAATTTAAAAATATTAGCATAAATATCGACAAAACAATATTAAATGATGTTAATGTTACTACTTGTTAATTAAATCCACAAATAAAATTATCTTTATAATATTTATTAAGTTTTTTTTCCAAGTAAATGTATAAATATATAAATAGAAATATTAATGTAATTATTTTGAATTTGGACTATCTGTAATTTTAAATTTTAATATTATATTATATTTTTTAATTAATTCTAATTGGCCCACGGGCCGACCCTACCTATATTTTTCTCAAGTCCCACAAATCAACAGATTTATTCAGGCCGGACTAAAAAACACTTTTCGTAAATGAGCTCCAAAAATCTTAGCCCAAACCTATTAAATCTCGGATCAAGTCAGGCCATTCCAACGGGCGTAGCCCATATTGACGGCTCTAGACAGTACCTACTTTGTCCCCTCTACTCACTAGGCCACCAAACCCCTAATTAATTAAATCAAAGTTAACATGTTTTTCTCAATCCACTTTTAATTATCGTAGTTTTTCTTTTAGAGTCAGGATAAAAATAATTCTGGCTAACCCATGTTTTTTTTTGTGCGAATTCAATCATGTCATTCTCCTTCAAATTAAACTATTCCATGACCATCTTTTGTATCAAACGACAGACTAATTACTTCAAATGTTGTGCCAACGCTAGCTGCATTCACTATAACAAAAATGATCATTAGCGGCAATTAAGAATAATTTTTAATTGCCTCTAAATGTACAATTTTTAGCTGCAATTGACACTCATTGTATATGTCCCTAAAGCCTTTAGCGACATTGGTTCTAATGGCACTTAACTAATGCCGATAAAGACTTTAGCACTCTTTATTAATGTCAATATTTAATGCCGCTAAAAGTTATTTTTGTGTTAGTGATTGGGTTTAATTTCCCCAACCAAAGTACTCGGATAAATGTGTGTGGCGTCTCCTTGAACAAATTTATTAATGATTTCTGTGCCACAGTTAATGGACGTAATTTCATCTACGCTAATGCTGAGAGATGTGTTCCTTGCTCTACTAAATCTAACAAAGTCATGTAACTCTCGTTTGGCAGCATAGAAATGTTCCCATAACTTTGATTTTCCCCTCAAATTAATAGGAATTAAAAAAGACGAGAGTCCCTTGTTTGGCTGATGAAATCCCCATATCTAACAACTTCCCATATTAATGACAAATAGAGGTTATGTGTAGGAAGTAAGGGCTCATAGAAGTCAACAAATTACAAATATTATAACCGCAAGTCTTAAAAAAAAAACTTGTAATACAAAAGGACTGGATTAGCAACCACTCTTTTATCATTTACTTTCGTGCTTTATATTTGTTTATCATCTGTTATACTAAAAGTCGATAAGTAATCGACTAAGGAAGAGTTTTTTTATTTGACCCCCTCTTAACTTTCTAACGATTCGTGGAAGTAAGCGTTTACTATTTTGTAACACACATCCAATGTTTGAAAAAAATAAGTTGTTTCCAGCAAAAAACTGAAAAAGAAAACACAATTCAAGAAAGTTGGCAAAAGATATAGGATTTTATCTTATTTTATAAATCCAAATTGGAAAATATGGGACTATTTTGGCTTTCTTAAAAAAGAAATCAAAATTATCTAAGTTGTTCAAAAATTTTGTTCTAAGTATCATAGATGAACAACACCAGTAACAACGAGACTTAAGACTCGTGTGAGAAAGTCAGCTTCTCAGAGAAGTGATATTTGTTCAAGTGAAGCCTGTACACTGGAATGAAAGATGTAAGATGCTCTATATATATTCTCTTTCGACAAAAAATTTGAAGCAAGTCACAGGCCAGCTGCTATATCATTGTTTCTTCTCATCTCTTGTTAAACACTTTTATTTCTTTAGTTATCTCAACATTGCAGAAATTAGCGCTGAGACTTAAAAGAGGAAACTCATATCAGAAAAATGCCATGGAATCAGTCGAAATCAAGGCGGGTCAAGGGATCTAAGTACTTTGAGCATCAGTTTAAGTTCAAAAGTCAAAGGCAGATGCTCCTGAAGATAGTTAATTAAGGGCATAAACAGCGGAAGCAAAAATCCAGAATCGTTGCATATAAGATAGACAAACATACACGTCACATTTTATCCAAAAGTAAATTGAGGAATACTTCTTTAAAAGCTATTTAAGCAAATTAATTCCCATCATCCTAATCGAGTTTGAAATAACATGGAATGTCATCGATCTAGCTCCATTAATTTCTCTTCAATCAAAAGAACACATTCAAGGAGAAATCATTTACTAACAAATATACCATGGTAATTATATTTATGCAGCAGGTTGGTTTTATTACATTCTTGTGATGTTAGTTCAAGCAATCTATCATAATTAAGTTCACTAGTTCATCTCTTCTTTTGTTGAAATGGTGATTTCACAATTATAATCAGTTGATTTTACTAGACCAACAAGCTAAGACAAGAAAGATTTTTATTTAATAGGAACATGCCTCCCAAGCTCCAGGAGCTAACAGATACATAGATAAAAGATAATTGACTGATGATTAATCTCATTGGTTTGTGATGAATGAAGAAAACAATTAGAAGCAACAAGCAAAGCAATGTAACATTTTATCCAAAGGAATGGAATGTTAGTTTGGAAGTGGAGGACAAAATGTGAGGGTCTCTCTCAAATTCAGTCATGTCATTTTCCTTCATAGTAACTATTATTTCTATTCCATCACCATCTTTTGTGTCCATCAGAGTAGTTAGTTCATGAACACCGAAGGAAACAGGGGTCACCCAGAATGGTTTTCCCCAACCAAAGTCAGCTTCATACCAAGATAATTTGCACCAACTAGTGGTGCCATAAGTGTCCATCTTGTCTCTTTGCAGAAGTTTGTCAATAATTTTTATCTGATTGTTAAGAGTTAGAGAGTAAATATCATCAACTTTTGACGCCTTATCAATGGCTGCAAATGTGTCCCCTATTCTATTCCCTACCAACTTTACAAAATCATTCAACTCATCCTTTCTTGCCACATCGCCCTCCATATTAGCAATTTCTGGTATTGAAAAAGTCCCTAGAACATGTTCTGAAGATGGAATACATGACACTTTCCCCCTGAAACTAATAACAAATCCAAAAGACGAGTCCCTTGAATTTCCATTTTTGGCAGAAGATATGCGTGCCAGAACCTTCCATAATAAGGACATAACGACCACCAGTTTTGTAGGCTGCCTGATCATAGTTGAATCATCTTTGATTGTTTTTTTGAGGTTTTCTATTGCCAAAGCATCAAAAACAAACCTCTTTGTGACATTCTTATAATTAGGGCCAGTAGTACCAGTACTACTAGTGTTGGGATCAAATGATGGCAACTGTAGCACTTTTGGTGGAAAGAGGGATGATAATTCACCAAACTTGTGGAGGTAATTATTATCTTGTGGCATCGACGACAACGTGTTAGTGTGCGCCCATTCATTTACAAATGTAGCTAAAGTGAAAGCATCAGCTACGACATGTGAAATTTGTATCCCTATGGTTACTCCTCCATTATTAAATACATTCACTTGGACACCAAATAACGGACTTGATGGCGATGATGGCTCAACATCTATTATTGGAAGAAGATCAATCAAAGACGACTCAATATCATCGTCTTTACCCAGAAATTGGGCAAGATCTGCTGCATTGATTTTGGTTTGAACATATTCAACACCTTCATCATTGCAGTCGATTGAAAATGGATCATCTTTTGCAAATCTTCCAGCAAAAGGGTAAAACTTGGTTAGCGTCTCCGCCAATGATTTTTCAAGCTTATCATCATCATGATTATATGATGAAGTGCTGTTCGGCAAGTAGTTGAAGAGCAATGGTACATATGCAGAACGAGCCAGCTGATCAAACAAGCAAATCTTCAGTCTCCGAAGATTATCTGGTGTAGGAGCTGAGGGTTTCAACATTTTCCTCGTCTGAATTTCAATATCTAACCTCGCCATTACGATTTAGATTTGGATTTGGTTGATGACAGATAGTATTATAACTTTAATTGCTTAGTTCTCTCTTTCTACTTTGTAATATATATAGAGAATTCCCAACATACATGTGTCCCAACTTTTTAAGTCCTCCATCGTGATTAGTATTTATTAAGTACTACTCCATAACACATGGAAATGGAAATTTGATTAAACAATTTAGGTCATGTCTTGCACTTTCTTCATCCTATCAAATACGATTGTGAAAATCTCACACAATATTCTATTTTGATTATGCAAAATCACATTCACACTATCCCTTCATAATCTGCAACATATCCGGCTTCAAATTAATTTAATACTACTAATTACTATAATTCTTTATATGTAAATTAAATAATCTTCAATTTATCATTTGTACATAACAAACAACACAACATACTCTTTCTAACTCTTCTCTTTCATGATTTTATTCAAAAACTTTTTTCTAATAAATCATTGGATTAAAATGACGTGACCAGAAAATAACACTTATACTCCCAAAAAAAATGTAAAATATTTAACCTTAAATGTCTCATTACTTTCATATTCGACATATATACGGGTGGTTTCAATGAGTAATTTTTCATCATATTAATATGCAAAATATCGCAATTTATATTACTTTTCGTATAGTTTTTTAATGTCTAATTTTTTTGTTTAAAATATCGATTAATGTGTTCTAATTTAACTTTAAAAATGAATCAAGTTGACTTGTAGATATTGAAATTTTATGGGACTCTAAAAGATGCATTCAATTCGAATTGAGACTGTACAAATTGTGTTCAACTCAAATTAAAATTTTTGGAGGTTACTCAATCCTAAACCTTAATTCACGCCTATATCAAAATAACGAAATTCCCCTAAAAAACATTTCAAAATACTCCATAAACTCTTTGGATATTTTTCAAGATCAAGATCTCGAACATGATTCCAATTCATATGCCTGGCAGGTCATTAGTCAACTCTACAGACTGCCCGCATGTTTATGCAATTATGCAACATTTTAAGCCTCAAGTTTATTTATTTAACAAACATGGCATGGAAATCAGATTAAACAATTAATTAAGGGCTTCAATTATCATGTGTTAGACTTTCTTCATCGTATCAAATACGATTGTGTTCTTTAACTCTATCTGACATTAAGGCTGTACATGATCGAGTTGGTTCGGATTTTTCAAATATCAAACTAAATCATTCGTATAAAATTTTAAAATTTATCAACCAAACCAAACTAATAAAGTTCAGATTTTTCAACCTCGGGTTGGTTCGGATTTTTCAAATACCAAACCAAACCATTGTATCGAATTTTTAAATTTACAAATCAAACCAAACTAATAAATTTCGGATTTTTCCAGATTTTTAGATTTTTTTTGGTAAACCTTGCATACAAACATATTATTAACTTATGCTCCAAATATTTCTTTTGTCCAACTAAAATACAATTATCTAATGTGTTTCTTAAAAAAATAACACAAAATATGAGATGAGTATTGATAATACAAAAATATTCAATAAAAAATAATAATGAAATAATCATATAAAATAAATATTGTAAAGTCTTAATGAAAATAATCATAATTTAAAAGTACTAATTTATTACTCGCTCAGTTCACTTTTACTTATCAGTTACTCTTAAAATAAATTTTTATTTTTACTTGTCACTCTTAACCTATCAAGAAAAGACAATATGTGAAAGTTTTCCTTTTTTTATTATGATAAAACAAGAACGGACAAGCAAATACAAATTAAAGCAAGAAATATTATTACTACATAGATTCATTTTATCCAAAGGACTGGAGTACTGGTTTTGAAGTGGATGACAAAATATTGGGGTCTCTCTCGAATTGATCCATGTCATTCTCCTTTAAAGAAACCCATTCTTCTATTCCATCACCATCTTTTGTGTCCATCAGACTTATTCCTTCAAAAGCATCGCACTCAACGAGGCTCACCTAGAATGGCTTTCCCCAACCCAACCAAAGTCAGCTTCATACCAACAAAACCTGCACCAACTAGTGCTCGGATAAACGTCAATCTCATCTCCTTGGGCAAATTTCTCTATAACTTTTCTATGATTGTTAACAACTAAACAGGAAATATCATCAACGCTTGCCGCCTTACCAATGCCTAAACATGTGTCCCGTATTGTATTCCCTACCAACTCATGATTCAACTCCAGATTAGCAATTCCAGACATTCTACAGTTCATCCTCTAAACATGGTAGATTTGATTTTCCCCTCATATTAATAAGAACTACAAAAGACGAGTCTCTTGAATGTCCATGTTTGGTGGTGGAAATGCCTTCCATATTAACAACATAACGGCCACCACTCTAGTAGGCTTGGTGGCACTTGAATCTTCGATTGTATTTTTTAGCTTAATTATTGCCAAAGCATTAAACTCAAACCTCCTTGTGATAGTCTTAGGTCCTCTGTTGGATGGTGGTAAAAATTGAGGTCCTGACTGCAGTGTTGTTGGGAAGAGCGACGACAAGTGACCGAAGCTTGGGAGACAATTTATGGTGAGTCAAATTATACATTTAAAAAAAAAATCACTACTTGGAATTTGGAACTTTGTTGGAGAATTTGAAACTGAAGTTCTGTTCACATTTCATTAACAAATGCTAATTTCAATTTAAAACGTCAAATTTGAGCCCTAAATCCAATGGCCAAACGCTCTCGATAATTTCTACTCAATAAAAATTTATATTCTTACATTCAAGTCCTTGCTGAAACAAATCAGCTAGCTTTCCATCCACTTTTGTTTCCAAGCATTCAACAGCATGGTCACTGCAATCAATGAAGAGAAAAACCTCGATCCTTGACAAGTCTTCCGGTAAGTGGATAAAACTTGGATGAAGGAAGTTCACCCTGGTCACCACAAACAAAGACTGTTTTAAACCTGAATTAATAAACCCCATATTTTCCATTAAACGGTATTTACAGAAGAGCTCATGTGTGAATGCTTCAATCAATCACGGAGATAAATGACACAGTTTCTTAATCTTGTCTCTCCTCTTCAGTATCATGCAAAAGAACACCTCGGACTCTGGCCCTGTAAGCCAAGCAACTACTCATTGAAGTAACACTTTTATATCAATGCAAGGATAAGTTGATTTGACCTACCTACGATGTGCTGGTACCACACGGTTAGGCACCTCAGTAGAGGGAAGTTGAGCTGCTTGCTTAACTGCAATTGGGTAAAGGATGAATGAGTTAACAGATTAAATGCAGTAATATCTACAAGTAGACTTTAGCTGCAGCAACAGTGATTGTTAATGGTAAAATCAAAATCCATTTATACATGTCAGTAGACATCACAAAAAGGATGTGAATTGTTCTCCGACAGAAGTACACAATAGAATACTTAATAGAGAAGAAAAAATAGGATAATACAGGAAGTCTGGGATTGGCAAAAGGTATAGTCTGCAAATACCTACAAGGAGAAAATTATCAAAAAAGAGCCTTTGATACAGAAATTTTCAGAAACTTATTACTTACACTATCAAGTTTCTTTCGTTTTTTCTCCACATTAATAAATTAGCCAAGGTTTTGATCCCTAATCTAAACTAGTTGAAAAGATAGTTGAATCAAAATTCAATCCTGTACAGGCCTCAGATTTAAATTTCCACTACAAATTGGATATATATATATATATTATATAAATATATAAAAAAAAATTCTTTACTATGGAGACTCTAGTGAACTACTGATGGTTGCAGTATCTGAGGCTGTGTTTTCAATCTTCTGTCTTTTGGAGTACAGAAGTGCATCGAGTTGCTTCTGTGCAATTTCATTCTTTTCCTGCCAAGTAAACAAAGCAACTATAAAAAACATAATGGCTACATGATAATAGAAGAGACAAAGGAATTAGTTGACATTGTATCACTTGCACTGACTAATTGTACTCCTTACAGTCAAGCAACACTTCTTTACATCCCAAGTTCTGGTTGTGGATTTTACTTTCTGAGATTGTCATAATGTAACATGCATTTTCCTACTATTGAATGCTTTACCACGTACAATAGATCTGAACACAAAAAAGGCTACAGGACCAAACTGTCTAATCTTGAAATGGCACCACTGATTACACCAAAAACAGCTAGAAATACTTTCCATAAGCTTTACCCAATTAATTACAGGTATTCACCAATTAAATTAAGAACAGAAACCATTATTCACGGATCAGGGTACAGACCAGCTTTAAGCAAAGTATGTACATTTGTGAATGTTGTGTAGAGCTCCAAAGAAAGATTTGCCATTGCCTCAGCTGCTGCAGTATCCACAAGTTTACTAAGTGATATAGCGATTCTTGGCATCCCTTTTGCTTTCTGGGCAACCAATTTTGCATGTGCAGCACCTAAAAGAAAGAGAGGGGAAGGGGGAATCAATACGTTGAAACCCCAAATATTCAAAAGTTCCAACTAAGAAACTCACCCAAATTTATAAAAGATGAACAACAGAAACTAAGGATGCAACATAATTATTGTCATTGCATATAAAGAGGGTTGATAAGAAAGATTACCTACACCAATAATATATCTGCATAGTTTTTAGGACCCGACTTAACAACTACAGTTCATACATTGGTATAGAGCTGGCATCATAAAATTTAGAGCCCGTTTGGATTGCTTAAAAAAGTAGCTTCTAACTCAAAATAAAAAAGTCAAAATAAAATGATTTAAGTCAAAAAAGAAAAAGTAGGGGGAAATCTACTTTTGATTTTTAACCTTTTAAAAGTTATTTTTAACTTATTAAGCCATTCTTTACTTATTTTAATTTTTTTATATATTTGCCAAACACTTTTAGAAATCAAAAAATGTTTAAAAGTAAGTTTTGTCTAACTTTTAAGCCAATCCAAACACCATTTTAGCCTCCCTTTGGAAGTTAAATTTTATTCACTAAAACCAAGAAATATGAAAACACTCCAGTGAGCATTGGTAAATTTTGTGGTTCAAGGAATATTGGCAGCATTGAATCCAAACTGGTTGAGCATAAATTGATTCGTTTATGGACAACCAATTTAGATTTATGTCTTATAGATCTCCGACAGAAGCAATATTTTTGGTAACTATATTCAATGAAAATTTATTAACAGAGGAAAATATATCTTTACCTGATATTCATGAATCAAGAAAACATATGATAGAGGGACAAGAAAAAATCTCAAGAAGGTGTTAAGAGAAGAAAGAAATTCATATAAAATACTATATAAGTTTCATAAAGGATACACACAAATGAACTATCACAAGTGTGAGAATAATGTAAAGAGACATAGAGGAGTTTCTAATAACCATATGTTTACAATAGAGATCTGACTTAAGCCCGTACTTTTTCACCATTGTTTCAACCTTCAGAACGTCTCCAAAATTAAACATCAATTATATCGGAGATATGCTTTCTCATTTATCAAAAACCTAGGGCATATGCTTCTTGCTAAAAAGAGGAAAGAGAAAAGTAAATATTGTCTATACATAATCATACCACTGAACAAGTTTGAAGAGAATAAAATTAAAGATCACCTCCAACTTTTGACTGTCCATCCATAACAATTCAGACTTTACGGCAGCTATAAGGTAATCTACAAAGTCAGACCAAGAGCCTCCTATACCAGTTCTGTCCCTCTGCATTGAATGATATGAAACTAGTGACTATGATTTGAAACATAAGAACCAAACTTTGCTTAGATCCTCTTAAGAATGAAACAGAAACAAAAAGATTAAAATAAAAATGATTACAAATAAACCACCAAAAAGACAGGCTAAACAAAGACAATTGTGCAAGAATTAATTACTCATAACTCATAAGTAGCATGTGGAATGTATGTTATATTCTCTTCTCTACCAAACAGCTTTTATTCCAGTAATCTAAAGAATATGTCAAATGTGTCCTGTCCATAGTTTCATCGACTAGTAATATCTGCTTCAAACAGTTTCAAAGGAATCTATGGATATGCCCCAAGTCATATTGTAGGCATTTCTGGAAATTATCAAATACCATTCAGTTCAACATGAAGTTAGGAGAAAGTTCAGTTAGGTTTCTTTTACTTTATCTCTCTCCATCCCTCTTAAAAGAAGAAGTAACATCCTAATCGCAGTACAAGCATCTAAATTTGATAATTTGTTGGATTAAGCAATATTTCAAGTCTAATTGTTAGATTTGAGCTCATAAAATGTCACAAGAGTGTCTCCATTAATTTGTCTTTAATCAAAAGAATGCATTCAAAGATTCTTATAATTTCACTGGCTAGTCTGGATACGTGTGTCACACGTTTGTCCCTTGATCACATCTTTCTGTAATTTCTTCAAAGTTTGGCAAGTAATTAATGGAAGAGTGTTGGTACATACCTACTTTAGTTATCCAAATACTATTCTTGTGATCTAATTACTTCAAGCAATCTATCATACAATTTTTTTTTTAAAAAAAAATGATTTTGGTTCATCTCTTCTTTTGTTGAAATGGTGATTTCACAATTATAATAAGTTAATTTTACTAGACCAACAAGATTTTTATTTAATAGGAAGATGCCTCCCAAGCTCCAGGGGCTAACAGATAGATACATAATACATAAAGATAAGTGGCCATAGCCAAACATTGGTTTGTGATGAATGAAGAAGCAACAAGCAAATTAAAGCAATGCGAAATATTGTAACATACTAATTATAATTAATGTAGTTTCATTTTATCCAAAGGAATGGAATGTTAGTTTGGATGTGGAGGACAAAATGTGAGGGTCTCTCTCAAATTCAGTCATGTCATTCTCCTTCAAACAAATTACTAGTTGTATTCCATCACCATCTTTTGTGTCCATCAGAATAGTTAGTTCATGATGACCGAAGGAAACAGGGGTCACCCAGAATGGCTTTCCCCAACCAAAGTCAGCTTCATACCAACAAAATCTGCACCAACTAGTGCTTGGATAAACGTCCATCTCGTCTCCTTGGCAAATTTTTTCTATACATTTTGTCAGATTGTTAAGAGTTAAAGAGGAAATGTCATCAATGCTTTCCGCCTTACCAATGGCTACACATGTGTCCCGTATTGTATTTCCTACCAACTTTACAAAATCATTCAACTCATCATCGCCCTCCTTATTAGCAATTGCTGGTATTACATAATTCCCTACAACGTGTTCTAAAGACGGTGCAGTACATGACAGTTTTCCCCTCAAATTAATAGCAAATACTAAAGATGAATCCCTTGAATTTCCATTATTTTTGGCGGAAGAAATGTGTGTAAGAACCTTCCATATTAGGGACATCACGACCACCACTCTAGAAGGTTCCTTCATCATCATGTCATTGTCTTTGATTGTTTTCCTGAGGTTTTCTATTGCCGAAGCATCAAAGACAAACCTCTTTGTGACATTCTTATAATTAGGGCCAGTAGTAGTGTTGAGATCAGGTAATGGAAACTGTAGCGCGCTTGCTGGAAAGAGCCATGGCAATTGACCAAAACTGGAGAGATGATGATTATTATTATCTTGTGGCATCGTCCCTGTAAGGGTAGTGTGCGCCCATTCATTTACAAATTTTACTAAAGTGAAAGCATCAGATATGATATGTGAAATTTGTATCCCTATGGTTACTCCTCCATTATTGAATACATTCACTTGAACACCAAATAACGGATTTGATGGCACACGATCCATTACTGGAAGAAGATAAATCAAAGACGAGTCAATATCATCGTCTTTACCCAGAAATTGGGAAAGATCGTCTGCATTGACTTTGGTTTTAACATATTCAACACCTTCATCATTGCAGTCAATGGAAAATGGATCAATATCTTTTCTAAATCTTCCAGCAAAAGGGTAAAACTTGGTTAACGTCTCCGCCAATGATTTTTCAAGCTTATCATCATCATGATTATATGATATTGCACTGCTGCTCGGCAAGTAGTTGAAGAGCATTGGTACATATGCACCAACAGCCAGCTGATCGAACAAGGAAAGCTTCAATCTCCGAAGATTATCCGGGGTAGGAGCGGAGGGTTTCAACATTTTCCTTGATTGAATTTCAATATAACAATTCATCTTTTTCTTTTTCTTTTTTTGATGAATAAAGTGTTGTTTCTGAATAAATCAATCAATATTCATTCCTCTTATATATATAGGTTGGATGGCATCAATCTTTAATTTATTGCATTTAACATTCATAAAGTGCATTGTTTAGAACAAACACTAGTGTATATACTAAAGTATTTATTTGGGTGGCTAATTACGCTAAAAGTTTTTACAATTACAAAAATTTCAGAAAAAATATTTTAAATCAGATCAATCAAATATCGCTATAAAGTTATGGCCACATATAGACCTTTTGCATTTTCTTGGCAAAGGGTGGTTGTCGATTTTGGCACCAAGCATGGGAAATACTTTATAAACTAGAAACCTAAAATTCCAAACAATATTTTCAATAGAGTTTATAAATTTATTTCTCCTCTTAACCAAAACTATTTGGAGAGAAATTCACTCACTAACTAAAAATCGAAAATTAAGTTTCACTCATCTATTAAATATTTAAAAATAAATTGTGAATTTATTTATTTCTCATGAAATCTTTTTCCGAAAACGTTACTACTATTTAGATTAAAATAGGACGAATTAGTAAATGAATGGAGCTAAAATCAATCTGAACCAGCTTTGTCTATCAAGAATCGATAGATCGAAAAGGTAGCATATCGAACTAGAACGCTATTGGAAGTGAAAACTCATTTGGACTCAATTTGTCTAGGGATAAAGCAATTCCTACATAATTAGCATTTTTGTGTGGAAGCTCATATATTATTTTGTATGCAGGTATTTCAAAATTACAACGAATTTTGCCTTCAACCAAACCTTTTCTTTTCGAGATAAAAAAAAATCACTCAGAAAGTAAGTCTTTTCTTATTATGCAATATCTTCGCTAAATAATAGATTGGGAAATGATCAACCCAATTATTTTGAAGAATTTTTAAGTGTTTATTAAAAATATAGGGAAAATCCCTAACTTAATTAGTAAAAACATCTAACTTTAAAATAATTATTGAAAATGTCAAAATGTCTTTATCAACATTGAATCAAATTCTACATCTATTACTCATTTACATTTTTTCCTATGCTTTAATACCATTAAATTTATTTTCATCTTTCACTTTTCAATTTTTTTTTCTCTTTCCTTCAACTTTTCAGTTTTCACCATCCCCATAATTCACTTTTCTCTTCTTCTTTTTTCTTTCATCAAAATTTCACCATTAATCTTTCTCATTGTTGAAGAAGAACTAATTATTTAAGTTCATAACAATTTGTTCGGATCTATCAATCAATCAAGAAATCTCTCAATTGATAAAGGTATTTTTGAAGTCATCATTTATTTTGCGAGATTTTGTTTTCAAAATCACACATTATGTTGAATTTTCGGATTGTATGTATGAGGATTTTCCATCATTTTTTTTAATTTTTATGTGAGTTTGTTAACATACTCATCAAATATTTATGTATTTCATATTTTTAATATTTTAAATAAATTTTTTCGATCTTTTTTATGATTTGTTTTTATATTTCAGATTTAGTAGAATCTACATTAGCATTTAGGTATTGAGTTGTTTCGCGAAAGTATTTGAAAGTATTTTGAATGTTCTGTAGTTTGTAGTCAAATTTGTTTTTATAAAGTGATAATTCAAATACAAATCTGTAGTTTGATTATTTAAAATTGTGAATGAATACGAAGTCAAAGATAAACTAGTTGGTATAAACATATAATGAGCAAAATAAAATACAAAACTATTTGACTGATGCAATTAGGATGAATACACATAATGAATACATAAATAAACTGTATTTTGGCTATTTATAGTTGAGAATGAATACAAAATCAAAATATAAGTACAAAATTTTATGGTATACATTAGGACGAATACGAAATCAAATCTAAATACAAACTTTATGGTATACATTAGGATGAATACAAAATCAAATCTAAATAAAAATTATTTGGTATACAAAGTGATATTGAAAATAAGCAAAATAAAATACATATGTAAGATGGAGAATACATATACCATGAATATACATGAGTATTGTATTCTGAACACCAGAAAATTTCTTAACGGAGATACATAAACTTCATAACCTTAACATGATAGCCAAATAACTTCATAAAATTTAGACATTTTTAAAGATAAATTATACTTTCATAACGTCAAAATGATGCCTTAGTAGAATAAACTGCTTCAAATATGATAATGTATGATAAATAAACGTATTTACAAACAAACAAAAATTTAAGAAAATTGAATATTGAATTTTTTAAACAATGGTGATAGGCGTGTTTTTTAGAACATGGTGAAAGAATAAGAAAGAGATGGAAGTTGGTGTATTTTGATAAATTGTCAATTAGTTATTTGTTTTTGAATATTTTGTAACTGATAAGACTTTTAAGCAATAGTCTCTTTATAATATTTTTCTCTCCCCTTAATTTCTCGTTTCTGTTTTTAACAATTATTTCTTTTTTGACATTTTTACTAAATATTGAAAGTATTGACAATGAGTCCTATTAAGAGTGTGTTTGGTATGAAGGAAAACATTTTCTGGAAAATGTTTTCAATTTTCCCATGTTTGGTTGGGACAAAAGTTTTGGAAAATGTTTTTTAAATCAACTCATTTTCCTCAAAATTAGGGAAAATGACTTCCCTTAAAAAATTAAGGAAAACATTTTCCAAAATTCTCCTCCAATTTCAAATTACATTTTTTTTTTGAAAAAAACATCAATTTTAAAAGAATATTTTCAATTTCAAAATTTTATTTTTTCACCCGATCCCTGACCCCCCCACCGGCCAGCTCCCCCCCCCCCAACCCCACCACCTCCCTAAAAAATTAATTTTGCTTTTTTAAAAATATTTTTAACTTCAAATTTTTATTTTTAAACTCCTACCCACCCCCAATCCCCCAAAAAATTAATTTTGTTTTCTAAAAATACTATCAACTTCAAATTTTTATTTTATCACTCCTACCCCCTCCCCCCTGCCCCCAACCCACCACACCCCCACCACCACCCCAAAAAAAAAAAAATTATTTTTAAAAAATATTTTCAATTTCATAAATTATTTTTTACTCTAGTAAAATAAAAGATGTCCCTCAAAAATATTTTTCATTCATAAATCAAACACTTAAATCATCTCCGGAAAATATTTTCTACTCACCAACCAAACATGATAAAATAAGTCCAAAATTTACTTATTTCCAGAAAAATATTTTCCATGGAAAACATTTTCCTCCATACCAAACACACCCTAAATGTCAAAATATTGACATTTTAAAAATTTCCCCAATCATATACCTTAATTAAAAAAATATTTATGTTTGACGATACGTAACAAGAATTAATATTTATAATCAAATAACCAATCCATTTTAAAATGGATTAATTAAACTTACAACCATATAATATATATAGATTTAGTCTAGTTTTCCACCGCTACAAGTGACAATTAATTTTAGCGCCTTCATATGCAACATTCTTCTACATGAATCGACTGAAAAGTTGAGAAGAATTTAAATGTCATAACTCATTAATAATTAAGTTCCAGATCTATAAAACTTTTTGGAGTAGGATTTGCTGGTTTCTAGAATTTACTTCAAACTATATATGAATTTTTCAATGGTGGAATTAATTCCTTTAAGTAGTCATCCAAAATTTAAGAGTTGTCTATAATTAATTTTTATTTTTTAGAAAATAATATCACCCATACAAATACTATAGGTACAACAGGTTAAATAAATATAATTTTTTAAAACAAGAGTGAAACTTTAACAATCAAGTGGGAAAAATAATAAAATTCTTGTATAATTTAATTTGTAATTAATAATATAGCTATAATGCATGGAGATATTTATGGGAAAAACTTATCCGCACCGGGTGTTTACATCAAACCAATGCAAAATGCATAATTACGTGATTTAATGAAGTAAAATAAATTATAAATTTAAATACATGGTATGCATGTATTGGTTTGGTGTAAACACCCAATGTAGGTAAGTTTTACCCTTATTTATGTGTTATCTTTAAATTAAATTAAAAGAATAATGGTGAGATAATGAGAATACTAGAGTTGTCAATATGAGCTAGCCACCCCATCCGGGCTAACCCATAAAGACTTTGACATTTTATGGGTCAGGTCGGGCTAACCTATTTTTTGCGTGAGCCAGAAAATAGTTGGTCCAACCCACAAGTACATGGGCTACAAGCTTGTCAGGTCAGCCCACTTTTAAAAAAAATATATTTTTTATAATTATTAAACTAAACTATAAATTATAATTAAAAAATATTAGCATAAATATCGACAAAACAATATTAAATGATGTTAATGTTACTACTTGTTAATTAAATCCACAAATAAAATTATCTTTATAATATTTATTAAGTTTTTTTTCCAAGTAAAAGTATAAATATATAAATAGAAATATTAATGTAATTATTTTGAATTTGGACTATCTTTAATTTAAAATTTTAATATTATATTATATTTTTTAATTAATTCTTATTGGCCCACGGGCCGACCCTACCTATATTTTTCTCAAGTCCCACAAATCAACAGATTTATTCAGGCCGGACTAAAAAACACTTTTCGTAAATGAGCTCCAAAAATCTTAGCCCAAACCTATTAAATCTCGGATCAAGTCAGGCCATTCCAACGGGCGTAGCCCATATTGACGGCTCTAGACAGTACCTACTTTGTCCCCTCTACTCACTAGGCCACCAAACCCCTAATTAATTAAATCAAAGTTAACATGTTTTTCTCAATCCATTTTTAATTGTCGTAGTTTTTTTTTTTAGAGTCAGGATAAAAATAATTCTGGCTAACCCATGCTTTTTTTTGTGCGAATTCAATCATGTCATTCTCTTTCAAATTAAACTATTCCATGACCATCTTTTGTATCAAACGACAGACTAATTACTTCAAATGTTGTGCCAACGCTAGCTGCATTCACTACAACAAAAATGATCATTAGCGGCAATTAAAAATAATTCTTAATTGCTGCTAAATGTGCATTTTTAGCGGCAATTGACACTCTTTGTATATGTCCCTAAAGCTTTTAGCGACATTGGTTCTAATGACACTTAACTAATGCCGGTAAAGACTTTAGCACTCTTTATTAATGTCAATATTTAATGCCGCTAATAGTTATTTTTGTGTTAGTGATTGGGTTTAATTTCCCCAACCGAAGTACTCGGATAAATGTGTATGGCGTCTCCTTGAACAAATTTGTTAATGATTTCTGTGCCACAGTTAATGGACGTAATTTCATCTACGATAATGCTGAGAGATGTTCCTTGCTCTACTAAATCTAATAAACTCATGTAACTCTCGTTTGGCAGCATAGAAATGTTCCCATAACTTTGATTTTCCCCTCAAATTAATAGGAAATAAAAAAGACGAGAGTCCCTTGTTTGGCTGATGAAATCCCCATATCTAACAACTTTCCATATTAATGACAAATAGAGGTTATGTGTAGGAAGTAAGGGCTCATAGAAGTCAACAAATTACAAATATTATAACCGCAAGTCTTAAAAAAAAAACTTGTAATACAAAAGGACTGGATTAGGAACCACTCTTTTATCATTTACTTTCGTGCTTTATATTTGTTTATCATCTGTTATACTAAAAGTTGATAAGTAATCAATTAAGGAAGAGTTTTTTTATTCGACCCCCTCTTAACTTTCTAACAATTCGTGGAAGTAAGCGTTTACTATTTTGTTACACACATCCAATGTTTGAAAAAAATAAGTTGTTTCCAGCAAAAAACTGAAAAAGAAAACACAATTCAAGAAAGTTGGCAAAAGATATAGGATTTTGTCTTATTTTATAAACCCAAATTGGAAAATATGGGACTATTTTGGCTTTCTTAAAAAGGAAATCAAAATTATCTAAGTTGTTCAAAAATTTTGTTCTAAGTATCATAGATGAACAACACCAGTAACAACGAGACTTAAGACTCTGTGTGAGAAAGTCAGCTTCTCAGAGAAGTGATATTTGTTAAGTGAAGCCTGTACACTGGAATGAAAGATGTAAGATGCTCTATATATATTCTCTTTCGACAAAAAATTTGAAGCAAGTCACAGGCCAGCGGCTATATCATTGTTTCTTCTCATCTCTTGTTAAACACTTTTATTTCTTTAGTTATCTCAACATTGCAGAAATTAGCGCTGAGACTTAAAAGAGGAAACTCATATCAGAAAAATGCCATGGAATCAGTCGAAATCAAGGCGGGTCAAGGGATCTAAGTACTTTGAGCATCAGTTTAAGTTCAAAAGTCAAAGGCAGATGCTCCTGAAGATAGTTAATTAAGGGCATAAACAGCGGAAGCAAAAATCCAGAATATTGCATATAAGATAGACAACATACACGTCACATTTTATCCAAAAGTAAATTGAGGAATACTTCTTTAAAAGCTATTTAAGCAAATTAATTCCCATCGTCCTAATCGTGTTTGAAATAACATGGAATGTCATCGATCTAGCTCCATTAATTTCTCTTCAATCAAAAGAACACATTCAAGAAGAAATCATTTACTAACAAATATACCATGGTAATTATATTTATGCAGCAGGTTGGTTTTATTACATTCTTGTGATGTTAGTTCAAGCAATCTATCATAATTAAGTTCACTAGTTCATCTCTTCTTTTGTTGAAATGGTGATTTCACAATTATAATCAGTTGATTTTACTAGACCAACAAGCTAAGACAAGAAAGATTTTTATTTAATAGGAACATGCCTCCCAAGCTCCAGGAGCTAACAGATACATATATAAAAGATAATTGACTGATGATTAATCTCATAACCAAACATTGGCTTGTGATGAATGAAGAAAACAATTAGAAGCAACAAGCAAAGCAATGTAACATTTTATCCAAAGGAATGGAATGTTAGTTTGGAAGTGGAGGACAAAATGTGAGGGTCTCTCTCAAATTCAGTCATGTCATTTTCCTTCATAGTAACTATTATTTCTATTCCATCACCATCTTTTGTGTCCATCAGAGTAGTTAGTTCATGAACACCGAAGGAAACAGGGGTCACCCAGAATGGTTTTCCCCAACCAAAGTCAGCTTCATACCAAGGTAATTTGCACCAACTAGTGGTGCCATAAGTGTCCATCTTGTCTCTTTGTAGAAGTTTGTCAATAATTTTTATCTGATTGTTAAGAGTTAGAGAGTAAATATCATCAACTTTTGACGCCTTATCAATGGCTGCAAATGTGTCCCCTATTCTATTCCCTACCAACTTTACAAAATCATTCAACTCATCCTTTCTTGGCACATCCCCCTCCATATTAGCAATTTCTGGTATTGAAAAAGTCCCTAGAACATGTTCTGAAGATGGAATACATGACACTTTCCCCCTGAAACTAATAACAAATCCAAAAGACGAGTCCCTTGAATTTCCATTTTTGGCAGAAGATATGCGTGCCAGAACCTTCTATAATAAGGACATAACGACCACCAGTTTTGTAGGCTGCCTGATCATACTTGAATCATCTTTGATTGTTTTTTTGAGGTTTTCTATTGCCAAAGCATCAAAGACAAACCTCTTTGTGACATTCTTATAATTAGGGCCAGTAGTACCAGTACTACTAGTGTTGGGATCAAATGATGGCAACTGTAGCACTTTTGGTGGAAAGAGGGATGATAATTCACCAAACTTGTGGAGGTAATTATTATCTTGTGGCATCGACGACAACGTGTTAGTGTGCGCCCATTCATTTACAAATGTAGCTAAAGTGAAAGCATCAGCTACGACATGTGAAATTTGTATCCCTATGGTTACTCCTCCATTATTAAATACATTCACTTGGACACCAAATAACGGACTTGATGGCGATGATGGCTCAACATCTATTATTGGAAGAAGATCAATCAAAGACGACTCAATATCATCGTCTTTACCCAGAAATTGGGCAAGATCGTCTGCATTGACTTTGGTTTGAACATATTCAACACCTTCATCATTGCAGTCGATTGAGAATGGATCATCTTTTGCAAATCTTCCAGCAAAAGGGTAAAACTTGGTTAGCGTCTCCGCCAATGATTTTTCAAGCTTATCATCATCATGATTATATGATGAAGTGCTGTTCGGCAAGTAGTTGAAGAGCAATGGTACATATGCAGAACGAGCCAGCTGATCAAACAAGCAAATCTTCAGTCTCCGAAGATTATCCGGTGTAGGAGCTGAGGGTTTCAACATTTTCCTCGTCTGAATTTCAATATCTAACCTCGCCATTACGATTTAGATTTGGATTTGGTTGATGACAGATAGTATTATAACTTTAATTGCTTAATTCTCTCTTTATAGTTTGTAATATATATAAATAATTTGGAATTTTAAATCATGTTTTTTTGAAACATTTTCAATATATAAATGAAGAATATATAAGGCCTCTTTTGTTCTAAATTGTGTCTAAGAATGAAGAAATATATAAGGCCTCTTTTTTATGATATTTGGGGCACTAATAAATAAAAATATGTACATTTACTACTACTACTACTATTTTATTGCCTCATTTGGGTTCTTCCACTTTTTCAATAAAAGGTTCAACCATTTTCCCCAAGTCCTTCAAGTCTTGCTCCACATCTTCAACCTGTTAACCCATTATATTTGTCATATTCGAGAGACTAAACCAGCTGAAAATAATTAATTAATAAAAAATGATAAGATGATTTTTACGACATATGCTATTAGATATAGATATAAAACAATTTGGTTTGCAAACCTTGTGAATGAAATTACAAGTAAATTGAGCATCTTTAGCAACCACAGCAGATGCATTTTCAATTGCTACAGCTGCTTCTTTGAGTAAACTATTTTCAGGCAGCTTAACGGCAACCACTGCCATTACATTTTCCGTTTTATTCGCCACCAACGCTACTACCTCCGCTGCTTCTTCCACCTCTTCCGCCACCTTCTCTACCTTTCCTGAATAAACATCAATGAAGATTTTTTTATCACTTCAGTCTATTCTTGTAACGTTCATGTTATGTTAGACGCGTTGAAGTATATGTGTTCATCTCATCAAAAAGCTTAAGTTGTTAGAGGGAGAACATGACTTTTGTTATTTAATTATGTTCTCAACATTCACGACTATTCAATATTCATACCTTCAATTCTTCGAATGCTATCCCAATTTTCCTTCCAAAATGGGAGGAATATTGAAAGTATGGATCCCAAAAGCCATTTTGCCCTGTAATAGTACACTAGATCAAATTCATATGATCAATCACAATAATTGGAAAGGGAAAAAAAGATGACAATAATTAATAATTGCATACCAAACAAATAAATTGGGCTTAGAAGGAGGTGGCTCAACCGGAGGAACCTTGCTTGCTTCATTTTTTACCCTTACAGATGCAATCAAGAACTAAGGTTATATTTTCTGCTTATCTAAACAAAAAATGAGTAGAGAGGAAAAGAATTAGTTACCGATCCTTCTTATTGGGAATTCGATACTCTCCTGAACTGATAAACCGTAATCCTGGACTTGCTGAACCACGATAACTAATCCTAGTTGTTGGAACTATGCCATGTAACTGAGAGGATGTAGCATCAAAGCGAACTCTATAGTACTGGTGAAGCAACGTAACAAGGCTCCGGATTTTGTATGAAGATGAATAATTTGCAGACATGGTTAACCAACTAAAATTGAAGCGCGAGGAATTAAAGAGTAAAAATCAGATACGTAGGTTGGAATGAATTGCTGTTATTTGAACAGTTAAAAGAAGTTTGCGCTTAACATGTGAGAAAGAAGATCCTAACACGCCAAGAAATGAAAGAATTGCTTATTTTATGCGACTTTGAGCTAAAAGTAACTTCAAAAATTGGCTAACAAGTAACCTGTTCCTTGTAAGCTAAAAACAATTTTGTAACTCCTTAACTTGTTATTGTGCCTATCTTCAATAAAAATGTGATGAAGCTACAAATTTGACTTTTTAAAGGACAAGGAGTTTAGATTTAAGATAATTATTTAATTCCTTATTTAAGGGATTTCTGTATCTAATTAAATCTTTTAAAATATATGATATAAATATTAAAAGTGATAGTAAGTGTAATTGTTTTAAACTAGAGGTAGATATAATATATATGATAGTGATGTATGTGTAGTTATGCAGTTTTTCCTTTTTTTAATCCACATTTTATTATTTGAGTTCTTAATCCACATTTTATAAAAATTGTTCTCTAGTTCAATGATTGACAACTTTGATCCCCCACGTACACGCTCTTTCTCAAGTTTTTTTTTCTCTCTTTTAAAATATTTGTTTTGATGAATACCAACTTGGCAATACACCACCTAGTCACTTCTTGTTAATATATTATTATACAAAAATATAAGTGGTGAAAATTGTTGGTTAATTGAGTTTTTCTTTTCCCTTTTGATTTTAGATTGTCATCGAAGAAAATTATAGTGATGTATTTGAATTATTTTTTAATTAATATGATCTTGTCAAAGTAATTGAATTATTATCTATTTCTTCAAAGTGGATATCCTTTGAGTAAAATCTTGATAAGTCATTAATCTTAACTTTTATGATATTTTTTTAGGAGTCATTTGATGTGATGAATAATATGAAGTTTGGAAATAATATGAAATATATTTATCGTATACCAATTTAAATAATTAGAGAGAATGTACTACTATATATTTTGAAGAATATCTGTAGTGCATGAATACGAGGTATATTGTAAGAAAATTATTTAAATTTGTTAGGAAAAGAACACAAAATAACAGTGTCAAAATGTGAGAGAATAAATGAATCACTTAAAAAAAGTTTATGAAGTCTGCATTTGGAAGTGCAATTTTATATCATAATTTGAAATAAGAATTCGGACATGTAATTTGAAATTATGATTTTATATCTTCAATTTTTTAAAATGCATGATTTGGGATTCCAACTTATGATTTTAATTATTTTTCAAAAAAATGTAAATTTTGACTCATAAGTTTATATTTATAAACAATAAAAAAGATTTATCATTTTAAAATTTGCAAAACAAGACTCATGATCGAAGTGAAGGAATTGTCCTCCGTATCATATGAAAGGATTATATTATAGAATAGTCTGATTTTTTTCAAGCAATAAATTTTAATCGTTACACGCGAACCAAATACATTTTAGGTTTTCTAGTATTTTCTTTCCTGCCATAAAAAAATATACCTTAAATAAGTAGAACGAATTAATATATTTAATATAGCGATGGTAATGGAGCTGGCAAACTCGCCTAAATTGATGAAAATTTCACTTCGTCCCGCATAGATTCACCTCAGCATAATTAGTTTTTTTTTTTTAACTGAGTTTGACACAATATTCATAATATTAGAAATCAACACATAATATTTATCTAATTGAAATATTCTATTCTGAGATTATGACATAGATTCACTTCGTCCCTCATAGATTCACCTCACTTTAGACATGATTTCTTCAGTTCTTAGTGCATGGGTATGGACAGTTACCTATTTGTGCTCAAATGTCCGTTCTTTAATTTGATCGTCAATTATTATTTAAATCAATTTTCCTTTAGTCACTTACTAATTACGCTTTCTTTGTTATCTGGCATGAGCCCTTGAATGAATCCATTGGACTCTTTCAATTTTTTCCGTGCATTTCATCTTGAGCCAAGGAGGCTCAATCTTATTCTTTTCGAGTCAAAACCAAAGTACAGGGCTGGAAAACAGAAAATGCAAAGTGTTCTGAGCAAAATTAAAGGTTGTATATACTCCGTATACAGTAGTATAGGTTAAATATGCAGAATATATAGTGATATACAACAGAGGTATACACTGTATACAATCACGAAAATGGGTCGAAAGCCCTCCCCAAAATTCCAGTATTTTGTGATGTATTTGGACACAGGCCTATTTATTGACGATTCTTTTGGAAATTCGATTTCTCTTCAATCATAAGTTTAATCGATTTTTTGAAAATAAGTCATTTTTCTTTTATAACTTTGAGTAAAACACTCTTAATTCGGAAATAAATTATCCCAAGCTTTGCAACCAAACAAGGGAATAAAGGATACTAAAAATTTATCCCGGGATTAACTTTCAGATCATCTAGTTATTTGATTGACTTCTTCATGATTCTCCCACACACATATTGACGTAATTATTTTTTTTTAATTCTAACATTATATTATGAATTAGTTTTGGGCCTTGACCATGCTGGCTTGACGTCCGACTTTATAATATAGATTATTATCTACTATTTTTTTTTAAATAATAAAATAATCCATAGTGTATTTTATCTCAATTTGCTTTTGTTGTTTTGCTGGAGAGTCCTTTAAGCTGTCATGACTCCTTTACTATAATGCACACATAAAATTGATTCATTTTTATTTCTTAGTTTAAAAATTAGTAAATGATACTATATTATTTGATTCTTAACTTATTTTTAGTATTAGTTTAATCATTTCTCCGTGCATTTCCTAAATTATTACAGTTATTATATTGAAAATATGATAAATATTTATTTATCATCCTTTATAGAAAACATTTTTTTTATAGTAAAGAAATTATCAAATATGTCCCGATCAAGAATGAATAGAAAAAAAAAACATAAAAAAGATGATTTTGGAGATGGGGGAAGAAGACAATAGAGAAGGAAATTATAAGGTTAGGAATTAAACTCTCACCTAACTTTATGCAATCAATCAATTAAATTACTAAAATTTTCAAAATTCTTTAATTAATTGATTTTATGAATATTTTCTTAATAAAATTCTTTATGATTAAAAAACCTAAAACAATTGCTGAAAGGAAAACAATCACAATTTTCTGACTTAAAACTTCTCAGGTACTAAGAGCCTGTATGGATGTATTTGTAGCAAAAAATTATCAGTTAAAATTTCTGATGTATGATTTTTGATTTATTTTTATTATTTTAATTTAAAAGTAAATATTTAAAAATATTTTTTAATCTTAGACACATATTACAAATGCAACTTAAAATTATTTTTCCAAACTCAAAAAAAAAAAAAAACTGCAAAAGCCCAATACTCACTTCCAAATCACGACATTCCAATCCCAAACTTGAGCACGTACAACTGTTTTCAAATTTCACTTATAAAATCATATTGTAAGTATGTTGTAATCAATGCCCCTACTTGTTCTTCCTTTGAACATTTTCTTATCTATATTTGGTTATCAATTTCAAAAAAAGTAATTGAATTTCATGCGTCCCAACTCCTAAACGTTCGTATATATATCCAAGCATAAACAAGTTGAAAGGCCAATCATAGTTGGTGGCCATTGGTCCTCTTTGGTATTTGGGGCAAACGAAAAGCCAATAATACTCACTTCCATATCACATGATATATGTTGGGTATGTAGCAAGAATTGATGGGAAATAGAGGAAAAGAGAGGAATTTGAAAAGTTGAGAACTTGAAGAGTTGGGAACTTGAAAAGTCCTCTTATGCTTTAATGAAAAGGCATTTGTCCCTCATCGGTGGTGGAAAGAAAAATAGGAGAGTTTAAATACAGAAACACTCCTATTAATTGTAAAAAGGGTTGGAAAGAGGGACCCCCTCGCGCCGTCGTCGTCGCTCGTCACGGCTATGGCTTTGGCAATCGATCGAGAGATTATTTTTTGGACAAAGTTTGTTTTAATTATTTAATTATTTATTTATTTATTTAATTAATTAAATAGCCAATTCAATTAATTAGTTGATGTTTTCAATTATTTAGTTGATTAACCCACAAAGTTTGTTTTAATTATTTAATTATTTATTTATTTAATTAATTAATTAATTAAATAGCCAATTCAATTAATTAGTTGATAACAGAAACGTTTTCAATTATTTAGTTGATTAACCCGACCCGAAAGGGTTGCAACCTTTCAGAACCTGTTCTTCTTGCCTATAAATACCATTCATTCTTCAGATTATTCACTTACGAATTTTCTGATCTTCTTCTTCTTCTGCACACATTTTTCTTCGTGTACTTTCCTGCTGTGTATTGGTTCGCTGACAGTACAGTTTTTGGTATCTACACTCTGCTGATTAAGATCATTTTACCCTGGGAGGTTATATTCCAAATCAAACCTTGGATACTAGAGGGGGGACACTGTGAGTTCAGTGGACTTGATCTTTTTCCTGATTTAAAAGATTTTTCCAGATTCTGGTACGGTTTTTTTTTTTACAGATTTTAGTTTTTGTAAATTAACTTTATGTTCATCTCTCTTACTGGTTCTATAAATTTCAATTACTTCGTGTTTCCGAACAATTTATTAGAATCAGTAATTTCTGGTTTTATAACACAGATTGGCAACAATATATCAATCCCAATCAACAATTCCAATTTGATTTTGTAGACGCTATAAATTAGAAGTGGCGAACGAGGGTGATTTAGTTTGAAAAATTTGACTTAGTAAGATGTTATAGAATTTTATTTAAAATCGGCATTGGTTTAAAAGGAGTAAGGGTGAGAAGGAAAGGGTTATGCTTAATGTGATGTTTAATATCCTCTCTCTCATCTCTAGACTCTACTCTATAATATATCTGATTTCCTCAATGTTATTTCCATTAATATTTATTTGTAATTATTTTTTGTAATTCTGTTGAGATAGGACAAACTTGATCAATTAGCATGACATTTCCTTTTCCTTTTGAAGAATTAACAAGAGTTCATAAATTTGGAATATGTATATTTAATGGTTATCAAATTTCATAAATTTGAAGAGAGGCAATGATATATTGAGCGCATGAAAGTGTGATAGTGACTAACATATTGCAGCCTTATAAACATATTCAAAGTGGTATCACGAAATGAGTTTGATACGAATCAATTTTTTTTTATCATTACCCTTAGTTTGAAGACGCATACATTTGAAAAAGGCTTAACGAATCGGTGATTCCTTAAATTTGACACAAAATTTCACTTAGACACCTTAACTGGGCGATTTCCATTTTAAACCCTTCACGTAGGATCTCGATGTATCATTTTGACACTTTTCACTGACATGACATGGTGAGTGTAATACACTCAAAGTCAGCGCGTGAAGAGCTTATTTTCAGGCCAAAAAATTATTTTTGAAACAATGTTCATCTTCTTCCCTCAATCTTTGTAATTATCTCATCCACCACATATCATCAATCCACGCTACTACAACATCGCATTAATCTTATTAAAATCGAAATAATTTTTAATATTTCAAATCTAAAAATCACCACACCCATTATCTTCTTCTCATTTTGTTTCTTTAGATCCAACAAAAAATTCTTCCATTTGTTAGTTATGATTGATTTTTTTAGAAGTAAAGAAGAGGAAAAAGTGTGCTTTTATAAATTAATTTTTTCAATGTAATTAAATTCTTTTGAAAGTGTTTCTTGTAAAGATGATAGAGTGAAAACGGGTTGAAGTTGGGGTGGGTGGAGTAAAGAGGATGAACGCTCTAACGGGGTGGAGGAGCAGTTGGGGTTGGGATGTGTGGGGTGGAGAAGATACCTAGATTGGTGTGGGTGAATAAGACAAGAATGAGTTTCTTGAAATTAGAAGTGTTGAATTTCTTTTAAAAAGCTAATTATTATTTGAGTTTTAAATGCCATATGTCATCAAGTGAGTGATTATTTTTCTTTATATTTAAAACTCATTAGTTTAGAATTATTTTTTTACATATATGACATGTGTTTTTATTTAATTCGTCACTTTGACACGTCATCGACAAGTGTATTATACATACTTTGTATTTTTGGATGATTGTTAAAATAGTGTTAAAATGACACAATGAAATTCTACATGAGGGGTTTAAAATGAAAATCACCTAATTGAGATGTCAAATTAAAATTTTGTGCCAAATTTAAGGGGTCACCAATGGATTAGGCCTTTGAAAAACCTACCACCTTGGAGTTACCATAAGCATTGGAATGACTTTACCAATCTTGTATGAGTATTGTTGAACCTTTTTCTCTTGTTATTTTATTACTTTATTTAGTGTGGCCCTTACCCTCTCAAACGAACAAAACGATCTATTATGTGGCCATTGTAGTTTCCGCCACCCTAAAGGTCCCTCACCCTTTTTTCATTTCCACATTTCATCTCTTTTCTCTTTGCCGGAGAAAAAAAAAATGGAGAGATTGGCACTTCACTCTCCATCTTCAGCCACCTCTGCCGCCGCCGCCGCCACCACATCTTTCTCTCGTCTCTCCTATCACCATCTCCGATCACGTTCCTCCGCCATTCCTATCGCTGCTCTCCGTCCAGTTTCCTCCCTTCGATCATCTATTTCCGGTTCAAGATTCAATCTTACTGGCCCAAGATTCAATCTTTTTCATCCCAAACCTTTCCTTTTTAATCCCCTTTCAAAACCCACTTCAAGAAATCCACCGTCTCCGAAACCCATCACTGCTTCTTCATCCCCTGAATCAGATAAGGTAGTAATTGTAGATGTAAAGCCCAAACCCCAGGGTGCGAAGCTCATTCCTTTGATTATTTCTGTTTCAATTGGTCTTATAGTCCGATTCTTGGTTCCAAGACCACCTGAAGTTTCTCCTCAAGCATGGCAATTGCTCTCCATTTTCCTCTCAACAATCGCTGGTTTGGTCCTCAGTCCATTGCCAGTAGGTGCATGGGCTTTTCTTGGACTTACAACCTCAGTTTTGACCAAGACTCTAACCTTTTCAAGCGCCTTTAGTGCCTTCACGAATGAAGTCATCTGGTTAATTGTGATTTCTTTCTTTTTCGCCCGTGGGTTTGTCAAGACTGGCTTAGGAGATCGAATTGCCACATACTTTGTTAAGTGGTTGGGGAAGAGTACTCTTGGTTTGTCATATGGATTGGCCCTGAGTGAGGCTTTGATAGCACCTGCAATGCCCAGCACTACTGCAAGAGCTGGTGGCGTATTTTTGCCTATTATTAAGTCTCTCTCACTTTCAGCTGGAAGTAAGCCTGGTGATCCCTCCTCCAGAAAGCTAGGGTCGTACTTGATCCAATCTCAATTTCAGGTATGCCTTTGCTTTAGCCTGCTATACATGTGTGGTGTGTCACATAATTAGATGGCTTTAATGAAATGTAAAATGTATATACATGAATTGCTACTGACCTAATGATCTTGATTAGGGAAGAAAATAGTCTTTGAGCTATCAGGTTATTTAAAAGCCAAGTAGTTAACTGTCTAAGGTAACTTTGAGTTTGCAACCTGAAAAATAAGGCTACTAGCATGCTAAAATAGGTTAAACTATTAGATTCTATTGATAGAGTAATTGTTTTTTTTACAATGTACGTTTGTATAGTTTCAATCTGTTATGGAATAGATAAATTTGTAAGCAGCTGTGCTGTATTGAGATGTGTCTCATTTGTCGAGAGAGTCATTGTTCTCACTTCTCAAGAAAGCGTTTTGCTAACCATGAGGAAATTTGCAATTTCTGATTCTAAGATAGCTATGGGTTTATGTTTGAGTGATCTTTGTCTGAAGATTTTGGATTTATCTTGAATTTGCAACTGAAGACATTATGCATTTGATTAAGTATTACTTTATTTTCTGGTTGTGCATCTGTCTCTTTCAGGAACACATAACATATATGGGGTTTGTATTGCATATGAGGTTCCAGTCCTGCTAGTTTAGATGAGCAGTTTCCTTCTGTTGGATAAGCATATTGTTATGAAACTGTTCATTTTATAAGTTATAAGTCTAATAGTAGTAGTTCTGTGCTTAGCATCCAAGGGTATGACCTAGTGGCAATGAAGTGGAAATGAACCGTGAGGTCTCAGGTGCAAATCCTCATGAGACAAAAACACTATGAACTCTTCTCATATGCCTAAGCATTAGTGAGCAAAGTTATCAGTACTTGTGATGGTGGGAGGTAGTAGGTACCCGATCTAATAGTTGAGCATAAGTCTGGCCGAGATATTTCATGTACTGTGCCAATCTCATTTAGCAATTGGATGTTAAAGTGCTTCATCAAAATCACATGCGTCAATGCTCTAGTGTCTGCAGTCGGTGTTTCTTTGAAATTATTTAATTTTATATCCAGTTAAATTTTTACAGTACAGATCTTTTTGTGCAAGCATCTCATTTTTAGCAGAAGAATATAATCAGTTATGCCCTCCTCCCTCCTTTTTTTTGGCTGTTTTAGCAACCTAGTTAAATATTTTGGTCTGGTACATGTGAATGCTATATTTAATGCAACGATAAAGTTTCTCGAAGATGTAGTAGTTTGCATTATTGTGACATCCCTTTAGATGTCCATCCACTTACAGAATGCTTTTTTGTGGTGCATGACAGTGTGCAGGTAATTCTAGTGCTCTTTTCCTAACTGCTGCAGCTCAAAATCTACTCTGCCTCAAACTAGCTGAGGAACTTGGGGTAGTAATCGCAAACCCATGGGTGTCTTGGTTCAAGGCTGCTAGTTTGCCTGCTTTTATTTCTCTTTTGGCTACTCCATTCATCTTGTACAAGCTTTATCCTCCTGAAATCAAAGATACACCAGAAGCCCCTGCTATGGCAGCTAAAAAATTGCAACTTATGGGTCCTGTTACAAAAAATGAATGGGTGATGATTGGCACAATGCTTCTTGCAGTGTCTCTGTGGATTTTCGGGTAGGTATCATTTCACAATTGATGTTGATACCTGTAATTTGTATTTAGAACTTTTAAGTGTTGTGTGTTGCCTTTCTATGATGTTAATTTCAGGCAATAGCAAATTATTACAGGGTATAAAGTAGTGGATTTCTAGACAAAAAGAATGAGGCTGCAGAGAGGCAATTGAGAGTCCGTAATAACTGTTACCCCCTCTCTGTTTTGCGGATGATTTCTTCCCATTTTCACCAAAACGCCTCAGTAAACCCACCATTCTTCTTGAAACCTTTCTTCTCAAGGGACCATTTGGATTTTCTTTGATTTATGTGGAGAGCTGTTTGGATTTACAGTGCCAGCAGGCTTGAGCAGCAGCTGTGACAACTGTACCACCGTCGTATTTAAAGCTCGTTCCTCACTAGAATATTCTTCCAAACCCCTCCTCTTTTCTTTCTAAAATATCTTATCATTGGTTACAGTGTGTATGACTTATGTGTGGGCAGTGTGTTTATGATGGTCTTAATGTGTTTAATTTCTAAAACTTCTATGTTGTTCTCAGTGATGCTCTTGGTATTGCGAGTGTTGTTGCTGCAATGCTCGGCTTATCAATCCTGTTGCTGTTGGGAGTGCTTGATTGGGATGACTGTTTAAGTGAAAAATCAGCATGGGATACTTTGGCTTGGTTTGCAGTCCTAGTTGGCATGGCTAGCCAGTTGACAAACCTTGGTATTGTTGGTTGGATGTCTAGTTGTGTAGCAAAATCCCTACAGGCTTTATCGTTGAGCTGGCCAGCTGCATTTGGTGTTCTTCAAGCATCATACTTCTGTATCCACTACTTATTTGCAAGTCAAACAGGCCATGTGGGAGCGTTATACTCTGCATTCCTTGCTATGCATTTGGCATCTGGAGTGCCTGGTGTATTGGCAGCCCTGGCTTTAGCTTACAACACTAATCTATTTGGTGCTTTGACACATTATAGCAGTGGTCAGGCTGCTGTCTATTTTGGAGGTATGTAGGCTCTTTAATTGGTGGTGCATTTAACTAATTCTGCTTGATCACATCTTCTGTCAAAATGATTTTGTTATTTTTAGAAAAGCATCCTTGGTTACTTCTTCAGTGACCAGATGAAAGTTGTTTATTCTTCATTTTCTGTTTGCTGGTAAAAGTAAATATTGGAATTAATTGGTATGACTAATTGCATTTTAACCCCGTTGCTTGGACTGATTATTGTTTTGTTGCTTGTATGACAGCTGGTTATGTAGATCTCCCGGATGTCTTCAAAATGGGATTTGTAATGGCAATCGTCAATGCTATTATATGGGGAGTCGTTGGAACATTTTGGTGGAAATTCTTGGGTCTATACTGATTCTAGTTTCTGGTGCAAGTAGATTTTTCCCCATTTATACGTGCACTGTGTTGTGGCATTTTAGCAACGACCTCGATGTTATTGACTCCAAGCTGAAGTACAATCTCTATATTAGTGTCAGCATTTCCCCACTTTTAAAACACGCGGATGAAAAAAAAGAATGTATTTTTTTTTGCAGTCTATTCATCATTAAGGAACAAATGTGAATCGAAGTTATCTCCTTTCTGGGTACTAGTGGATCTCTCTAGCTACATTTTGGACTATTTCACCTTTGCAGTTTTGAGTTTAAAGCTTTAGATGGCAGAACGGATGGCTTCTGCACTTAAATCTTTCTTCTTTCAATACTTCACATCCTCACTATGGAAGTGTTACCGAGGATGACGGAGGAAAGTGAAGTACAAAATGAGCTCGGGAAAACCATAGAAGTCACACCTTATGGAAGGGGATCCAAATCTCTAAATTTGTTACTCCAAGAATAGCTTCTTTCAAATCACATGAATAATTAACAAGCAGAGCCCGTCTAGCTGAGGATATATATGCACGCACTGTCATATGTTTGGAAGGAAAGCGATTTTGTACGTAGATATGTTTGTTAAGCAGCAATCTCAAGAATTGTTTATGTAGCAGATAACTGGCCTGAGGAAGGATATTTTGAAAGGATAGGAAGAGTTTACTGGTAATACTACTTTCAAGGTAAGTTTTTTTGGGGTAATGCATTGAGACTCACATTTATTAACATTATAATATAACATCGCTACAAGCAAATGACGATCCATTAGGTTTGGTGCAAGCAGAAGTTCCTAGCGGAATCTGACATTTTTTTAAAACGAAATGGACTTTGTCATACATTACAATCTTATAGAAGCTACAGTCTTATCAAATCAGCACAGTGTACCTTCTTTCCAATAGTACAAGTTCTGGACGCATCTATACTAACCATGAAGATAAGCTCCTTTTCATCTACAAAACACCTCCCATTTCTTCCTTACCAAACTGTCCACAATCCAATCAATACATAAAGGAATAGATATCCAAATCTTCGTCTCTTGCCAGCAATCAAAGATCCCTGGTAGCACAATAATCTCCTGAAACTAAGGCACCTCACCATACTCAAACATGGACAAAATCCACCAAGTAAAATTGCAATGAATGAATCTGACGAGTCCTCACACAAAACATCTACTATTCAATATTTATCAAACTGAATTCCCAGAGAAGTGTGTTTTTTCTGTGATGGTGCCTGAGCTAGCTTGTGCATGCCTTGGCTATTTCACCAGACACATGCAACCTCTCACCATCGCAAGTATTGGGTAACTCTCTCACCAAGGCTTAAGCAGATAGGAAGAAAAGTGAGTTTCTCAACTTGATTGGCAGCCATGAGAAGCAATTGACAACTGAAATCTCGTGGAAAAGGATGACTACATATGTCAGTAAGTGTTTTATGTGCAAGAGTTCGGCAAAACGTGGATGGAAAATCTTTTGATCGTTTGGCTACAAAGAGTGATGCCACACAATGTGAAGAAGGAACTGTCCACCTTTAGAAAACGAAGACAAGACAAAGGTCATTAGGGATTGTTCAATTAGCACTCATGTGGGTAGTGTGGAAGACACAGAAATAGGAGAGAAGGTATAGAAAATGATTTTGTATATTTTGTTAAATAGCCTCTTAGTCCTTGTTTCTATTTTTTCTTCTGCATCAAGAGAGAGAGAGAGAGAGAGAGAGAGAATTAGCAGTCATTCTATTTACCTGTTATTAGAATAAAGATTGAACTTCATCAGCATATTGATCCTCCAGTACTGATTACTTGAGCGAATTCGTCTAGGAGATGCAGCCTCTCAAGGATCAGTCTTTCTTGTTTGGCATCTATGTCTTGTCAAGAATAACACATGATATGCAAAAAGACACGACTAAACAAGTAGCTTAGAAATAGATTAACTGAAATACCATCAGGCAGATTATGGAACAAGGGTAACTTAATACACAAATTAACAACAAGAAAACAAGTTTACATATGTTCACACAAAGTCTTTTCGTTCATGTTCTGTGTAGCTTGGATGTTGTGACGATAGTTCAGAGGCACTAAATTTACTAGATTCTGAACATAGAAATATATTTCAGCTACTTTTCTAGTAGCAACTGAATAAACTCACATAGCAATACATACAATTTTGTTAGATGAACTCAATTTCATAGGTTTCTGCATCACAATTCATATGCATGCAAATAAATAAGATGCCATTAGGATACATTCTTGGTCAGGATTTTCTGCAAAATTGGAGTGCAATGCGTTCCCCATGCTATCCACTATAGCCGAGGTAGTCATGGATGACTCAATGCATAAGATGGCAGTGATGGCATCCAATCTCGTGACCTCATTTCTAAACATCAATCTTGCATGTGCTGTAATATTGCCATATTGGTTTCTTTAGAATCAGTGACTAATAGAGCTAGGGCCAAGCCAGGAAAAAGCTAGAGACAATAATTCACCCTGGGCAAGTCTTATCAGACTCTCCAGCATGCGCACAGTTGTTCTTGCTGTAGATATTCACAGTTGTTAAGTGCATAGCCATGGAACAATTAGAATATTTAGTGACAGTGATGATGTTTAATGGACCTGCATTTTGAGTCGCAGATCTTCTTTGCAGTTGGTAATAGCTTGAGATAACCTTTTCTGCCTCCTTTGTGAGGACTGGTCTAAAGCATCTCTTCACAAATTGGATGTACCTACAAGATGTGATCAGAAGACATCACACTGCCATCCCCTCAACAGAATATGATGAAGTAATTGCTGCTGAAGATTTTCTTGTGTTGGAGTTAACACGGTAACAAAATGGTATGACACAAATAGAACTAGAATTAGATCTTTTTCCTAGTGTCATGTGGACTTCCTTTATACTAAACTGTTTTGACAAGTTGAGCTCACCATCTAGCTTTTCCGCAACTTACAGGACACAGCTGTTCAGGAGCCCAAGGAAGTATTATGATTGAACTAATTATCTAACTTGCAACCAAAGCCCACTGTCTCATCACTCTCACATAACATGAAAGTCTTTTTGAAAATTCAGATACTCAAAAAATCAGTGCTAATAGAAAGGCTAAGAATATGAATTCGAAATTTCTATTTTGGCTCCAAAATTACTTTTTTGTTTACTCATACATGCATATCAATTGGAGACCTTCCAGTTTTATGTGCTTTTAAGAAAATTCATAAAAAGGTCATTTCCTAAACCACCTATCTCCCAAGCTTGTCAAATAAGAATTATCAAACTAGAGTACACTGCCAGATTTTTGGCCATGTTTATAAATGAAAATATGTTACTCGATCAACAACAAAAAAGAGTTATCAAGCTAAAAAAAAAGCTTTGCAGAATTAAGAAACGTGAAAAAGAGAAAGTTCTTTGCAAGTTGCTTTTTGAAACTAAGTCTTGCATACCAGCTTCTAGTCTTCTACAAATGGAAAAGATTAACCATAGATTAGCGAATCATCCAAATTGGAAAAGGGGGGGACTAAACTAATATTGGTTGAAAAGGTAACAATGTCGATAATCAGTTTTAAGACTTATCCCATCTTGTTCAGTTTCACCGTTATTAATGTGCAAATGCACGTGTAATCCCTTACTGTTCATGAACAATGCCAATATTCATATTTAGGAACTTATCTTATCGAGTATTATATATAGAAGCAGTTAGCAGTTTAGCCAAAGAGGCGTTCTCTATCTGAGGAGTAGTAGATAAGTAAACAATTATTTGCAGATGAGTACATATCATGTATATCAGAATCCAGATGGTTGTCAGGAAGTATTTTACCTTCTGAGCATTGAAATTGGCCAGATAGTCCCTAGATCCTCTTCATAATTGTGGTTCTTGGTTTCTGCCTGTCAATCACATGAAAGAATTTTCATCCAGCTAATTTAACCTTGATGAAAAAATGGTAATGTATTCACATTATTAGATTCATCACCTCAGCAAGAATGTGTGAAGAAACAACAGCATCCCAGTCTGGGTTTTTGGTGTCTAAGAGAACTAGGACTATGTCAAATCTGCTCAGCAGCGGGCCAGAGAGTGTCGTATTAACAGATAAAGCTAGTTTGAGTTAAGAAAATTGCGATGTGCAGCAAAGCATTTAAGATGCCTGATGGAGATTCTAGCTTGCAAGAAGATGAAAGGCAAAAGAATAAAAGAAATAGGACATCAAAAGCAAAGATACGCTGCTCAGGATCATAATGCCCCTTGGGGTTAGTTGCTCCAAAAACAATTGTCCTTGTACTGAGAGTTGTCACAAGACCAGCCTACAGATTAGCCATGTCATCAAGGATCACAAAGGATTTATTAATTAAGAACAGAAGATATTGCGGGGAAAAGAATGTGGCAGGCAAAGAATTTTGAAAACATCAAGAAATGAAGACCTTGCCAATCATGCATGTATTGACTTTACCAAAGAAAACGTATTGACTTTACCAAAAAAAAGTTAAGGTTCTTCAAAGAAGGCATAATACATAAATGTGCCCTTTAACTTTGCTTCATTTCACATTTATGTCCTCCAACTTTGGGTGTGCACAAATACACTTAAACTTGTATAAAACTGAACAAGTAGACACATGAGTCCTATGTGGCATAATACATGTAGGAAACCACGTAGGACACAAATTGCCATGTAGGACGTCACCTAGTATGTGTATGTCTATTTGTTCAATTTTATACAAGTTGAAGTGTATTTGTGCACTTCCAAAGTTGGAGGGCATAAATGTGAAATGAATTCAAGTTAAAGGGCATATTTATGTATTATGTCTTCAAAGAATGACATACCTTTGCAACACTTATAGTCTGCTGCTCCATTGCCTCATGGATGGTTGCTCTGTCGTGCTCTCTCATGCTGCCAAACAAACCTTGACGAGTCAAACATCAAATGAATGTCTATGATAACATTCTTGGCTATTTTGCCACAGAAAATAATTGTTAACCATTTGAATCAACAACCTCATATAACCCTAACTTAGGTGCAGACTGTACTTTACACCACACCAGTTTTATCAAAACAAGGAGAAACTGAACAAATCAACATAATACTTCAATGATGCAGCTATACCTGTCAAACTCATCAATGCAACAGAGACCACCATCTGCTAATACAAGGGCACCAGCTTCTAACACCCACTCTCCTGAAAATATAGCTTGTCTTTACAAATGACGATCAAAGAACTTTACATTTAGGCCAAAAGAGTATCAAGAACATAATTGGGAGGCACTCAGATAAATTGTCCCCTCATATTGTTTCTGGATGTAAGAGGTACAACAGTATTGAGTATCCCACGCCTCCTTCATTTAAACATATTATTTAAACAATGTTAGTAGGGCACTAGTACTAATCTCAGAAGCAGGGTAACATCAGCAAGACTATTATACATTTTAAATCATTTGAGATTTGAACCTAAGACCTCATGAAACCAACCCACTTCATTGACCAATGTGCCAAACCCTTGGGAGCCTACTTGCAATGTTAGAATTTCAGTTTTAATAAAAGCAAGATTCGTAACACTTGTGTTTATTTCTTGCATGTCTCAAGAAAATTCTATAGGAAGGAGGAACGAACTTTCACCCTCCTTTTCCATGTGAAAAACAAACAAGTTTAAAGAACTCAACCACATTATTGTGGAAGCTTGCACAGGTCTGTGTGTAAGAGGGCCCTTAACTCTGCCTCTGTGTGAGTGTTGCGACAGAAACACAGACAGTTCCCCACATCAATATGACCAAAGCAAATAGATAGGGACAGCTTCAAACTTCAACACTACAGATATTAGCAAGTAACAAAAAAAGGGAACAATCTACCTCCATCTTTTACTGCGGTAACAGTCAATCCAGCGCTAGTGCTTCCCAACCCAGTCGTAATGACAGATCTATTGCTCAATTTAGCAGCAAACTTCAGAAATTGTGACTTCCCAGTGCCTGACAGGATAAGCAAGAAACCATATTTCTCACTTGTTTACAACTTCCCAACATTCAAATGGATATAACACACCATAAAATTGATACAACCGTGCAAGAAGGTGAAATCAAGTATACCAGCTGTTATGCAGCACATTAGCGCTAAACGCAATTAAATAAGAGCTGCAAGTACTGAAAAATCTCTAAAGAGAACCATTTGCCTATAAAGAAGATATTCTAAACTTGATTCAAAGCATTTTAATATTACAATTAATTACCAGGATCACCAACGAGAAGCAAATGAGACTCTCCTCTAACTTTTGTTCCAGAAGCATCAACATGTTGGACACCTCCAATAAGTGTCAATGCCACTACATTGAACTCAAAGTTGGTCATTGGCCAATGGTAAAGAAATAATACATACCGTTTGGACACATAGAACTCAAAGGGGTTACTTTTCACGGTGCACAGTTGCTGACAGAAAACGAAAAAGTAACACAAACTCTTTATAATACAACTAACATTAAATATGTGACATCAACTGAAAAGAAGACACTGGCAGGGGAAAATACCTGCAAGCTTAACAGTGAAAAGCCCAAAGACCTGTGGGCAAATACCTTGTAGAATCGCATTCCTACCTGTGTTTAGGAATGAAGAGATAGAAAGAAAAGCAGGTCTGAGCCCCAAGTACTTTTAGCAAGTAATCTAAAATCAGTACCCGCTGACAGAATTTTTACCCTTTAAAGGAGTATCTTTGAATTCAGTCCAAAACTGCTTGAATTTGAGAACAGCATCATCGGGGATATCTATTTCTGACTTCAGCTCATTCATTCTCCTGAAGATACATTATAGGAACTATGAGAATAAAAAGGCAGTTAACTTTATGAGGAAGTCAGAGAACTGTATTACCTCCACCAAGCAGTAGGGAAGACAAAAGGTGGTAGATCAACAAAGCCTATCAAACCCAAAGTTTTGGAAGGTATATCTTGCTTCATGTAAGTGTTTGAAATATTTTTAACAAAAACAATTTATTTTTGTTGTATATCTCTTCTGAGTTTAAACCCTTATTTGGCAATACCTCCTTGGATACAAGATTCATTAAGTTCTACAAACATCACCATGCTATTTAAGCTTTGGAAGATGACAAATTGTATCAATGATATTGTATATTTATTCACTTATCAATCAAAAGGAAAGAAACACTACAACTAGAACCTGAAGGATGATCACTTTTCTGGTAACCAAAAACAGTGAAAATATTGAAGACAATTCTTCATACTCTGAACCCTTCACTGGGACTCCTACATATTATCAAACACCAAGGCCAAATACATACTCTCACTCACAGTCTTCACCCCATCAACGCCATGCTTTAGAGTATGAAATAGCTGTATCTACTGACCAGTGAGAAAATTTACATCACCGAAACGATTGTTAAATAGAGGAAACAAAAGAAACGGTGATTTGCTTCTGTTTAACCCAATTATAAACCAGCCCAATTGATGAGACATCAAGCTGTATCTAACATTTCAAGTGGCACTTTCTGCATTCATTTTCAAATTAAACTGACAAGGATTGAAGGCAAAAAGAAAAAAAAGTGACTTTGAGCTAGCCATGATTTGGCAGGTTGCTCTGATACACTAAACAAGGGCCTAATACTTCAGGACGAATTAAAGATGTGTACTTCTAAACAAGAGCAAAAAATTGTATAAAATACCAATAATTCTTTCATAGGTTCTGCACAAATTATTGAATCCTTGCACTGTTTGGGTTTGACTCGTGGTTGCATGAGATATATTGAACTCATTCTTAAAATGAACTCAGTGAAGTACTCCTCTGTTACCTTACATGGTTGGCAATTAGTACCGGATCAAGGTCACAGCGAACGTCTTTTAAATCAGTGGACCATTTGGCAGTTAAGATCCCAGTAACAATCACATCATCTGACAACATTAAACATGGCAATAACTTAAGGACAAGAAAGAAAATGTCTATCAAGCCTATCAATGAAAAGGAGAAGGAAAAGAGAGAATTGGGTCTCAATAGGCTAGAAGGTGAATTTACATACTAAAAAGCAGAATATGATACAAAAAAGCAGATTGACACAAGAAAACTACTTCAATTACTAAAAGTTTTCCCATTACAGTTTCAATTCAAAACAAATTTAAACTTTGACCATGATGATCTCAAGCAAATGTTTAGAAACTTTCAATTCTAAATTTTTTGGCAAAGAGGGTGCTTGACATGGTTTACATCAATAAATTTTGTTTTATAAAATGTGACTGATAAATGTCCTAAATGAGACTAAAGCCCTAAACAGTGATCCTTCTGAACCATGTAGATGAGATCAGGACAAGCTTTCTAGGATGGAGGGGCTTAAATGGTGTCACTGTGTCAGAGCGTAAGATGATTCAGTACACCCCATCAGAAAGCTAGCAAGGGACAGCTAGTTAGCAAACTTCAAACAATCTAGTTTTAAGAAAGTAGTACCTCCTGCTTTAACCATGTCAACAAGATCATCCTTCAGAATGACAGGAACCGAGCGAGGAATAGCCCCAACACCCAACACTTGGGTACTTTCTTGGATTTTAATCTCCTGATAATCATGACAGATCTTATTGTCTTCTACAAGCTGAAAACTTGTACTTTCACAAATTTGAGATCTCTGAAAAAGAACTTCAAGAGATCATTGATTTTCTTACAAGCAGACAGTTTTACAAAAATCATAAACCAAACTAGATGAAAGTTATTGCAAACTAACATGGTAGAATGGGAGGCAATAAGAGGAGAAAAAGAGCTTCAAGATTGTTTAATAAAGTAAAACAAAACAGCATATATAATTTATGAGGCAGTTTGGATTTTACTGTTACCAATAACCAGCATAGTTATCAAAGGCGAAAACACAGAAAAATGTCGAAGTGTCTGTTGGGGCTTTAAACACGAAGCACAATTAAAGTGCACACTATAGTAAAGAAAAAGGTAAGGAGAAGATAACAGTCATTTTTATTGTGTTGCCTCTATTTTTTAACATTACGTGAAAATGATCGAATAATTTCAAATATGGGATGATCCATATAAACTCACATTACGTGAAAATGATCGAATAATTTCAAATATGGGATGATCCATATAAACTCACATTACGTGAAAATGATCGAATAATTTCAAATATGGGATGATCCATATAAACTCAATTTATGGACATATTTAATTTCTAACTTAAACTTTATTTTAATTCTCACACTTGCATATTTTAAACAGTTTTTTTTTTTGTAAAAAAAGAGGATAAAACAGTACCAAAAAGTAATGCTTAAAGGGAACCTGACTATACATAACTTAGTATGTGCAGCTTATGTTAACATCACCTCATAAACTTTTTCCCTCAAGTATTTATTCCATATTTAGAGGCCATCCTGCACTAAGCTCCCATTATACACAGGATTCCATGAAGGGCAGGACCAGCTCCTTTCACTTGGACTAATACACAACGAGTTCTGCTACAACCCAAAATTACACTCCAAAATATCATGGCTATATTCGTTGTCAGTCATCAAGTTTCTTAAAATAAAATGTGGCACAAATTCATCTCTATTTCTCGATGAATACTTTGTATCAAACAAAAGCATAAAATCAAATCAATTGACATGATTGAGTATGTTAAGTTCCCAAATTCAGTAAGCATATTTAGTTTCTAAGAATTCAATATGCTAATAATTTGTTATTTGTTAGAATTAATTAAGGAATAAATGCAATTTTATTCCATTCTAAATTAGTTTGAAATGTTTTGCAGTATTGCTTACTTACATTCAAATATGTTCTTAAAATTTTGATATTTGTGATGTCTTAACCAGGAAATTAAAAGATAAAATTACAATTGTTAAACAAGCTGACAGAAAAAGGTGTTGAGTGCAATCTCATTACATGCCAAAAGAAACATTCACTTTTCTCAAAGCAAAAAGTAACTAGAAAACCAAAAACAAGAATCTAGCTGGATTCCACATAGACCCTACTCTTGTGAAACAAGTCTTACGTGAAAGGTTAATGCATACTGATTGGCAGGAAAATCAAGAGAAGATTAGAAAGAAATCTTCTTCCGTGAGTAATAAAATGGAGATAAAAATCAATTAGCAAATTCAGAGAATTGTTCACGTGTTTGTCCAAACAAACAAATAAGAATGAGTTGGAAGCAGACCTGTGAGGGACAAAAAATTGGTTTTGGAATTGAATTTCTTGTTTCCACCTCCGGGTAAACCTTGAACCTACATAAATTTTCCTTCTTAGCGATGATCTATTAGGGTAGATAGGTAACAACTTGACCATATAATCTCTCCATAGACTAGATTGGATTTTTTTTATACGGCCAGTTCAAAGGCACACAAGAACTACCTGTGCTTACATCGCCGACACTCATATATCCTTTCCCCTTCAATCATCTTCACTGCTCCAGACCTGATCACAGTCCCTTTGATAGTAAGAAGAATCCCATGATGCTTCACCCTAACACGGCCAATGCTGGGAAAAGTTTCTAAAACATAACAAAAAGTGACCAAGTTTGATATTACAGGATATACTTAAAACTACACTAGACTGAACTCTGAAGCATGATATAGCAAGGTAGCGGGGGTATATGACATGGAAAGTAGAAAATAAATATGCAAGAAATAGCTAAAGGAATACTAGTAATATGTACTTTTGGTGATCAGAGCATGTGCATTTACTTGTGAACCTTGTAGAAATTCCTGAATTGGGAACATAAACAGTAAGATTTTATTTTTATACACCGATAGTATAAAATTTCTTGGCACTATCATGTTGTTTGGAAGCCTATTACAAGTACTGTAAATGTTCTCAACACATCAGAGAGATACTTCAAAATCCCGATCAATGATGGGTTTTCATATATAAAGTAAGAGACTAACATTGCAGTGGGCATCAGGAAGATGCCAAATTACAAAAGTAGTAAACTGTTAGATCCAGTACAATAAGTTATAAGGGCATAGATTCTTGATAGTCTCTATCAAGTTGTTTAAAAGCCAACTACAAGCAATCGTCTATAAGCATGAGTTGGAAAATACTACATGTAACCTCTGAGGCAGCTTAAACTACACCTTATAGAGTACACAAGAATCTTTCAACTATTTGCGCATATATCTTAAATACAACAATAAGAAAGCCAAGAAACATAAAAGGAACCAAGAAATTAACCAAACAAAATAGATCAAGAAACCAACCAAGAAAACCAAGAAACATAAAAGGAATCAAGAGAACAACCAAAAAAAAAGATCAACAAACCAACCAGGGCATTCAAGAGGAGAGCCACAGATATTTATACGAACATGTACGTTGTCCTTAACACTTGCGTCTTCACATTGTTTAAGATCAGCCAAAATAACTTTCTACGCCAAAGACAAAAAAAAAACAATTAATTAGGACGATTACTAATCTTTGTACCATCACTGTATAGAATTTTTGGAAGAACATTAGGGCAAATACCTGAGCCCAAACGGCAGCTTCATTAAAAAGCGGTAAATACTCGGTGGGTTTAGCGAAAATGAACTGAGAAAGGACTGGATTGTCATCCATTATCTCTGCAAAACTGTTTCACAAAAAAAAAAGGTCGACTGTAAGGAATTTTGAGCCAAGGAGTATTTTGTGTTTGTGGATTCAAGGAGCAGTGGAGTGTTTCTTACTCGACATATAGGGAATAGTGAAGTCGAGGATCAGTAGCCAGAATGATGGAACTAAGCTGCTCGGAGTGATGGCTTAACAAATACGCCGCCATTTCTTTGCTGTGAACGTTTCCCTCCATCAGATTTTTCCGACGTCGGAAGGGCTTTGCTCTGTCACCGTCGCCGGTGTATTTAAGGGTACCGAATTAATTGGGGCCGACGAGTTTTAGGCGGGAAAGATTGGACGCACTGTCAAAGGGTACCCAATTAATTCTTTTTTTGTCGGGCGTAAGAAGAGTCCTTTTATACTTTGTATGTTGGCTTTCCACTCTTCTTTTAAAAAAATTAAAAAATAATAATTTTAATAACATATTTAAGCTAACGAAATTAAAGAATATCTTAGTTATTCTATATACATTTTAATTTAAAATTAAATATTTTTTTAAAAAAAATCATATTAAACTAAAATGAACAATCAATTGAAACGGAGGGACTATTTGTTTTGCCTTAAAAATAAAACCAAAAATAATTTGGAATGTAGCTTGTTCGTTCTCAATGTAACTTTCTTGTTGATTTGATTCTCTAAATCAATGTTTTAAAATGTGAGGTGTGACGTGGCGTTTTATTGCCCCACATATCTTTAAAATTTTTAATTTATGATATCATATTATAATATAATAATATAAAATTATAAAAATACATCAATAGTTTGAAATAATTACAAACATGATTAAGACAACCCATAGAAAATTAAACTTTTAATATGAGTATACAAGTATAAATAATGTAATGATATAAAAATTATTATAATATGCAAATCAACTCTAATAGCTTAACGCTCTAATAATAAAAGAATCATTATTTCTAAAAAATATATTATTATCATATTATACAATTTACCCCCCTAATAGAAAATACTCAATAAAACTAACTAGTATTGTAATAAAAGTATTACTCTATTATGAATAAAAATAAAACTACTTTTAAATAGCTAAATAATAAAATAAGATAATTTTGAAACGTATAACAAAAACTTTGATGACATTGACTTTGGTGTATAACGTTTTTGTGTTGCATATTCCCTTTATAACGTTTCAAGTGGAATTAAAATAGGAAATTAACTAAAAAACTATTTCCTAGAAAGGATGTGGGGAAATTGTGGTGATAAAATCTTCCTATTTTAGAAAAATAAAATAAAATAGGAAGTGCTAAAATGGATGTGTTAATAATACATCTATTAATATCATTTCAAAATACAACTACTGTGGGTGACAGAGTGAGACATTACAGAAACTTGAGTTTCCAACTCCTCTGAAGTTTTCAAGTTGAGGGTTATATGCATTTTTCTGTGTGTATATATATGGTTGAGAAATAACTATGCTACTACCTGTTACAATAAAAACAGACGCCAAAAAGATGTGCAGTTGCAGAAACCTACTACAAGGAGAAAAGAATATTGAAACAACTTTACAACCAATATCCTCATTCTCACACAAAATTTGCAGGCTGCCGTTGCTCTCTGACACTCTCTTTTTCTTTTTACATAATATTATCTGACTGGCCTTGGTCTTTTCAAGCCTTCATACACATCATCATCACTGTCATAGTTTGTGGACTCTGAAGCTGGTCTTTTTATCTTATCAAATATTTCATCCAGGGATTCAGTTGAGGAAGCACGACTGTGTCCTGCATCTTGAACTTGATGTAAGGGCATGAATCCCTTCGATTCCATGTTAGACTTGAAGTTGCGGAAACCTGTTTGCATTGATCTCCATGTCGAGGATAAGTCTCTAGAAGGTTGAATTTGCAAATCCATCATGGAGTTCTCATCCCGTGACAAGGGGCGCTCCCTGTTCCTTCCATTTGAGCTCATGCTATTTTCTCTCTTCATCGATCTTGATCTTTTTGCCTTGTACTTTCCATTGATCTCTTCTTTGCTGCTCTCATGTTGTGCCTCTCCTTTTAGAGGTTTTGAATGGCTAACATTATCTTCTTCTCTTAGTCTTGTCGACGGTTTTGTTTCAGGGAGCTTTTACAAATACAAACCCAAAGTCACATGAAATATGGAAGAAGAATTATTCACGGTGTACAAATCAGACATGCACTGTAAAACCAATTAAGTTTGCGCATTTAGAGAACATCTAAAACTGTTTCAATGTGGATATAAAGTGTCAAAATTGCCACAGGCTATAAATGTGGCAAACCAGCTTTCCTATATAGTTCTCTTGTTAAGTAACACTTGGAAGTACAACAACAACTAACCCAGTGGGGTCTGGAGAGGGTGCAGTATACGCAGATCTCCTTACCACTTACCCAGAGAGGTTGTTTCTGAAAGACCCTCGGCTCAAGCAAATCAAAGCAGTAATTAAAACAAAAAGTAACATTTAGAAGTAAGGTGAATATAAAATATTGGATGCCATAGTGTAAAACACAGAGGATTTATGTGAGTAATAAAATGACATCTACAAAATTAATATTTTCCAGTTAATTGATGGAAAGAAATGTTATGTTCCGAGAATCACATACCATAATATTGTTGCCAGTTTCAAGATCCAAACTTGCATTCTGGAAATTCCTTGCCAATGGAACAACAAGTTCACCAACTTTATGTCCTTGTTCAAGCCAAGAACGTTCTGAGAAGTGAAATCAAAGTCATTTTGTGCTTTACCTGTTTTGACAGTAAGTCTTAAACTACTTGTTTTAAACCGTCTTCTTTAAGACCACCATTCTCCAAAGACAAAAATTTAAAAATACCAAAGCCACAAATGAATTTTGGCAGAATGGTTCTACATGCTTTACATAAGGATAAATGCTAATACTAACCTTTTTGCAGAATAATGAGTCCTGAGGGATCAAATCCATCTAAATCATCAGCCTCTTCACTCAGAAATTTGAAAATTTTCCAGTTCCCAAAATAGCTAAGGACTCGATCAAAAAAGTTGCTCGCAATCAATAAGGTGTAGATGACCATAATAAGTGGATAAATTTTATTGAAACTTCTTCCAAAGAATGGGACTGCATCATCAATATTCCCCATTCTCTGCATTAGTAGAGTTTCAAAAAAATCAACAACTTGTGTGGTCAATTAGAAAGATGAATGTCGTAACTCGTATGGAAGTTCCATATCTGTTCATCTCCCTTCTTTTTCTAGTTACTTCCTAATGTGGTGTCTACTTGTTTATATGCATCCGATTATCAATTGCAAGCGGATTAGGAAAAGATGAATTGGTTTAGAATTAGGATTAGACCAGAAATATTAAATAAACTGACCGTTAAGATTTCTTGTCTAATCCTTATACTAAACTAACCAATCATAGTGAAGTGGTCAGTTTATTTTAAGCAAATTGACCAGTTAACTATGATTGGTTAATTGTATTCTAAATTTTAATGGTTCTATATCATCATGATAGCCAAAAAGGATGTTGGAAGCAAGATAAATTTCTTAAGATATAGTAGAAGTATTATGAACAACACCATTTTTTTTTGTCTGACGAATATTATGACTACACCGTATCAACCCAAATTCCCAAATTTAAATGTGTCAGAAAATATTTTCCAATAGAGGATAATACTAATCCCTCCATCCAAATTTATGTAATGGTATTTCCTTTTTAGTTTGTCTCAAAAAATGGCATCTTTTTATATTATAGAAATAATTTAACTTTAAACTTCTCATTTTACCCTTAATGAGATGATCTATAACCACACAAACATCTATGGCTTTTTTAGACTACAAGTTTCAAAAATCTTTCTATGATACTCCATGCACAGTCAAAAGCCATCCCATAAACTGGGACGGTAACCAAGTACATATTTCAACTTCCTAAAATCTTTCCTTTGATGTAAGAATGAAAGCTAAATATTTCAGAGTGGTTGTATTCCTCTTCTTTCGTCTCATTTTCTTGGACTTGTTTCCTGCTTTAGTCCATCCAAGAAGATAATTCTTTACTTACACGACAAAGTCCATCATTTTCGAAAAAGTCAATTTACAATATACAATTACTATGGGAAGCCAGGTGCACTAAGCTCCCCCCATGCATCGAGTTCGGGCAAGGACCACACTTGGACCTTGCAAATTTGCAAGAAGTTCTTTCCACGCAGTGATCTACTAATCTTATATAGTAATCTAATTTACATTATTTTAATTTTTTTTATAAAATTGTACATTATTTTAATTTTATTTGGCATCTCTACAACTCCTTCATATCATTCAATCATTATTTTAAAATATACAGTTTAAATAACATGCTTTAAAACTTCATGAAAGTCACTCAAAGTCATGCAAAATGAGAAAAAGGAGTTGTGTTTATGCCTCACAAGAAAATCCAATATGTGATAGTATTTTGATATATTTCCTGGAATGAAACCTTCTAGCTTAACAAAAAAACATATTGATCAGTTACTTACCTTTTCAAAGATGGTCTTTGCGCCGTTTTCAAGATGGATAAGGTTGAGAAAGTTGTATGAAATAGGAGGGGCATAGCGTGCGACCATCCTAACATAATTTACATTGTCATTTTAAGCAGTATTAGGCAGATAATGGTTGCAAATTCCCCTAAGAAAGAAAAAGGAAGAAAGAGAGACGTACGAGCATATCATAAGCAAACTGACTGAACTTGTTTGTCTTGGAGTCAATGAATAAAATGTCAACATTCCTATTTTGAACAAGGAATAGTATGTGCACATACACATATACATTAAAGGAATAAAGGCAGCAACCTGCACAAGAAACAAGGGAAAGAAGACAGGAAAACATAAATATGAATGTACAAGCTAGAAAGTAACTTTAAGACACTACCAGTTTAGCTCATACAATTTAATGTCAAAATGAAAATTGGTGACTTCCATATGTTGGAAAATTATACAATAGCATAAGTAGTCAAACCACTTGATAATCTCCAAGGGACATGTAAGTTAGACGATACATTGTAGGTGAGCTCCCTATAAATCTACCACTAATTAATCTCTTTTCCCCAAAGAGAGAAAGGTCATGCAAATTCTGCATTCTTCTTGTTCCATGAATAATTTAAAATGTTTTCAAGGAAAAGAAGCCAAACAGCATTTGACTTTAATTACATCTACTGGAGAAAGATACCCATCAACCATTAAGCTCCATCAAAAGATTCAAGCTAAAAGAAAGGGGGGGACATAGTGTCTCCCTCTAACTCGCACATACTAATAAAAGTTATTGATCTCATAGATCTAAACAACGAGAATACCTGTAAACATGAGAGAAGCTCTGTAGAATAGGAAGCAATGCTTATAAAAGTACATGTATGGCAATACTAACTCTTTCCACCACATTTTTACCTCTACTTCAAATTTGCAGAAGAACATGATCCAAGCAAGGAACAAAAGAAAGCTACAGAAAAATAGAATTTAAAGAACATGTTCAGTCTATCTTTTTAGCAAATAAGATGTTTCCTCCATCTTACTTGAGATCATATATGTAATCCAAACAACTAGTGAAAAAAAGTACCTTCACTGTTTAGAACAGTTATGGACAGGATAAACGATGCAAACGGTATCACAATGTTGTGTTGATTATTGCTAAATAATTCCTTTGGGAAGTTCTATCTTAAATCTAGTCAAAGTCTTCAGGCAGAAGCTTTCATTCATTACAAAGTTAAAAGATTCTATTTCAATAAACTAAGAGAGGATAGAAGTAAAACAAAAAACGGAAGAGAAAATGTTACCTGTACAGGCATTTCGTGCTTTTTCATGGCATTAATCAGAATAGAAAAGAGCGATAAATCAACTCCATTTGGTAGAATTGTTGCCTCGGCAAGAAGTATAGAAGCCGACATACAGCCTAAGAGGATTGCCAAAACTTTCTGAAGTTGCTTTGCCAATACACAACGCCAAATCAACTCTGCAGGGGAGCAACTTAATAATTCACATTGTATTTGGTCATTTATTCAAATTTTCTTTTTATTTTGTACTTTGTGTATGATCATTTATTATGAAGCTGCATTTTCTTAGATTGTTTTATACAGAAAAATAGGAAATACGTTTTTTTGCCTGCACCATTTACCTATAAGAACTAGAAACTACATTACTTCCACAAATATATTAGATTTTGAAGGTAGGATTATGTATTTCAAACCAATAAGAACAACAACAACAAATCTAATCCCACAAGTGGGGTCTGGGGAGGGTTGTTTGTATGCAGCCTTATCCCCTACCTTGTGATGTCACAGAGGTTGTCTCCAATAAGAATTACCAATATTCTACTTTTGAAGATCATCATCAAGATTCATTATAAAATAATAATAATAATAATAATAATCAAAAGATCATCATCAAGATTGAAAATCAGAACTTGTAACATAATGTGCCGCTTTCTTTGCATCTAAGTAGGAAGTGTTTCACGAAATGCCAGAACTTGAGAAAGCCCATTTTACAGAATGAACAAAAAAAATCTGACGATCACCTGTTGTGTCCAGCATAGACCCTAATCTTCCACTTCTTTCAGGCCGGAAGCTTGATACATATTTCCTGCCAAGTTAAGAAGAAATAAATTCCTAGAGTCAATTGAGATATCAACACAAACAACTTAACCTGCAACACCAGATTGTGTATACCCTTGTACCACTAGCCTAACAAGTTCACATCAAAGAAAAGCTAAATATACTGTCTTACTACTGCACGTGTCTCATCTCAAATTGTACCTCTCCTACAGAATCAACTCAATCAAGTAAACAACATGAAAGTGAGCAGAATACTTCCCCTAGTGAAAGCGAAAGGTCAGTCCCCGTCTTTTCACTTTCTTTTGAGATTGAATGCCAAAGTTTCATTCTATCAGTTTCTTGTCATATGAAGATTTAAACTACTGGTCAAAATAAAAGAACTTAAATAGTAATGATGGCCAAGTCAAAACCTATGCAACAGAATTAGCAGGCAGGTTTAAGCACATGATTAGGGGAAGTAAAGGAGAGCACTACTCTTTTATTCATCCGGTTCACTGCACCATCTATCAGTTTTAAATCCTGAAGACCTGAACCATGAATCTTCGTACAGAAAACACACTAGATATTTGAACAATTACTAACTAATTACTGCTTCACAGAGATACATATAGGACTATAGCTATAAAAGTCTGCTACAACAACAACAACTACGTCAATCCCAAGCTCATTTCGATTGGCTATATGCATCCTCCACATTCATTTTGATCAATTTGAACACCTATTACAATCCTATACTCAACAATCTGTCTTTTCATATAAATTAGGGGTACAATGATTCTAAAACTTTACAAAAAATGTCTAGACTTCTACAGTTAATGGAAAATGAGGTAAAACAAGAAAGAAAGGACATAGAGCAAACCATCCAGTGCCACTACGGTGCTCAAAATTCTTTATGGTATCTTCCAGCTCAAGTGCTTGAGTTACAAAATTCATATACTCGCTGTATTAGAGAAGAGGCAATTATATGATATTAGTGCATCAACCAAAATGTTAAATAAAATATCAAATTGCATGAGTTGAATGTATGAAGTTGGGTGTATGAGAGTGTTTCACCCATAAATCATGTGGTTCTTTGAGTAATAATTCCAGATAGCACAGACCAGGGGGAAAATGTATTGCGTCTCAGTTTATGTGGCACTTTTTGAATTTCGAGATTCATACCAATCTTTCTTTGACCGTAATTTTTCATATATCTTTTAAATATTTTGAATTGTCAATTATTGTGACTTATAGTATTTTTTACATAATTTCTAAGTACACAAATTTATTTCAAAAATTTAAAGATTTCATGCCCGAAGTACTGTTAGACTCTCGAAATTCGAATGGTGCCACATAATTGAGACAGAGGGAGTATTAGTTTATTAATTTACTCTACGCATATTAAACATATAGTAATGCTTCAGTATTTCCCTCTTAGACAAATAAACCATTTTTCATAAAAGTTGAGAGCTTAAGTGGGTTCAACTTCAACAGACAAAGGGGGCAGAAAAAACATTATACTGAAACCATTAAGCCACTAACCTACAGCAGTGTAGTTGTCATAGATGGAAATACTAGCCTTAAAGACCATTGCGGAAGAGTTACACGAGACATGATGTAATTGTTAACATTCAAATCTGGAATAGATAAGATAAAAAGAAGAAGGTTTCAGGGATACCAGGATCCTAACATGACCTAACAGCCATAAGCTGTAGGAAAATTTTCTTGGGCTAGTTTTTCCTAAGCAATTAATATCATTCTTAAATTCAAAATAAAGGTCTCAAAGCCTGGGGAGGGGATCCAGGTTATAACATTTGCGGATAACCAATTATACGGCATGACTTCTCACCTATGATCCAAAATATCAACCATCACGTATCACACTTTTTAGTCAGCCATGAAGATGTACCTTTTGTATCGGTAGTATTTCTCTCGAGCTATCTCGAGTTGACGTCTAAGTGCAGCCATTGTTTTTGCATCAGTGTCATAATCCATATCATTTTCTCCTAAATTTCCACCTTGTGGTTTAAAAGAGGGGTCTTCGCTAAGCTGCAGTTCAAGTAAAACAGGCATTAATGGATATGAGAAAAGAAGCACTTTAAACAAGAATAGAAGTGCCTAAATTGTTAATATGAAGCTTTGAGGCATAATCATCAGCAAACAAAAGCATGATTACCATCTGACTCAGCATCTTGTCTATGACATTCATGTAAGGTCTCAAAGGATCACGCTTTGACATCTGTTTTGACGTGGCTTGGGCAACCTGAAAGGGTGAAACCACATCTTTACTGGTGGAAGAGAAATTTTGAATTCTTCATCTTCAACAAAATTAAATCTTTGCTCCAACTGCAGCATTTTAGGTAGGTCAAAAAAATGAACAGTCAAAGCAAAGATAGCCCGCGATGGAGAAATGCATGCACATACTATCAAACCACCCCACCAATTGTCTCAAAAGCAGATACATGTAATGCTAGCCTATTTTTTATTACAAATAGAGTACTGGAAAATTATGGAACTGCGCTAAAGATATGGAAATGACTTCAACAAGTGAAACTGAAATTTGTGGAGAATTCAAAAAGTGAACCTAATTCTTCTTTGAGCTCTCCCTTTTCTTCTCGTGATTTGTATGTGGAGATCCCTAATTCACATGTTGCTCGGTTTGATGGAAGTAACAGACAATAAAATTCAGTCTTGTATTGTTCTAAACCACAATGGTAAAATGGGACAAGACAGCTTGAAAAAGCATTAGCGAGTCCTAGAATTTTCTTATAAACAACATATTACAAAACAAATTTCTCGGTATCCTTTTTTGTTGTAGTTGGTAACCCGCAGCCGCTACCCTTCGGCTGTGCACAAGATAAACCATGCTCCAGTGTAACAGGCTGTAAGCAACACAGGAGAGATAAACCGCACTAGGCAATCCCTATGCGACAAGCTCGACTGAGAAATCATGTAGGGGTTTCGAACTTGAGACCCCCCCCCCCTCGCATTCGGAGTTCACCAACTCAACCACTCTTGCGGGTTAAAAATCTCTCTCTTCTCAACATTTTCCATCTTAAACATACTTCATCCCCGGAATTAGAAGTTGTAGTCTAGTTGTTACAGCATTCTAATCTCTTTCAAAGATTAGGAAAACGAAATATTTGTCAAGAAAATATTTTAGAAATAAATGTTAAAAAGCACAGAAGGTGTATTGACAATTAGACTTTGTTATGAACAATTACAGAAGAAAAGTCACGTGTCAAGTACAGAACTTACTACTATTGCATTTGAAAATTCCTGATGAGCATCATCAAGTTTGACGGCCATTTTGGCCACCTTGTGTGAAAGAATCTTTTGGTGAGTTGTCCAATCTGCAGATCTCCAGATGCCTTTTGGAATTTCACTTAGACCAAAGCCAAGAAGAAATGCACCAGTGACTAGACCAAATGTATTGGAGCAAGCCATGGCAAAACCAGGAATGTTTCCTATCCTGCATGTGTATATTCATAGTTTGAGAGTGGAAGGAAGGGATCAATGGTTGGAAATAGAAGTTTGGGGTGGTAAAATGTGGAAACAATTTTGCAGGAAAAGAGAACAGACTAGGCCATGTCTCTTTAATTCCTGAGCTTCCTACATGACCAAATAGATGTAAGCTCTGTCTAGATAGTAAAATTTAAAGAATCACATCAGCTTTTATCTACTACCAATTCACACTTTAATATAGAGACTAACTGGTCAGCTCGTTGATCCCAAAATAGAGGTGCTCTACTTAACCAAGATGCCTCCCGGCACAGTTTTAAAAGAATGCCTTGCAGTCTTTTGGTTGCACTTGGCAAACAGAGTTGTCTTGTTGTAAAACCAGTGCGCTTATATTTATCAAAACAAATGTAACATAATCCAATGACAAACAATCAAACATGATTTATAACAACAAAGCTCAGACTCGGGAGAAGAGAAACATGTGGCTGCAGTCTACATAAGCTATTGAGAGAGTTAGATATAAACCGGTATTCTTGAACAACAATGAGCAAGGCAAGTCCAACAAGCCCGATAGCACCAACGCATAAGTAGAAAACTAAGTTTGCATGTGCACTAGTCTTCAGTCTTTCAGTCATAGTGAAGTCCCCTGCATCTTCATAACCCTGAAGTATAGGCACCACAACCCTAAAATAGCCATATGTATGATAAAAAGCACTTCGTTAGAAACACCCCAACCAGTGTCATCCAAATTTTACTGAAGCAATATCTAATGAAACTTGAAACTACAGAAAATCACTCTTTATCAAGCAATAACAGCTATTAGCTACATTTGGCAGTTTGAAAATTGATCATCCACTTACAGATTTGAACAAAATCAGACGCCTGTGGCAGTCTGCGAGTTTTCAGTGTTTCCTTCAATGTGGACCAACTCTGAAAAGATTGATGTACATATACTCTTACCAATACTCTTAGTTTTCCTCATATGACTAATCAGAAAAACTCGTATTTTTTTCTACATATGTCAATAATTCAAAAGTTAATCCTTCACCCCCAAAAGGCTAACAATGCAACAATTGTCCTGATCACAAACAGCTTAAAGAATTTATTGAAAAAAGGAAGATAAACCCAAAACATGCACTTCAAGTACTACTATTCTTCTATGTTCAGACCTAGTACAATGCATTTCAGTAAGCAATCAAGGATGGTGAATTAAGCATAAGGTTCCACATTAATATCAGAGATTGTAACGCACCAAGTGAGTAAAAATGTACTCCAATAAGACCAGCTCCAAAAGAAAGATATTTGTCCCTTATCATGATTGGATAGTGTCTGCACAAAACAGGAACAATGCTTAAACCCTTGTCTACTAGAAATGAATAAATAATGCAAGTATGCATATTAAGCTGCTAGGTCGAGGTCAGGTAAAGCTAATCAATTTCTGATGAATTCTCACAATATTGTTGTTTGTATACGTTATGTACTCTCCCAAAGCCAAGCTACAGCTACATCTGTACCAGCTAACGGGTCGAAATGAAATATTGAGAATTTATGTAACTGATCGGTCGTCGTCGAAAATGAGCAAGGATCAAAAAAAGGCAAGGGAAAGTGAATCGTACAGCCCAGATATCGGCGGGAACAAGGATGATGATAGAGAGAGAGCAGAACCAGGTGTAACCGACGGTGTAACGAACATAACGAGGTACGTCTGGTCCGGCGAAGTACCAAAACGTTAGACCCACCATTCCGATGGTGAAGGGTAACGATATGAGGTAAAACACCCACATTTCTGATGATCTCCGTAGCGCTTTCCTTTTTTTATTCGCCGGCGTCTCAAGGAAAGCGATCGGAAGAAATGTTACCTACGTGCCCTTTGCGTGGAGAAAGAAATACACCGAGACCGATTCATGCTACCACCTCACTCACCTTACCTTCCAATTTACCTCCAATGCCGGAATAACTACAAATTACTCCACTTCTTTAAAAATTCCAAAAAAAAAATTAAACTGTGCATATAAGACATATTTTATAATCATACAAATAATATGACATTTAAATTTATAAGATTCAAAACATACAAATATTATGACATTTTATAATCACTAATCTTAAATATCTTTAATTTTTTCTGAAATTTATGTAACATTAAATAAATTCACATAAATTATACTCCATATAAAAGGTATTATATAAGAATAACAATACATGTAAATATATTCACGTTTTTTTTTTCCTTTGATACTTTCTATTGCTAATGTTTTTTTAAACAAAAAAAATTCATTCGGCATGCGGAATGAAGAAGTAAATGATGTGTTTCACTATTTAATTTCCTCAACCCGTCTTTCTTGACCTTAAGTTTAATCATGGAGGACTTTTAAAATTTTAAGAAAAAGAGAATAAAATATGACAATTGGAAGGAAAAAAAATCTAGAATTGAAATTTAAAATGCCTGTGATAGGCTCTAATTAACATCTCTAATATTACTAGTAGGTACTTTGTATGTATCACTCAACAAAAAAGTTGGTAAAGTGGGTATATATTTGTAGGTATATATGAACTTGATAAAAGCATTCAAATCAATGCATGATGGATGGTTAATTTTGATTAATATTATTATTATGACGATTTCTCTTATATTCAGCAGCGCTTGAGTATAAAATTAACGTAATACTCATAGGAAAAAAAGATGCATATATCTTATAAGAAGGACATAAATATTTTCTTCTTAAATAGATAAAATAATACGTCCAGCATCCTAAAAACATCAACATTAGCATGTCGTGCTACTTGTTTTCTTAACAATGAAAGTTGATTTTTCTTATCAATTCACATTTTCAGTGGCATGTGAAAGATGAATTCACAGAATAATGGAAACATGGAGTGTTTCAGACTTGTCATCATAGACCTGCACTTTCTTTGTAACATTGGCACCACTATTAGGATTGTTAACTGTGATCTCATAGTCTCCATGGAAAATTTTAACCTCAAACGATCCTTCTTTATCTGTAACACCCGTTAAGTTTGTTGTCTTCCATTCAGCAAATAACTTGTCAACCACCTCCCCTGATGGCGAGTTTTGCAATTTGTAATTTAACAAACACATCTCATTGCATCTATCTGGCTTCCACCCTATCCATATCATCATCCCTTTCACAGCTGGATGTGCAAACGCTTCCCTCATAATTTCTTCCAAATAGTAAGCCTGTAATTATGTAAAATGTTAGACCGTCAACAAACATGACAAGTAAAATAGGACGTGAATCGTGATAGGAGTATACCTGGTTGGAACAGGGCATAACATTTAGCTCGGTAAGCCAAATAGGCATTTTAGTTTCTCCTAACAAATCGAAGACAGCACGAACATATGGTATATTAGGATGACTATCAAAATGCCCTTGAAGTCCAATTCCAATCACCAATTCCTCATTCCCTGGAAATGCCTTAATCTCCTGAAGCTTTTCGACATATTTGGAAGGTATAGAAACCATATCACCAGGGTGCTCTAAAGTGTTGAACTCATTTAAGAACATAGTCGCTTTGCTATCTAATGAACTTGCAATCTTGTAAAAGATAGCTGAAGCATTTTTCCCAAGTCTTTCCTCAAATAGTGGGTGATGTAAATTCTCATTTACAACATCCCAAGCAACCAATTTACCTGTTGAGACGTACGGATATTATCAGCTACAGGTTCAACTGAACTCAATATTTTCAAAATTATAAAAGTTAAACCTATTAAGTTTAAATTTTGAATCTATCTCTATTTACCTGCATATCTTGACATAATACTACCCATTCGTCGTACAGATTCACTTAAAAGTTGTCTTGGTGGTAAATCTTTTACCCAACGTTGGATATTATCTGCTCCCCATAGGACGGTATGTCCTCTGACATCAATCCCATGGTCTTCAAAGAATTTGAGCATTGCATCTGGGGTAGTATAATTTTCGTGGCCCTGTAATCCTTCCACATAGTACCATTTCATCTCGTTGTCAAAAACTGCTGTTGTGAACCTGGAGACGAACCATTTTTGATACGATTTAGACATTAAAATGGATGATGGTGTCGCGCAGCCAATAACAAATTGAAGTTTTTTCTGTTGAATCTTGATTTTTGCTCCTCCAATTTTCTTGCCATCCTTATTTGACACATTTACTCTCAATGTTCTCTTCCGAACCTATCAAAATATACAACACAGAAAGAGTAAATTAAGAGGAGAAAAAAAGAAAAGAATGAAATTTTTGTTTGGAACAAGTTAAATTTAGGAACAACCTTCTCTATATTTTTCAACCGATTTTCCTGCCATTCATATTTGGTAAATTCTTTCAGAGAAACACTATCCACCCTTAACTCGGACTTAGTGTGATTACTCTGCACGATTAAAATAAGACAGATTACTTGCTACAACATGTTAAAATATGTTGCAGTAACAGTTATGAATGAGAATTATTTTCACAATTGTCTCGCTGATCAGGTGCGATATAATACCTGAAAATGGAGTACTGAAGGTGCATTATGATCAACAGTGAGTCCACCTTTGATCATAGACCAACAACCAGATTTAGCTATTACTGATCCCACAATATTAACAGTTTTTTGGGCTGAGTTATAAATCATGGCAACCACAGTATCTGATCCTTCACTTAATTGAACCCAAGCTGCACAATATTATTTATAATTAACTTGATAAAATTCAGCTTCTTCAAAATCAATTGTAGGAATATGAAATTTTCTTTAATGCCTATAGTAAATTTTTACCTGAAAACGCGTAATATAGGCCCTTCTTTAAGTGAAAAGATTGTGAGACACTATAAGGCGTGGTTCTATTATACGCCACAATAAATTTGTTTCCACCAGATTCCCTTGCTTCTATTTTTACATGACCATCCATTTTCCAGGCCTCTGTGCCTTTATCAAATCCAGGATTTGCAATTAAGCCTCCTCCATATTGAGGATCGAATGGTTCCTTGTGGCACTGAAATTAACATACGTGAGAAAGAGTTTAACTTTTATACGTTGATACTGTAAAAAGTGAAATATAAAATGTTTTCGAGTATACCTCTATTGTTGCTGAATAGTCATAAGGTGTAGCACCATGAACCAAATATCCTAGAGAAGTGAAATTGTTGTTAATTACTACTTCATATAAGATACGGAAAGTACCTGCAAGGTATTTAATTTCCAATTCGACTCAAGGACATGAAATTAAACATCTTGATTTTATATATCATGAGATCAGATTAAATTAATTAAAAACTTGTTCGTCTTCACAGACATGTCTATTTCACGGAACCTGTGCCTTCTACTGACCTGCCAAAAACAAGGAGCAAAAGAAAATGAACCCATTGTTTCCAAGTGTTGTCATGTAAAACTTTCTTCCTCTCGCGTTTTGATTCTGAAAGACCAAAAAGAACAACATGATAAAAAATGTAAACAAACAAGTTTTAGTTTAAGATTGATATTGCTATTTGCAAAATGTGTAATACCAAAAGAAGTACTAACTTATATTTAACGCAATCATATGATCAGCCGGTTCATTTTATAGAAATCAAATGTCAATGAACTTCCAATTTTCGGCAAGGAACGGTATATAGAGACAAATGTGTGAAATAATTAGGAGTTGTTGGTTCATGAACTTCCAATTTTGGGTACGATTAATAGAGACAAAACTATGATCACATGTTATATGTAAGCACTAAAATGCAGTGAAAAATAATGTGAATAAAGTTATCATGCAATGAATAATAGCTAACACATGTCTTGTTACTCATAATTAAATCCAATCTTGAAACTCTCTCCCTAACTCCCAAGAAGGCAAGAACCATCCATCTTAAGACCCTTTATTATGTTAGGTAAATGTTGATGCTCTTACTTCTGAGAAGTTGTTTTGGTCGAATTGTAAAAAAAGTTTGTATGCTAGTTTGATGGAGTATAAAGATAGTGATTTATTTTTTTACTTTTTTACTGTAAATCCTTAACGATTAGGAATGATATATGATTGATTTCTCATATCATGATCACTCAACTAACGATTATTGTCTCAAAAAAAAAAAGAATCTTTTTCTCTAGATTTCACTATTAATTAACAAAGAAAGTGATTACGAGAAATTAACTCTCATGACCCAACACAAAGAGGATCTAGGGTGAAAATTACATAATTCATGAAAGAAAAAACTGTATGAAATGCTTCTCAAGTGACTTACTAGTATTAGTCGAAGGAATCGCTTTCTTTTCTTCGAATTCTCCTTGCCTTAATTCTCTTTTTTTTTTTCTTCTTTTTTTTAATAATATATGAACCACTTCATAATATATAAACATGTTTGTTTCCATAATATGAATATAACATAGTGGAGCTTTAAAAGCTAGGTTAATAATGAATTCTTCATCCGATCGAAGAATTTTGAAATACATGAATATTATGAGAATCAAAAATTAAATTAGTACTGTAATTCAAACGTGAAGAAAAGAAATTAAGTTAAATTAGTACTATAATTTAAACGTGAAGAAAAGAAATTAAAGTGAGATGTGATTATTTGGGACAAATCCATAGCCAAATTTAGCATCTCAGATGTGAATTTAATTGAGATGGTTGAACCACAAAATATTAGAACAGATGCATCAAAAGCAAGTAATAGTTACCAGCTAGAGAAAGGCTTGTTCATTCCGTCTAAATGTAAAAAAAAAAGAAGATACATTTTGCATTTTATGATGATTAAAGTATCTAATTCTTTTACATTCATTAAAGGAACTACATATTTATATATTTTACATAAAAACTCTATTTTAAGTCGACGCCTATTTTAGTTTTATTCTTCTAACTTTTATTTATACAATTTTGTAGTATTTAGTATTTATTCAGGTATTTTCTTAAATTAAACAAAGAAAAAAAAAAGGTACATGATCGAATATAAATCAATGGGAAAAAAATCTGAAAAATATTTTAACTTTGGTCGAATTGTCGTTACGATACCATACTTTATGAAGGACATTTTATACCCCGCAATATTTAATAATGTACTTTAAAAGTATATATGTGCCCACGTTGTCATCATAAATAGTTATGATGTCCACGTGGGCACATATATACTTTTAAAGTACATTATTAAATAGTGTAAGAGTAAAAATCCTTTCTAAAGTTCGATATTGTTATAACAATTTCAAACAAAAATTCAAATGCATTTCTGATCTTTTTCCCTAAATCAATCGCTATATTTCGATCTTAAAAAGTAATATAGTACAAAATTATAAAACTTGTGAATCCAAAAGTGTGAGATTTGAGTCAATCAACTTGTGTAACAAAAAAATAGCCATAACAATTAAGTTCCGATCATATAAAATACATAATAAAATTCTTCACAAAATTATGAAAAAGGGTAGAAAAAAATAAAAAATCTAACTATGCGAAATCGAATAAGAAATGTCAGTTAGCAGCTTAGTCTAAAATATTATTACGGTCAATAATTTAATACAAAAATGTCGCTTACTTACAATGAGTCAAAAATGTTATTTTTGTTATAAAAGAACTTACTAAAATTCTTGTTATAAAAGAACTTACTAAAATTCTAAAAGAAAGAAAATTTTTAGAAGGTATATTCTTTCAAAAGTATGTTTATATGTTTCATATAGTGGCTATTTATAGCCATACATTAATGCATACATGGTCATTAGTGATGTCATATTCCACATCACTAATGCATACATGGTCATTAGTGATGTCATATTCCACATGACACTCCAATTATTTTACAACACTCCCCCTTGGATATCTATGTAAAAGAAAGTACATAGATATACATAATACGCATTATTTGCTGCCTCATTAAAAACCTTTCTAGGAAAACCCAGTGGGATAAAACCTAGACTAAGGAAAAAAGAGTACAGTGCGTATTTTACTCCCCCTGATAAAAACCACGATTCAGATGGTTAAGTTTTCGCATTCCAATTTTGTGAACCATCTTCTCAAGAGTTGAGGCTGGTAAAGATTTGGTAAATAGATCTGCTGGATTATCACTTGAACGAATTTGTCGCACATCAATATCACCATTCTTCTGGAGATCATGTGTGAAGAACAATTTTGGTGAAATGTGTTTCGTTCTATCTCCTTTTATAAAGCCTCCTCTTAATTGAGCTATGCATGCAGCATTGTCTTCAAAGAGTATTGTGGGTATCTTGACGTCACACTTCAAACCACATCTTTCTTTGATAAAATGTATTACTGATCTTAACCATACACATTCTCTACTTGCTTCATGAATGGCTATTATCTCAGCATGATTTGAAGAAGTAGCGACAATAGACTGCTTCGTAGATCGCCATGATATAGCAGTACCTCCTGTTTACATCCCCACTCTGTTCAAATAGGGCAAAACGTCGCGGCAAATCAAAAAATTATTAATTGATTCAATTTTAATGAATTTAAGAATGAACGAGTTTTTAAAAAAGAGTCGCCACCTAATTTTAGGAAAACTAGGAAAAACATTATGTGATCTACGAAACCAATTGATTCTAGGTAGGGGGTTCAAATTATTTCGAAGGGAAGGGGTTAGGCACCCTTCGAAATCCACAAGTGTGGGTCCCGACTGAATTCATTTTTTTTAAATTGAAGAGGAAAATAAAATAATGTACAAATATAATAACATGCAATATACGCAATAAAAAATAAAATAATAATATCGGCCTAAGGTTTGCCTAACATCGATATATACAAAATAATTAATTAAAAATATAATTCGAACTCCTTTCGAATAGCTTCAAGGAAGCAAGTCTTGGGTACCTGTAAACACACTTAGTAAAAGTGTTAGTAATAAATAAATATGAATAAAATTAAATATATAAAATAATAAATTTAAAAAAAACATCCGTCTTATTAACATTGGAGGCCTTGGAAATCGACGGTAATTTCTTCATCGGCCAATTCCAACATATAAATATATAAACTTAAAATTCCGTCTTTTTTAAAATGGGGAGGCCTCCAAAACCGACGGAGAGATTTTTTCATTGGCCAATTTCAACATATAAAATATATAAACTTAAACTACAATTCCGTCTTTTTAAAATGGGAAGGCCTCCAAAACCGACGGAGAGATTTTATCATTGGCCATTTAATAGGTAATGATAACAAATATTGAGAGGCCAAAGAAATAATAATAAAATAACATTATGAACCAAATAAACAATGTAACAAAGATAATGAGAACAATAACATGATATAGAAAAAATAAAATAATCCAACATAATCATATGAAATTAACAAATAATGATATATTATAAACTGCCTAACAAACTAATAACAACAATAGCACCACAGTTCACTGGCAACTTTCAGAAAACAAAATGTAATAATTTTAACAAATCTAAAATAGCATAAAACAAAAATAAAGCATCAACGATTGGATGAAGCAAATAATGATTAAAAAAAAATAAATACAAGCAAAATGAAATGATTCAAAATTTTAAAAGCGGGCAAAGTAGAGTAACAAACCAAACATTTTTCTTAATCAAAGAAGACAAAATTTCTATAGGAAAATAACAATGGCAAAACTATGTTGCTGGCTAGAATAAAGAGGAGACAATAACTAACAAATAATTAACTTTTTACCAACAAACAAAACGCAATGCTGCTTAAAAATACCAAGATATCACAAAATAAAATAACTTGAAAGCCATAGAAATGAGGAGCTAACAAACAGCCCTTTATGCTAAACAAAATACAATGAATAAACAAAATAAACAAAGTAAAACAAACATGTGCAGTCCATCAAAGCTAGAATAATAATAATAACAACTAACTTAATTGAAAAAGCAAAACAAGACATAGAAGATAGAAGAAAATATAAATTTCACTAACAGAGTGATCAAAGAACATAAAATTGGAAGAAATAGTGGACGAAATTTGAATCTCTCCGTTCAGTTTTGGATGAGTAACATATAATGCTCTATATATTCATCACTGCAGACAGTAACAAAGTAAACAACAATTTTTTTTCATATTTTAAATAAAATCCATTTGGCAACTTCTCTCAAAGATGATGATTTTTTTTTTTAAAAAATAAAATAAATTAAAATAAAATAAAATGAGAAATCAAACTTCCAACAAAACATTAACAAATTATTGATTAAATTAGTATCTGACAATAAAGATGACTAAAAAATATTAAGAACAACATTTTAACATTAAAAGATGACTACACAAAATCATTAACAAAATAATTCAAAAAGAACATAAATTAACAGATCTCCTTAACAAAAACTAGAGTAATCAAAACAAAACAAACATGTCACCGGAGTTTGTATTTTCTGGTCAGATCCGGTCAACTCCGGTGTGACTATGTTAATTGTTGGTTGAAGCTCGGAGTTCGATGAATCTCATCAATGGAAAAAGTTTAGAGCAACGTAACAAACAAAAATAATAAAAACAAACCAACATCAATAGCCAAATAAAACAAAGAACATTCAAAAGAAGAAAAAAAAAAAAGTTCACCCTTTGTTATGAGTTTTCCGTTCAGATCTGTTAGCGGAAAAAAGCAAAATGAGGAGCTTCAGAGCTTGGAGCTCGTCGGGTTTGTTGTGCTATCGGAGCTTGAAACTCGTTGTACGATCGGATACCTGCAAAAGAAAGAAAATCATCACAGAAAAATGAGTGGGGGACTGGTGGTTTAGCTCCGGTTTATCGGAGCTTTAAGGTCCTCGCCGGAATGGTATTTTCGATTGACTGGGTTTTCTCTGGAAAAGGGTGACGGTTGGCTGGAACGGGTGAAGGAGAAGAGGCGAAGGGAGAGGGGAAGAGAGGAGAGAGAGGGTGGTGGAGGCGGAGAGAGGGAAAAGAGAAGAGGGAGGCGGCTAAGGAGAGGGAGAGGAGAGGAAGAAGGAAGAGAGGAGGCGGTTAGGGGAAAAAAGATTAGGGTTGTTTTTTTTTCCCTCTCTAAAATTAATTCCCCCCCTTTTTTCATCTATCCATCACCAATTTTAACTTAAATAAATAAAATGTGATGGACCCAAATGTGTGGCTTGAAATTGTAGGCTCAAAATTATTAATAGAATCCTAAATTTTTTTTTTTTTTTGGTATTTGACTAAATTTTAGATTGTGCTAAATTTAACATAAATATTAACAAATGTAACAAAAACGCAATTTTTTAAAAATTAACTAACGAAAAATCCTAAATTTTGATAATCAAAGATAGTTATCGATAAACTTATTTAAAATTATAAAAAAAAAATTATTCTAAGCTATTAAATAAATAAAACTTCAAAATTATGATTTTTTTTTAAAAATGTTAGGCCAAAATTGGGTGTCAACAGCTGTCCCTTTCATTGTGTATGATTGATGAAAGAAATCGTGGACAACGAAAATTGACAAACCCAATTTTGACCGAACACATGACCTTTCTAGAGAAGTGCGGTGAAAATATAGTGGAAGTCAATTCGGAACTCGCATCTAAAAGGTTCCACGCTTTGTTGCGTCTTTGTTGAAGTAATTCGCACATGTGGCTCCTCTGAGAGTGCATCCTCTAGAATGTTAGATCCCTTGGTAGGACGAATGAAGATGATGATCAATCTGTAGGATTTGGAATGTATGTTCACCGGTAAGACAAATGAAAAGATTATCCATCGGTAGGATTTTGAATGCATGTCCATCGGTAGGACGAATGAAAAGATTATCCATCGATAGGATTGTGAATGTATGTCCATCGGTAGGACAAAATGTAAACATCTTTCAACGCAAGTTTCCACCGACTTGAACGTTGAATAGATAGGGTGCACAACCTTCATCTCCAAATAGATGCGTCTTAAATGAAAATATCTTTCAACGCAAGTTTCCACCGACTTGAACGTTGAAAAGATATGGTGCACATCCTTCACCTCTGAATAGATGCGTCTTAAATGAAAATATCTTTCAACGCAAGTTTCCACCGACTTGAACGTTGAAAAGATATGGTGCACATCCTTCACCTCCGAATAGATGCGTCTTAAATGCAAATATCTTTCAATGCAAGTTTCCACCGACTTGAACGTTGAAAAAATATGGTGCACATCCTTCACCTCCGAATAGATGCGTCTTAAATGCAAATATCTTTCAACGCAAGTTTCCACCGACTTGAACGTTGAAAAGATATGGTGCACATCCTTCACCTCCGAATAGATGCGTCTTAAATGCAAATATCTTTCAACGCAAGTTTCCACCGTCTTGAACGTTGAAAAGATATGGTGCACATCCTTCACCTCCGAATAGATGCGACTTAAATGCAAATATCTTCTTGGCTATGTATAAACTTTTGCGAGGGATGGAATCTTCTCCCGATGCATAAAATTTTGCGAGGGATGAAATCCTCTCGCGATGCTTAAATTTCGTAAGGTATGAAATCTTCTTGCGATGCATTAATTTCTGCGATGCGTGAATAATAACTTGCGATGTATGAATATTAACTTGCGATGCATGATCTTTTACAATGCATGAATATTGACTCGCGATGCATGATCTTTTGCAATGCATGAATATTGACTCGCGATGCATGATTTTTTTGATTTTTTTTTTGTGCGATGCATGAATATTGACTCGCGATGCATGGTTTTTTATTTTTTTTTGTGCGATGCATGAATATTGACTCGCGATGCATGATTTTTTGCAATGCATGAATATTGACTCGCGATGCATGATTTTCCGCTATGCATGAATATTGACTCGCGATGCATGATTTTCCGCTATACATGAATATTGACTCTCGATGCATGATCTTCTGCGGGGCATGAATATCTTCCCGCAATGCATGAATTTTGCGAGGGATGGAATCTTCTCGCGATGCATAAATTCCGCAAGGTATGAAATCTTCTTGCGATGCATAAATTCCACAAGGTATGAAATCTTCTTGCGATGCATAAATTTCTGCGAGGTATTAAATCTTCTCGCGATGCGTGAATAATAACTCGCGATGCATGAATATTAACTTGTGATGCATGATCTTTTGCAATGCATGAATATTGACTCGCGATGCATGATGATTTTTTTTTTTTTAAAAGCAATGCATGAATGTTGACTCGCGATGCATGATTGTTTTTTTGCAATGCATGAATATTGACTCGCGATGCATGATTTTCCGCTATGCATGATTATTGACTCTCGATGCATGATCTTCTGCGGGGCATGGATATCTTCCCGCAATGCATAAATTTTGCGAGGGATGGAATCTTCTCGCGATGCATAAATTTCTGCGAGGTATGAAATCTTCTCGCGATGCATGAATATTAACTTGCGATGCATGAATTCCTGCGAGGTATGAAATCTTCTCGCTATGCATGAATTTCGCAATGCATGAATATTAACTCTCGATGCATGAATATTATCTCTCGATGCATGAATTAACTCGCGATGCATGATCTTTCGCAATGCATGAATATTGACTCGCGATGCATGATTTCTTGCAATGTATGAATATTGACTCTCGATGCATGATTTTCTGCGAGGTATGAAATCTTCTCGCTATGCATGAATTTCGCAATGCATGAATATTAACTCTCGATGCATGAATTCCGCAAGGTATGAAATCTTCTTGCGATGCATAAATTTCTGCGAGGTATGAAATCTTCTCGCGATGCGTGAATAATAACTCTCGATGCATGAATATTAACTCTCGATGCATGAATTAACTCGCGATGCATGGATTTTGCAATGCATGAATATTGACTCTCAATGCATGATTTTTGCAATGCATGAATATTGACTCGCGATGCATGATTGTTTGCAATGCATGAATATTGACTCTCAATGCATGATTTTTGTAGTTGCTATCAAGCTTCTCGCAGTACTTATCAGAATTTTGAGGTCTTTCTCAAAATTCTGTCCCAGTTAGAATTTTGGCAAATCTCAAAATGATCTTCAATCTTGACTTGTTGGCGATAACACCTCTATTGAGAATTTTTGAGATATTTTCAAAAATTCTGTCCCAGTTTTCATTGAAAGGAGAAATAATAATCACACTGGGTATATGACCGAGCCGTCGTGGCGCCTACATATCCTGTTGATCCAGGAATCAGGTCAAATGTAGTTCCAAACTTGTAGATGATGAATACTACAAAGAATCTGAAAGAAAATCATCAGTAGAAAATGTACAATATGAACATGATGAAATAAGAAAATAATATTCTATGTGATATTCAAAGCCTAGAGATATATAAAAAAAATATGTCATATTTTGGGACGGACAATCCATAAAGTAAAATAGGACTCTCACACATACGAGATTAACCCGATGACACTTTTTACAATGAACAACTCAAAAGACAATTTTTTTAATTTTTTTTTATAAAATTGAAAGACACTTAAAAAGGTTTTAAAATATTAAAGAATGAGTGTTTGCTCACTTTTTCTTTTCTTTTTGAAAAAATAAAAATATGATGAGATAGTCAAACCTTCACTACAATTGGTACCAACAGTTAAGATTGCAGGTAAATCTCTCGTTCCTTTAATTTATTTTTATTTTATTTTTTTAAAAAAAAAATTGAATTTAAAGTAATTCCTACAGCTTCAAGTGGTACCTCCGATATACTTAAGGATCAACATGATCTGTTCATCTTGCTTCAAACAAAGATTTTGAATTGTATCAATCCTCATGTTTCAAGTTCCCTCACGAAAAAAAAACTTGTCCTATTTCACACGTATTTGAAATATTTAATTTTAGGACATTTTCCAAAGTGCACTCACACTCACAAGAATGTTCAATGCATACAACTGTGATACCATATGCTTAACCCTTATGTAAATCTCCACTAATGTGAGAATATTTGGAATGAGATCATGTAGGGCTTGTCATTGGCTTGTAACGTAGGCTTAGGGATGGGTAGGATATTTATTTGGAATAAAAGTGACTGAATTCCTCCTTGAGCGTCACCCAAAATTTGTGCTCTTAATGATTGGTACGCCTTTGCGTTAGATCCTCTTCATTGTTCTCCCCCCTTTCAACTTCTTTAGAATTCTCATTTTTGACTCTTTTCCTTTCTTCTTTTTTTTTTCTTCCTTTGTTTCGACTTCTTTTGAGTTCTCATTTTTTGGAGCTTTTCCATTCTTCTCTTCTTCTTTTTTTTTTTCCTTTGTTTTTGACTTCTTTTGAATCCTTATTTCTCGGAGCTTTTCTTTTATTTCACTCCTTTCTTATAAATTTTTCTCCTTTTTATTGGAGTATTTTCCTTCCCACCTTTCATTGACTTTGTAAAGAGTATTTTTGCCTTTCTTTATTTCTTTCCCCTTTTCTTTCTTTCTTTCTTTCTTTTTTCTCTAGAAGTCTTTTATTTTCTTGACTTTGGAAGATTCGATATCTTTGCTTTCGGAAATTTCAAACATGGATCTTCTCTTATAATTTGCACATTCTTGGTGCACTCAAGAAGGTTGGGCCAAGAGAGGATAGTGCTTTTAAGCACTTAAAAGGGTAGTGGTTAAGATGTGGTTGTCCAAAGAAAGGTTTCAGGCTCAAAGTGGGAAAACTAGGGATTAATGTAATTTGGTAGGCTTTGAAAGGCACAATCGGGTCAAAAAAGGCCTACAATCCTTTCTCAAACCGAACATTACTCAGGATTTCGCCTCGAAAAACATTCAGGTCAAGTTCTAAATCAACAGTGTAACACAATTGAACTTTGATCAAAAGCTCACCACACAATGCACATGAAACATAAGGTTAGTTTTATTCTTATCTTGATTGCATGCAAGAGATTTTCAAGCATCACAAAAGTACAGATAAGAGGTACCACGAGAATCTATAGTTTACCGCAAAGTCAGTCTTTTCCATCATATCGAATATATTTACATGCTCTTAACTACAATAGGTCCCAACTGAGCTGAAGACATGACTCTTACAGTATATACAAGTAATTTTTTTTTTTGTTGAAAGAATGATTACCGAACCCGAGAAGGGCTGCCTACGTATCTCATTAAGATGAGAATCAGGTGTGCGTAGTTCATGCAAATATGACTTGGAAAATATTAACAAACTATTTTTTTTTTTTTTTTTTGGAGAAGATAATACCGAACCCAAGAAGGGTTGCCTACGTATCTCATTAAAATGAGAATCAGGTACGCGTAGTTCGTCCAAATATGACTTGGAAAATATGCACAAACTATTTTATTTTTTTTTATATTTTTGGAGAAGATAATACCGAACCCGAGAAGGGTTGTCTACGTATCTCATTAAAATGAGAATCAGGTACGCGTAGTTCGTCGGATAAGGCACATAATAATTTAAAGATTTAGACAACTCAAAGAAATTTCTAGGTCTAACGCCACTAAAATTTATAGTCATGAAGTGTTTTTTGACCCTTTTTTTCCGTACCAATATGTTTTATAGTCTCGTAATCGTCAATTTTTATACTGTCTTTTGAATGTAACCTGCAAATTTTGACAGTAATTTCTACGTATACTCTTTTTGGATGTTTTGTTGGAACTGTCTCCTCCCAATTTTCACGAGATCCAAACATTGTTATGACCATCCCCGACTGATGTCGGGGACGGTATTCCTACAAAAATATGAGAAATATGTGAGAGCAGGACCATCATGCAAAATAATAATAAAAATAAGTGGGTGTCACCTCATAGTCAAATACTCCCCTGATTTATCATTTTGACTTAATATTAATGTCTTGTGAATTACAAGGACTCGCATTTCGCTAATCCTCTTGTCTCTTGCGACTTCGGACAAATAATGATTTCTGAATTCAGACATAAATCAATTTTTCGCTGTGAAGAAGAACAACTCAAAATGTAAGAGTGTTAGTTCATGTACATAATGGATAATGCAAAATATCACACAAATAATGAATTAAACACACAAATACTGTTTTAATTAAAGACAAACTGAAATATATCACATAGCATACAAACAATTATTGCGCGTCCTATACAAATATGTGACCCTTTTATGCCTAGGGTAGGCCTACCGATTTAAAGGATGTATTACGACATTTGACAACTTTCCATTGTTCACCAAAAGCACTTGCGACAATATTTTATGAATAAATGAAATAGAATTTGAAGTAAGGGGAAAAAAAAGAAAAAAGAAAAAAAATACATTTATTCAATCCCACGGGTACCATCCTATTCTAAGCCTTTGTGAAAGGTACTCTCTCTTGAACTTGTTGTCATCTTTGATTGTCAACACTTATTTGATGGAATGATAGCTTGTGAAGAATTGATTTTGAAAAATAGACTATTAAAATAACTCTCTAATCAGATGGATCATGGTTTGTCAAATGTCGTATACATCCTTCAAATTACACACAATTATGATTGTCCGTTTAGGCCAGAGGCACTTTTGGACTCAAGGTGGTCTATCTAATGAACCCAACACACCTTGGGTGTTGGGTCATCTTAGTTCAATGCTTAGATTTGGATTTGGTTTTGCTCTATCTTAGGCTTCACTAGAATAGTTTTCAAGTTGACGGTAACCCGAGTCGGACAAACAACGGGGTGAATGTACCAAACGACGTCGCATGACCGCATTCCAACTATTCGTTTGATACTTCCAAATGAAACTCTTGTGTATTTCTGAAAGAAGCCGTGGAAAGCCACGTAACTTCCGTTTTCCTAATGCATATTATTTGCTATTTGGCGAAAAGATGTATGAGTGCAATGATAATATACATACAATAAAAGAAAATTGAATAAACAACAAGTACAATATACACATAACCAGCGAAATATAAAAATACAAGGTATAACACAATAAAAGAATTTCCTCAATTTAAAGAAAATGAATTCATATGGTTAGAACCTCTAATAGTCCCCAGCAGAGTCGCCATTCTGTTTACATCCCCACTCTGTTCAAATAGGGCAAAACATCGCGACAAATCAAAAAATTATTAATTGATTCAATTTTAATGAATTTAAGAATGAACGAGTTTTTAAAAAAGAGTCGCCACCTAATTTTAGGAAAACTAGGAAAAACATTATGTGATCTACGAAACCAATTGATTCTAGGTAGGGGGTTCAAATTATTTCGAAGGGAAGGGGTTAGGCACCCTTCGAAATCCACAAGTGTGGGTCCCGACTGAATTCATTTTTTTCAAATTGAGGAGGAAAATAAAATAATGTACAAATATAATAACATGCAATATACGCAATAAAAAATAAAATAATAATATCGGCCTAAGGTTTGCCTAACATCGATATATACAAAATAATTAATTAAAAATATAATTCGAACTCCTTTCGAATAGCTTCAAGGAAGCAAGTCTTGGATACCTGTAAACACACTTAGTAAAAGTGTTAGTAATAAATAAATATGAATAAAATTAAATATATAAAATAATAAATTTAAAAAAAACATCCGTCTTATTAACATTGGAGGCCTTGGAAATCGACGGTAATTTCTTCATCGGCCAATTCCAACATATAAATATATAAACTTAAAATTCCGTCTTTTTTAAAATGGGGAGGCCTCCAAAACCGACGGAGAGATTTTTTCATTGGCCAATTTCAACATATAAAATATATAAACTTAAACTACAATTCCGTCTTTTTAAAATGGGAAGGCCTCCAAAACCGACGGAGAGATTTTATCATTGGCCATTTAATAGGTAATGATAACAAATATTGAGAGGCCAAAGAAATAATAATAAAATAACATTATGAACCAAATAAACAATGTAACAAAGATAATGAGAACAATAACATGATATAGAAAAAATAAAATAATCCAACATAATCATATGAAATTAACAAATAATGATATATTATAAACTGCCTAACAAACTAATAACAACAATAGCACCACAGTTCACTGGCAACTTTCAGAAAACAAAATGTAATAATTTTAACAAATCTAAAATAGCATAAAACAAAAATAAAGCATCAACGATTGGATGAAGCAAATAATGATTAAAAAAAAAAAATACAAGCAAAATGAAATGATTCAAAATTTTAAAAGCGGGCAAAGTAGAGTAACAAACCAAACATTTTTCTTAATCAAAGAAGACAAAATTTCTATAGGAAAATAACAATGGCAAAACTATGTTGCTGGCTAGAATAAAGAGGAGACAATAACTAACAAATAATTAACTTTTTACCAACAAACAAAACGCAATGCTGCTTAAAAATACCAAGATATCACAAAATAAAATAACTTGAAAGCCATAGAAATGAGGAGCTAACAAACAACCCTTTATGCTAAACAAAATACAATGAATAAACAAAATAAACAAAGTAAAACAAACATGTGCAGTCCATCAAAGCTAGAGTAATAATAATAACAACTAACTTAATTGAAAAAGCAAAACAAGACATAGAAGATAGAAGAAAATATAAATTTCACTAACAGAGTGATCAAAGAACATAAAATTGGAAGAAATAGTGGACGAAATTTGAATCTCTCCGTTCAGTTTTGGATGAGTAACATATAATGCTCTATATATTCATCACTGCAGACAGTAACAAAGTAAACAACAATTTTTTTTCATATTTTAAATAAAATCCATTTGGCAACTTCTCTCAAAGATGATGATTTTTTTTTTTAAAAATAAAATAAATTAAAATAAAATAAAATGAGAAATCAAACTTCCAACAAAACATTAACAAATTATTGATTAAATTAGTATCTGACAATAAAGATGACTAAAAAATATTAAGAACAACATTTTAACATTAAAAGATGACTACACAAAATCATTAACAAAATAATTCAAAAAGAACATAAATTAACAGATCTCCTTAACAAAAACTAGAGTAATCAAAACAAAACAAACATGTCACTAGTTCCCCTTAGATATCGCAATATATGTTTAACTCCATTCCAATGTCTTCGTGTAGGGGAAGAACTATATCTTGCTAATAAATTAACAGAAAATGCTATGTCGGGTCTCGTAGCATTAGCAAGATACATAAGTGCCCCAATTGCACTGAGATAAGGTACTTCTGGACCAAGAGGTTCCTCATTTTCTTCTTGAGGTCGGAATGGATCCTTACTCACTTCAAGTGATCGGACAACCATTGGAGTACTTAATGGATGTGCTTTGTCCATGTAAAATCGTTTCAAGATTTTCTCAGTATAGGCAGATTGATGGATGAAGACCCCGTCTACTAAATATTCTATTTGTAGTCCAAGACAAATTTTTGTCTTTCCAAGGTCTTTCATCTCAAATTCTTTCTTTAGATATTCAATTGCCTTTTGAACCTCTTCTGGAGTTCCAATGAGATTAATGTCATCAACATAAACAGCAAGAATAACAAAACCCAATGTTGTTTTCTTAATAAATATACAAGGACAAATGGCATCGTTTATATAACCTAGTTTTATCAAGTACTCACTAAGGCGATTATACCACATGCGCCCTGATTGTTTTAAGCCACATAATGACTTTTGTAATCTGATTGAATACATTTCCCGAGATTTATATGCTTCAGGCATTTTAAGTCCTTTCGGAACTTTCATATAAATTTTATTATCTAGTGAACCGTAAAGGTAAGCTGTAACCACATCCATTTGATGAATTTCAAGATTTTCATGTACAGCTAAGCCGATGAGATATCGAAAAGTTATTGCATCCATAACAGGTGAATATGTTTCTTCATAGTCGACACCAGGTCGTTGAGAGAATCCTTGTGCCACAAGGCGTGCCTTGTATCTTACAATCTCATTTCTCTCATTTCTTTTTCGTACAAAGACCCATTTATAGCCAATTGATTTAACATCACTAGGCGTTTGGACTACTGGTCCAAAAACCTCACGCTTAGCAAGTGAATTTAATTCTGATTGAATTGCTTCTTGCCATTTTGGCCAATCACATCTTTGTCGACATTCTTCGACAGATAGAGGTTCAAGATCCTCATTTCCTTTCATAATGTTAAGTGCAACATTATATGCGAAAACATTATCCACTATGATTTTTGATCGATCTAAACTTATCTCATCACCTGTAGAACTTATTGAGAGTTCTTCATTTACTTGAGTCTCGGGTTCACTGATCTCTTCAGGAATATCAGGATCAATCAGATTTTGAATTTCTTCGTGAAATTCTTTTGTAGTGTCATTTTTTGTACTTCTTTTTCTAGGATTCTTATCTTTTGAACCCAATGGTCTACCACGCTTCAGGCGTATTTGTGATTCAGAAGCTATGACACTTGTAGATGGTCCTTTTGGGACGTCGATTCGGATAGGCACATTTACTGCAGGAATATGTGATTTTGTTATCCTTTTTGAATCAGTAAATGCGTCTGGCATTTGATTTGCTATGTTTTGCAAATGGATGATCTTCTGGACCTCTTGTTCACACACAGGGGAGCGTGGATCAAAATGAGATAATGATGAAACTTTCCATGCAATTTCACTTTTAAGTTTCTTTTTCTCTCCCCCTAATTGCGGAAAATTTGTTTCATCAAATCGACAATAGGCAAATCTTGCAGTAAATAAATCTCCCGTCAATGGCTCAAGGTAGCGAATTATTGAGGGTGAATCAAACCCAACATATATGCCTAACCTTCTTTGAGGGCCCATCTTGGTGCGCTGAGGTGGTGCTACAGGCACATATACAGCACATCCAAAAATTCGAAGATGAGCAATATTTGGTTCATGGCCAAACACTAATTGTGATGGGGAGTATTTATTATAATGAGTCGGTCTGAGACGAACAAGTGATGCTGCATGTAAGATAGCATGACCCCAAACAGTAGTAGGAAACTCACTTTTCATAAGTAGAGGTCTTGCTATCAATTGTAAACGCTTAATAAATGACTCAGCAAGGCCATTTTGAGTATGAACATGTGCTACAGGATGTTCAACTTTTATCCCTACTGATACGCAATAAGCATCAAAAGCTTGGGATGTGAATTCGCCAGCATTATCGAGGCGAATTGTCTTAATGGGATAATCTGGAAATTGCGCTCTTAATCGTATTATTTGTGCCAATAATTTTGCAAACGCTAGGTTGCGAGATGATAAGAGGCACACATGAGACCATCTTGAAGATGCGTCTATTAGGACCATAAAATATCTAAACGACCCACTAGATGGGTGAATAGGTCCACAAATATCCCCATGTATTCGTTCTAAAAATTGAGGGGATTCAATGTTAACCTTCATTGGTGATGGCCTAATAATCAATTTGCCTTGGCAACAAGCAGCACATGAAAACTCATCATTTGTAAGAATCTTCAGGTTCTTTAATGGATGTCCATTTGAGTTTTCAATGATTCGTCTCATCATTATTGATCCAGGATGACCTATTCGGTCATGCCAAAGCACAAAAGTCTTTAAGTCAGTAAACTTCTGGTTTACGATAGAGTGTGCTTCAATCGTACTTATTTTTGCATAATATAGGCCAGAAGATAAAGTTGATAATTTCTCCAACATATATTTCTGGTCTGAGACAATCTTGGTAATACCAAGGTATTCAACATTCATTTCATTTATTGTCTCAACATGATATCCATTTCGGCGAATATCTTTAAAACTTAACAGGTTTCTTGGGGATTTAGAAGAGAACAAAGCATCTTCTATGACGAGTTTTGTCCCCTTAGGCAGAAATATAGTAGCTCTTCCGGAGCCTTCTATTAAGTTTGAACTACCAGAAATTGTAGTAACATTTGCTTTTCTTCTAAGCAAGTAGGAGAAGTATTTCTCATCTTTGAATATGGCGTGCGTTGTTCCACTATCAATTACACAAATATCTTCATGATTGATCATTGAGGTATCCATATATTCTTCAAGATAAAAGATATAAACGAAATAAACATTATATTATTATTACTAAACAAAAACATTACATAACCTTTTAGTTATTTTACAAGTCTAGGAAAACACATTCATACTAGTTCATACAAACGACGAAAATGAAACATATTTACATTATCATAGATCCATCACCTATCAGGTGATCTATCTTTCCTTCGGGATTCTCAAAGAAATCCGCTACATCTAGATGCATGGGTTCAACAGTATCTTCCGAGATAAAGTTGGCTTCAGCGTTATTTTTCACCTCCTTCAGGGAAGCTTGATATAGCACAACCAGGTGCCTTGGCGTACGACAGGTACGTGACCAATGTCCTTTTCCTCCACATCGATAACATTTGTTGTCTGAATTTTTCTTCTGCACTACATCATGTTTTTCATTCTTCTTTTTACACTGCTGGTGTTGAAGGTTATTATTTAGTGCAAGACGATAACCATGATTGAAATTTCTTCCTCGACCACGACCACGGCCACGACTGGGGCCACGACCTTTTTCACGCCTAGATTGGTGAAAATTTACCGTATTTACTTCAGGAAATGGCATAGAGCCAGTAGGTTGACTTTCATGGTTTTTCATCAGTAAGTCATTATGTTGTTCAGCAACAAGGAGATGTGAAATTAATTCGGAATATTTTTTAAATCCCATTTCTCGGTATTGCTGCTGCAGAAGCATACTTGAGGCAGGAAAAGTGGAAAATGTTTTCTCCAACATATCATGGTCAGTGATATTTTCTCCACATAATTTTAATTGTGAGATAATTTTAAACATGGAAGAATTATACTCACTGATAGATTTAAAATCTTGAAGTCTCAAGTGGATCCAGTCATAACGTGCCTGTGGAAGGACGACCAACTTCAGGTGGTCATATCTATCTTTTAAATTGTTCCACAATACCAGAGGATCCTTAACAGTGAGATATTCCATTTTCAAACCTTCATCAAGGTGATGACGGAGAAATATCATCGCCTTGGCACGGTTTTGATTCGATTCTTGATTATTTTCTTGGATGGTGTCTGCTAGATCCATCGCATTAAGATGAATTTCCGCATCGAGTACCCATGATAGATAGCTTTTTCCCGATATGTCTAGAGCAAGAAATTCAAGTTTAGAGAGATTAGACATTATTAAGAAAAGGAAATTTATACCTCCGAGGCTTTAAAAATCTTTACTTGAACTGGCAGAGACTCGTGCTGATAACGTGTTATAAAAGAACTTACTAAAATTCTTGTTATAAAAGAACTTACTAAAATTCTAAAAGAAAGAAAATTTTTAGAAGATATATTCTTTCAAAAGTATGTTTATATGTTTCATATAGTGGCTATTTATAGCCATACATTAATGCATACATGGTCATTAGTGATGTCATATTCCACATCACTAATGCATACATGGTCATTAGTGATATCATATTCCACATGACACTCCAATTATTTTACAACAATTTTTCATTTTTTTTCTTTTTTAACAACATTCTTTTCCAAGTGATGTTTTTTTTTTAAATATTAGAATGTTTATTCTACTGCGATTCAGAAAAGGTTAAGACATAATTTTATTTTTTTTTATTATAATTTTTTTTATTGTTACTATAATGAAAATATAAATAATAGAATTACCATGATATTATATAGATGACCTATATTATGAGTTTAAAGGTAAATGAAATTATTATGTTTTTATTGTTAAAAAGAAAAAAAAGATTATTTCTCACTTATTTATTAGCTAAAGTGATTTTAAACGAAAAGAGATTATCAATTAGGTTATTCAATAGTAATATCTTTTATAAAGAATAGAACTGGGGTATGCATTTTGCATTGATTTGGTGTAAATATTCGGTGTGGATAAATTTTTTTCATAGGAAGAAGAAAGAAAACTACTGATATATGATTTTCTATTTTAGAGTCAAACTATAAGACTTTGATTAACATTTTATGATGTATATTTTCATCATATTGATATGCAATAAATTGCAATTTATAATACTTTTCGTATAGTTTTTGAAAATCTATTTATTTTTTAAAAAAATATCGAATTAACGTAATCTAATTTAACTTTAAAAATTAGTCAAATTGACTTTCGAAAAGCGCAACATGACAAATAAAAATGAACAGATAAAGTATTAGATTTTTTTTTTAACCAATAAGTGAATAATAAAGGTGTTTTTGCATCAAATTATATTAGCAGTATGAATATTTTTAGACCAAATTATTGACAATAAAAATATATTTAAATCAAAATATTAAGTAAGAGTATTTTTGTTAGATTTCACATGAAACATTTTTTAAAATCATTTCCCGTATATATCATAATAACATTTTATGTTTAGGGCCATTTAGGTCAATTGAATTCTTGGGAAGCATCCGCGATCCATGGGCCAGAAGTCCATAACCCGGGTATTTTCCCAAATCAACTCTGTCAAAACCCTAAAAGACCGTTTCTCGTGGCGGGTCGCAACACTCGCCATTTGTATCCATCCGGGTCAGGGTACATTCATCGGACCCATTCTTCCTTCAGTTTGAGCAGTGGCGAATCTAGGTATTGCAATTTTGGGAGTAAATAAACTTTGTGTGTGAATCAAGAATGTGAAAATGTCTACATAGATTTCAATTTTGGAAATAATTTTCTACATTGTATATAGACAGGAAGAAAACAATCCGAAAAAGTAGACATAGTTGCTGCTTTTCTTCAAGAACTTCAAAGAAACTATGATTTTCTTTATTTCCTTGGTCCCAATTTGGCATTATTGATCTTTTAATTTTTTGTCCAAATAAAATGTATGGAGTTATTTCTTGACTGATTATATTGATTTATAGTGTGTGGTGCTGAAAAAGGAAATCGAGACAATGGGGTTTGTAATTTCAAAGAAGAGTAAAGGGACATGGAGGTATTAATTCAAGGTTGCTAATGACCTTAAGCAACATATAGACTTGTCTCGTATTAAAGAAAATGTTGTGGTCTTAACAATTAGTTAGTAAAACCAATTCTAATGCTTCTAATTCTACAGGTGATTCACATTTTCAAAGTGTCCATTTGAACAATTAGAATTAGTTTTCGGAGGGTTTAAGTGATGATATGTTTCTAAGTAGTATTTTACATTTATTAGCTATGAGCCCTCAGACATTCAAGGTGTTACCTGTGGTGGTAGTGGTTTGCAAGGTTTGAAGCATATTGTTGCATTGTCAAATGTAAAGTATCATATTGGTTTTTCAGTTTGGTACATAAATGCCTCTTTAATTGCTATATGTGTATGTTTGTGTGTGTGTCTTTTTATATTTAAAATATTATAAATCCTTATAACGATACAAGGAGAGAAAAGTGAATGTAGATTCTTTCAGAAGATAAGATTACGTTGTTATCTTCTGACGGATACTCATTAATTTCTTGTTTCATGTCATTTCTTATCTTTCTTTGTTTTGGATAGGATCGCCATTATTTTCTTTTCACGGCATTTATTCAATAAATTGATAATTGTTGTTTCTTGATATACTGTAATAGCTGATTGGATGCTCATTTGGCCTTTTCTCAGGCTCTTCCTTTGCTGATCAAATAAGAATCGCTTATTACACTAGTGTGTCTTTTATAAAGGAGATAGACTAGTGTTATTCTACAAGGAGATTACACAGGCAAATATGGACTTCTTAGTTTCCTGGTTGGTCAGTATGCAAAACAGGAGGTTAGTAGAGTTCAAAACAAGTTATCTGATTCAGTTCTGTCCAGAAATTTTTAGAGAATATATAGTCAGAGGTCGATTGGTTGGCCACATAAGAAAGTATCATCGCACACAAAGTTCTGCATGTCTAATATACTATGTTTGGTTTGCAACATAAAACTTTGTATTGCTAATTTAATTTCCGGTGTAAAACTATGCATAACAAAATCCCCTCCCTCCCAATTTAAGTGTCTTGGTTTGACTGAGCATAGAGTTTAAGAAACAAAGGGAGACTTTTGAATCATAACAAATGTGCTTTTAAGCCAAAAACTATAAGTCCATCCAGACAGGCTCTAAGACATATAAAATTGGGACGGAGGGAGTATTTCTTTTGTTGTGGTACTACTATGTATTGCTAATACTAACATAATTATGTGCAATTCAGATCATGGATATGGAATAAAAATAGTAATTATCGATACTTGGATAAGAGTATCTAGAAGCATAGATATTGCTTTTAAAGTCGACAAATATTCAGCTCATAACAATCAAATGGCCCCTCAAGGTATGAGTAGTGTGTGCTCATTTCCTATACAAAGACCTTGAGGACATGCAACAAGTGGGCAATAAGACTGGCAGGTCTCTTGGTCAAATGTCTCTCCAACTCTTTTACGCTAAGTATTATCATATTGATGGTAATTTGTGACCCCTCAGTGGTCGTAATTATTTACATTAGGGTGTAAAAGGTACTCTATTGATCTATTTTCTTGTATATTTGTATTCCTGATGTTTGGCACTTTTAGGATAATGGTAGCTGGTCGGTTCCATTCATTACTATTGTAATTCTCAATGACTATCTACTTAGCTTTTACAGTCACACTTATTAGGCACTTGTACGAGAGAGATTAATTCAACCATAATCCATATAGAAGTAATCTGTCAATCTTAAACAAGGATTGGGAGAATCACATTTCTAGAGATCACACACTTTATATTGTGATTTTGGTATCAAAAAGAGTGAAGGAAAGATGTAGAAATGGTAGTTTATTAATTCAGCAATGTGTATGCAGTTATAAAGAAGGGAGGTATGATAGGATTTGCATGCGGTTTTGTCCCACATCGTCTCCAAAGCAAAAAACGTTCTTTTGTTAATCTATTTAGCGGTCTCTACTTATGAACTTCAACACACAGCTACTGGGCCCGCCTAAGTGCGGGCCCTTGATGGCTCACATTACCTTGTTGGAAGGTCCTTCTAATGAGTTGCAGTACGCTGCAAATCTTGTCTGCTCGTTTGCTGGAAAGTAGGGATCCAGGTAATGTAACTTCTCCCTCAAGCCCTTGTTCCATTAAATTAGTTTTGTCCTTTTTCTGGTTTTCATTTTCTTTGATTTTTGTGATAATTGTTCATCCTTAACTTTATATCCTTGGTATTTGCCTATAAGTTTCCTTTCTTTCTGTCTCTTACCTTTGGGCGTTATGTTTTTCTTATTTTTGTTGAAATACATTTGGAAAGAAAGAGAACTAAATTAAGTATAAGCTCTTAACACATATGAAGTTTCTCGCTCTTCTTTCAGATTTACCAGTTTCAATAAAAGCTCTTGTGCATCTATTTTGAAAGTCTTCATTCTTTTAGTTCTAGTCCGACTTCTATCCTAAACCTCGGTTAAAAGCTTCATCCGAACAGGAACAGAAAAGGCAAGTACTGACTAATTGAACGGTTTTGTTGACCCAAATATTGGAAGTTTTCACTCGTTCCGCTATCACTCTGGGTTTCTCTTGAATGATTTGGATAGTTGGCGAATGGATTTGTTTCTTCGCTGATTTGAAATGATTATTCTTGTTTCTTGTTCTGAGAATCTTAGATACGATTTCAAAGCTAATTCTATGACAGTGTTCTAAAATTTTCTTATGGATGTTTAATGATAGTTGACATTTTTAAATACGACATAGATAGCAAAAATTGCATGCTTTATACTGCCTGCTGACATTGCAGTGTCTGGCTTATTATTTGCCATTTTTCCTATCTTCTTTCACATTAGTGCTAATAGAGAACATCCCAGCTGGGTTCTTAGCATCGTCCACTGTATTCTGAACTAATTTGACACTCCCACCGCAGTTGTGTTGCCAATTGCAATGTAACAGTACAGCATTTTCACATGAAGCACCAGCAGACAATTGACTTGTGCGATCCTTTACCTTTTCGGGTTCTCGACTGTCAGCACCCGTCCCCATCTGCGATTCAAGCAATTCAATAAACCTTTCTTGGTGATATCCCACCTGTGCAATTCAAGCAATCAAACACACCTTTTTTGGTGCTGCCCGAGTTACAAATCCAAGCTATTAAACAGTCTTTCTTGGTGCTCAAGGTATCCCATCTGCGAATCAAGCAATTAAACACATGTTTCTTGGTCCTCAAGGTATCTAAACCAATAAATGTGGCACCACTCATTTCATTTGAAATAGAATTGTCTTTCTGTATTCAGTTTTCATTATCAATTTTTTTCAATTGCATAAATGAGTCTTTTTAATTTATATCCATACTATTATTTGGGATATCATAACATTTCTGGGAGGATTATATTGTTCGGGATTGCATTACATTTTTGGGTGGATTATATGACATTTCATCATATTTCGTTTTAATTTCTTTTAATTTTATAGGCCTACATCTCTTCTTCCTTCTCCCTAGGCCTATCTGTGTAACTTTCTTCATTGTGCCTGGCATAACACACTGTATTATTAACCAACTCAACACACTCACCACAGTTGTATTGCCACTTTGCAATGTTACAGGAAGTAGCCCACATTCTCAACTGTGAAATTGCACATGAAGCCCCAGGTGACACCTGACATATCTGATCCTTCGCATTCTCATGTTCTCAGCTGTCAGCTCTGGCCCGAGCTGCGATCAAGCTAATAATCACACCTTTCTTAGTGCCCAAGGTATTTAAACCAACAAATTGGGATCACACATTGAAATCAAGATAGAATTTTCTGTATCATGCATTTTCAAAGGTTGGAACTTGGAAGCAGAAGTTTGGATAAGTAAAAACCGTACCGAGTAATTTTTCTTCAATAGCCATACAATTGTTTGGGATCTCATAACATTTTTGTGAGGAGTACATGACATTTTATAACATTTCTGTTTAATTTACTATCTCAAAAAAAAAAGTTTTCCTTTTTGAATTTATAGCTACATCTCTTCTTCATTTATCACCCACTTTGTGGGATTATAATGGGTATGTTGTTGTTGTATCCCTACATCTCTTCTTCCTTCTTCCGTAGGGCTGTGAAACTTTCTTCACTGTATTCCGAATTAATTCAGCACTCTCACTATAGCTGTGTTGCCAGTTTTGCAATGTAACAGGAAGAAGTCCACATTCTCAACTGTGCATGTGCACATGAAGCACCAAGTAACAGCAGTATATGCAATCCTTCGGCGTTCTCATGTTCTCGGCTCTCAGCGGTGGACCCGAGCTGCGACCCGAGCTGATAAACATATCTTTCTTGGTGCTCAGTTGGATCATACAACTCGTGGCATAAATCAGATATTCCTGGAACGTGGTCAGTAATACTGGGTGTCACTGATACCAGCAGCAATATGAAACCTTGGTCAGAAACCAGTATTGGGCTGAATGGGCAATTATCCAGGCTGTGGTGCAAACTTGCTTCAGCAAGATTCCAATGGATGAACTTACTGATAGTTCAGCAGTTGTAGAAGCTATAGAAATTAAGATGACAGTATACTGTTTGTCTGTTGAAATTTGTCTTGTAATGAAGTCCAACTTGATTGAAAACCTGAGACTGGCGGAGTCTCCTGTCAATGATTTCAAGGTCTGTTTTGGAGTCGAAAAGTCCAATGATCTTGTAGACTTTGATTTTACAAATAAACAACTATATGCCCCTTTTCCGAGCAAGTTGAGTTAATTATATGAGTCTTCTCTGCACCTGTTATTTTGAACTCTTTTCGATCTAATATTATGTAAAATAAATAGTTTTGATTTAATCAGCCAGCTTAATTACTTTAATCAGTAGACGTAAAACCTAGAAGTCTTGTATATCTTTTATTGACATAAATTTCTAATATCAATTTTACAGGAAGAAATTTAGCAAAATCAGTCACCATTAGGCAAACAGAATGTAACCTCTTGCTGTATGGACAAAACATGGAGAAAGGAATTATGAATTAATTCATTAATTGTCAATAAGTACATCAGGAAACACTGATTTGTTGATGCATCACATTCATGCATTTCAGAATTATGAATACCCTCAAAAAAGATTTGGAAATTTACTGTACACAGTGCAGGCTATTGCCAAGAGCTTTGAATCTTTTTTCCATTCCCTTCTGTAGAAAGTTCATCTTGTAATTTGCATTCAAAAGAGCCTGAGTTTGGAAAAGAATTTGCTCCTTGATGCTTTCAGGTCTCTCAGCGACAATGTGTATCCCTGAGATCAGACGTAGCCACTAAATCAGTAAAAAGTCGTTCTCACGTAAATGCTATACTCATACTTCACTCTGGTAAATAGTTTTATAACCACGAAAAGCCTAACCTGATGAATTCTATGATTCAGAATATTGGTTTTGGAACAGGATATCTAGCAACCATTTTAGCTGCTACCAAGCCAGCAGCCAAAGCCACTCCAAATAGAGCATGAAGTCTCACACAGTAATACTTTGCCATAAAGATCTTTGCTTTGTCCTAAAAAATTGAAGTTCAAAATCATGACTCGAATGAACATTGATTGCCCAAAGGGAGAGCAAAGTAGATATAAGTCAGAGGAGGATGTACAGTTGCACTTTCTATTTCTCTAACATTACCCCAACAATGATCAGGATGATGTTTTCATGGAAGAACAAAACAAAATCTTCACTCACCTTATGGTTCTTCTCCACATAGCTAACTACGAGTTTTCCCATTGGTATTGTTAAAGCACCAAGAATCTGGAAGAAATTGATACTGGATTAGATAGTGGAACATATCTAAGTATTCATAATTTGAAGGTTAAAAAAATAACATTAAAATCGACAACACAAATCCATAACAGGTTTATCACAACTTAGTAAACTTCTTTGGTGACTACAAGTTCAGGAAACTGTATCTGGTTAAAACCAAATGAACTAAAGCTTCCCAAAACATGTACGTCGTAGATAAACAGAAAATGAAATTTCTCATTGGTAATTTTTGTAACCAACCATATAAAGACTTACAATGCATGTAAATGGAAGTGTTTGAGTGAAACCGAGAAGAAGCATCCCTGAATAGAGTGTTGCCACACCAACTTTTACAACTCTAGAACCAGCTTGAGTACCAAGCCTAACCTGAACTCAGAGGCAAAAATACAAGTGACCACTAGTTCTTCCATTTCTACTTGAATTTTTGATGTCTGACCTAGGTGTACTTACCAGTGGAGAAAACTTCCCCACGGCCTTATCCCCTTCTACCTGAATTTTGTATCAGATGAATGAGTTGCAAGTACAGGTAAAGCAACGGTTAACAAATTATTTCCCACAATGGTGGAGTCAGGGAAGGTAAGGAGACCTTATTACCTGGTGGAAATGACTACAGAACAGGATAAGCGATGTTGTGAAACCAACAAGTACTGATGCTGAAAGTGTTGTATATGTGATTGGGAGCTCACTGAAATGCATATTAGACCAGATTTAGTTATGTGTAAGAACCTTAATTATATGGGTATTAATAATCAAACAAACCTGGTGCTGCTTTGAAGCAAGTAAAAGGCAGTCGTAGCAAAAGGACCAAATGCTGCAAAGCACAAGGGTTCCCCCAGACCTTGATAACTTAACCGAAATGGTGGGCACTACAAGACAATTTGTTAGAAGAAACGGAATCCAATTATTTATATATTTGAGGGGAAAGAGAGACAATAAACAACTGAAATTACTCATAAATCTCCCATACGGCATAGAGAGAGAGATTAGCACAGAAGCCCACTAATTTATTATTGAAAACATTAAAGTAAGATCTTTGTAGTTTAGCATGGAGAACAAGAGGACAAGACAGGTGCTATAATAGAAACAGCTGAAATTATTTTTCTTTTTTAAAAGAATCTAGTTGGTATTGAGCAAGCTCCATTGATGGAAACTTTGAACAGATACAGCTGAGGGTAAAGTAGGAGCACGGAAGAGAGAAGTTGAAGTTCAAGAAGTCTGACTACTTCTTTATCCCAATGGGAAATTGAGATTGAGGCATGATAGATTGATTGATTGCACTTGGATTAGAGATTTTTTTAGTAGAAAATTTGATTTCCAAGCATTGTAGCAATTAGCAAGGTTATAAGAAAGAACCATTTGAAGTCCAATTCTTCTTTATAAAGAGGATATTTTCCACTTCAATTAAGATGTTGAATTTCCTACGCTAACCAGAATAATAAATGTTGCTTATGGAGCAATATATGCAGGATCAGAAGTATAGAAGATTCCATTGAACTAAATTATTTGAATTACCTGATACATGTAACCACAAGTAATTGCAGAAGCTAATAGTAATATAGCACGTAGATTTGCAGCCTCCACAGATGTATAAGTAAGCCCCAAGAAGCCTAGGGCAAGTAACAAGCAAGCAGCAATGAATGTTCCTGTGCGGCTTACACCAAGATTACAAAGCAAAGTGAGTCAACCTTAAAACTGTAATTCCAAACAAATTAATATAAGGCCATTGCATGAGCAACATTGTAAAGGCAACCTTATACTGGAAAAGTCACAGTGAACTTCATATTCACAAACTGAAATATGGAAGCAGTCTGAGAAAGAGTGACTTTAGTTGATACATCCTCTTCTTTTTTTAGAAAGGTAACGTTTTAGTTGTCACATACTTTTAGTCAGCAAAAGAGTAGACTCTAGCACATACTTGATACAGGTTATTGACTTATCTAGCCTGTACTGACAATCTAGTAACTATGATAAGTAGCAGTCTGACTGAAGGTTAGTCAATATACAGGTTATCCTGTCCCCTTCAAATATTCAATGACAATGATTTCAAGCATAAGAATTAAGAGCTCAATATACACAGCCATGCACTTCATTTTCAGAAAATTATGGTACATCATCCTATTCAATTAAAGTAAGATAAAGAAAAAAGAAAAAAGAAAAGGAAAAAAAACAAAATAGTAATGCGATTGTCATGGCAGCAGTAGAAATTTTTACCTGCCAACAATGTTCACAACTGACTCTTTCTTGTCCTTATCAGCTCCTGTGTCAAAATCATAAACGTCGTTGCTGCCCAGATTAAGAGATATTGATACAGAGTGCAAGATGTTTAACAAGGACATTATAGTCCTTACTTGTAACATAACTATAAAAATAAAGCCACTTGCATTATAATGAAATACAATCTTTTTGACAGAAATCAGAATTATTCCTATTATAGTGCACCAAGACAATGTCAAGGGTTGGCTAGCGGTCAATGAAGTGGGTAGAGAACCATAAGGTCTCATGTTCAAATCCCAGCGGAGGCAAATACCAGGTGATTTTTCCCATTTATCAAAGCCTTGGTGGGCAGAATTGCCTAGTACTTGAGTTGGTGGGAGATAGTAGGTATCCCTTGAAATTAGTTGAGGTGTGCGCGAGCTATCCCAGACACCACAGTTTTTTAAAAAACAGTGGGTTTGATGCTTAATCACTTCCATCTACCAAGTTAGCCCAAATATCTCTCTCATATGTTCAGAAACAATCTCAAAATATACAATTCTTGCCAAGGCAACATGGATTACACTTGAGGGCAGAAGAGAAAAGAAAATGTAATGAAAGTAAATGATAAGAAAGGGGGAAAAGAAGCAGAGGACTAGAGAAGAAAACAAGATTTTCAAGAACTAACCCCTCCAATATAAAAGTCCTCCCCCTATCCTTATTCGTTAATTGTTGCAACAAGATGAACCTAAAAGGACTTCATGAGCTCTCTTGTCAACTTGCTGATTGAAGAGGGATTTGATCGTATCTAAATGTCATTCAATCAAGTGCTTCTTGCACTAGACAACTTTGACTAGATGGTGAAAGCACATCAAAGTATTTCCACCTTGCCACCATGATCAAGTAGTAGATAGAATTCCCAAAGACAGTAAGACACACACCTTAAATTAAGCCAAGTGATAATAAAAACTGAAGATGCCAACAGCATAAAATAACGCCTAGCAGAAAAGAGGCCTGTCTGCAAATAAGCAGCTGCACTCCCCACCTATTCATGAGGAGCAAAAGAACAGTGAGATTTTAGTGGAACGATATTGCAAAATCTGTTCACTATAAGCATAGACAGTTTTACTATAATAATTCACTATAACAACAAAACCAAAGGTATCAATTTGGAAATCTCTTTACCTAGATCAAGTGAAAACCATTAACACCAAACAAAGATGGGCTCCAAGAAACAAGAACAATATGGATTTTTTGCTCAACTAAACTCACAATCAAACTTCTACATATAAAAGGGAATTCTCTCTTTACACTAAAGATAAATGAATAAAAGTGAATTTTTTATAAGCCTAACATCACTCTAGCTTTTATGGAACAATCTCCTATTTCTTTTTTTCCAAATAAAACCAAAAATGACGTAACAATGACATCCTCCAAGTTGTCTTCTTGTTCTTTCCAATCTTTTGAGTAACATGATCATGCTATTTCAATGGAATACATAATATCTCGCCTATCTAGCAATCATCATCACTTACATATTGAAGTTTACCGGCTCCTGACAACAGTTCAGGCTGTTCAATTTATTATCTAATCATACTGTTTACAATAGTCTTCTAGCTGCAGTTATAGGTCTAGCTAGCTTATTTAGTTTATTCACTATGGCGATTCTACATCATCTGCAATCTGTAAATAAAACTTCTCAACAAATATATAAAAAAAATCCACCACATTTTTCTTGCTAGGCAATTTAAGTAACATATTTAACAAGTAGCCACAGGTAGCCTTTGTATAGTTTGGTAACACAAGATTAGCACGCGTAATGATTGCTTGCATTTTGAATCTCAATAAACATAAGAAACTAGTTAGGTGTTACCTTCACATTATGCCATTCGCATGGGTTTACATCCAAAATTCAAACAACATATATAGTTGAAAATGTTAAAACTCAAAAGGAGACTTTAAACTTACAGTTAGAGGAACTAAGGCTACAGAGTATATTGGCAATTTGATTGCCCTCCATATCAAAGTAGCTTGTGAGATATTTTCTTCATTTTCCTCAGTGGTAGCATCATGTTGCTGCACTTTACACATGAAGAAACCTCTCCGGCTTGAATGCCATTGCTTGACTTCTTTCCATCTTAAGTCAATAACACTGCCGGATCTTCCTGTGCATTGGAAGCAGCAGATTGATCTTTGTGTGACGTGTGATGGTAGTGAACAAGTCCTAAAGATAAAATTCCTGCCAAACCGCATAATGTCAAGGTCAGAAAAGATTCAATTGCAATTGTATCCTTCAGACATTGCGGTAATTATTCAAAAATCAAGCCCAACGATAATCAACATCTTTGGGATGTTCAGCAATCAAATGACAAGCAAACATTTTCTAGCATTTGCAGATTCAACTATCTATACAGCTAAATATTTAATAATGGAGATTTACTCACACAACACTAAAGTAAACTTGCCTGGAATAAATAGGCGCATGGCTAGTCTTATTTATGGCAGAAACAAGAATTTGACTATTGAAATTGGCTGACGATGCCATCAGTAACTATCATTACCACTTAAAACATCAGCCAAAATTGGGATTTTGAAAACATCACCACTGAAATTGAGAATAAAGAGACAACCCAGGAAAAAAAAATACCCAAGAACCACAAAATATTAGCTTATCAAAGTAGAGAACATATAAAAAGTAGCAAACTTTATCTGTATCAAGAATCAAGAATTTCAAGAAACAACAGTTTTTACTTTCTTCTTCTGTTATCTGTTGAAGAAGGTGAAAAGATAAGCCTATCAGTTGGGCAACTGTTAATAAGAAAGAATATGACAAAATTGATCCCTTATTTTCGATGGTAAGTACAAAATAACTCCCTTTTTTATATACATTTTAGTCCTTTAAATTTGTCATAAATTACAATTTTTTAAGGAAAAAGGATCAAAATTACCCTTCAACTTTAGTTTATTAGTTGATTATATTCATGCCATTAAAACAAAGTTATTTATACCATCACTGTTACTAATTTTATCATTTATACCCTTTAATTGACGGAAAACCCCAAATCGACTCAAATTAATCCAAATTAAAAAAAAGACCCTTTCCCATTTTACCCGATGCCCCGAACCTAAACTAGTATTAATTTAGACGAGAATCATGAAAAGAAAGAAACTAACGAAAAGTCACATGATAATAATCTTTTCATCTGTCTAGTTGGAGAAAATATTAAGTACTCCTCTGTTAAAATAAAATGACTTTTTTTAGCGTTTTATAACAATTTAGAGCCTTTTTGACATTATTATTGAGAGGTCAAAAAATATAGAAAAATCAAATATTTGGCTAACTCTCAAGCAAAAATAGTTTTTTGCGATTGGAAAGCAGCTAAAAAATTTTATTTCTTAAAAAAATTAGAAGCCAAACCAGAAAATTATTTTTTTGTGAAGACTAAAATATCACTTACCTATTTATCATTATATCTCTTAATATTAACATATTTCATAAGTTTTATTAAGTTTCATTCAAAAATTTCTTTTTCTTTTTATATTTATATGATAATTGTTTTATTTTATTTATGTTTATATATCTTATTATTTATATTTGATATATTATTCTATAAATTTGACACTCAGATACATCTTATTACAAATATTATGGCTAACAATAATTTCATACGACGATATTCTACCACTGATAAAGACTATTTTGCAAATGAATACATTATTACAGAGATCGAACAAGAAGATGGGTGGCCTTCAAAAATACAAGACAGGTCGTCTATTACTATGAAAATATTGCGTGATAAAATTAGGTCGAAATCATTGAAAAAATTTGTGATGTATGAAGAACTTTATCTAGTTTTATGATAAGTTTTTCGTATTTAGTGATTTTATTTGCAGAATAATTTTTAAATTTATTTTACTTGATATTTTTAATTATATTTAACTCATCATGTTAACAATGTATTAATATTTTATTTATTTACTTATCTATGTATAATATCGATCAATAATTTGAATATGTACATTTTAATTTAATTAAAATAAAAATCTAATTAAAGTTATGTATTAAATATTTAAAATAGTTTCTCTCTACAAAATAATTTTAAAAGTATATTGATACTTGCTCTTTTTGGTAATTTGAATCTCAAAGCACTTTTCAAATGAATTTGTCAAATATAATTATTATTTTTAATTACTTTTCAAAAAAGCTATTTCTAAAAAAGTATTTCTAGAAATAAACAGTTTTTAGCAGGAATGTCAAATAGATTCGTTTCAGTTTTGCACATGATACTAGTAAAATTGTAGTAGTATAAATGTGTATTCTGGATCTTTCTACTTAATAATTTGTCAATTAGCCCTTTAAAACTCAATGAAACTCAATATTGTAAGCCTTTTTATGTTTTCACCATTGACCAAACTTATGTGAAAACATAATTATTGAGTTTACACAAACAAGCGTGATTTTTAGCTTTAAATGAGCGTAGATATCAACTTCTATTTTAAATTATTTTTTAAATATATATTTTTCATTTTTTGTATTTTATGGAGCAACATTTTTTATTAGTAATATTACATAATATTAATATATATGACATGTCATCATTTATGTAAGGAGAATGAGTTTTAAATTTTTTATTTTAATCAAGTTTGAAAATTCATTAGACAAAAAATCAAATAAAAGAGTTCAGAATACAAATAACTAATAAACAGGGGCCATGTAGGGGTTATATCATCCTAGTAGAATACCAACCTCAATTAATTAATGTTCAGATCATCATTAGCTCCAATTGTGAATATTAATGGGTAATGCTAAGTGATCAGGAAATTTATCTAGAATTTAGTCAAAACTTTTTAAAAGTGTCTAATATCTTTTTTGTTTAAACTAAACTGATCTTCTTCCATTTCTTAATTAAAATGTATTAAAATTAAAAGACTAAAAATATTTAAAAAATAAAATAACATAAATAAAATATATACGGGGCCAAATTTTCTGCCCAAATTTTTTTTCCAATATTAATTATAGTAGAATAACAAACCTCAACGAATTAATGTTCCAATCATAAATTCGTTCCCGCACTTCTAAATCTATCATTCAAATTCGTAAACATTCCTTTCCTCAAATTAATTATGAGGTATATAAGTTCAACGTTCTCCTAGAACTTCATTTTCCAATTTCCCCTACCGATGGGATGTGTCTAAACTCTAAACGATAAGATTACTTGGTTGGCGTTGTAGGGTAGGAGGTGCAAATCAAGTTCAAATAAACCTTCTTTTGCGTTTTAAGAATTATTGACATACAGTAATAGTGCATGTGATATTACATGGTTCTTTAAATTTCTATAACCAAATTAAACTAACCACCTTTAAATCCATGTCGAATAAGGACATTAGCATTAACTACGTAATACGTATTAATACTACGTGTTACATCATGTCACAGTAGAAAAAGTCTTGCCTCGATGATTGACATTAATACCCGCGCACCATGCCTTCTCCACCACAAATTATTCCTAGTACTATTTCTTTTCTTTTTTTCCGCTAGACGACTAAATTCGAATCGTGCATTACAGAGCTATTTTTAGTTTTCTAGTACTATATCACTTGTCTTTTTTTTGTGTGTGTCCGCTAAATGTTTATTTTCAATACTCTTTTTATTTGAAGATCAATGATATTTTTTCTAATTAGAAATATTTAAATTCTAAACTTTTTATTTTATATTTAATAAGATGATTTACAACCATACAAATGTCTATGACTTGTTTTAGACAATATGTTTTTAAAAAAATCCATATATTTACTGACCAATAAAATGGGAAAAAATTCTCTAGTGTTTTGGATGGATTTGGAATTTTTTGTTTTTTAAATAGTGATTAAACTAGTGTCTAGATTAATATCTTTTTCACACAAAAATTAATGCCAATATGAATTATTGATAGGCAAAGGCACCACAATGTAATTGATCGTGTCATTATATTGGAAAGGAGCAACTGCCCCATCCTAATTCATGACAAAAACTTAACTAAAATCTAACAATGGATAAGAAACGAATTTTTTAATAATAATTAAATCTAGCCATATTTGAATGTTATGACAATGTTGAAGACTATAAGTTTTAAAAAGTCTTATAACTATATACAATAGGACAAGTTTAAAGACATAAAGTAGTGAAAATAATCATTTCTTACTTAAAATTATGTGCCCATTCTCGTAGGTTGAATTCACATAAACTGACATTGAAAGAATAGAATAGAAGTAGTGGATTGTGTTATCAAAAAGGGCAAAAGAAATTAAAAATCTAACAAGTTGACAAATAAGTAATAACAACAAATAAGAAGTAAAGGCTGATATTTTCCTGGATTTGGAAATGAATGGTGAAATACAAATGAAAGAAACATATGTTTGTGATATTTATTTGTGGTGTGACTCTGAAAGTTAATAATAACATATGTAAGACAAACTCACAACAAACTTTATCAAAAAAAATCAGACCCACCAATATGGATTGTGGTAGACTGGTGGGAGTATTTCACCTTTAACTAGAAATCTCGAATTCGAGCCCTGAATACAGAGAAAATTCTATTGAGAGTGTCACCCCCAAATAGGCCAAAAAAAGAAAAGAAAGTCAGACCCTATGTAAGTCTTTACTACATGTATAAGCACTACTAGCTTGTGATTCATCTCACTAGCACAACAAATCAGGGGCAGAACTAGAGTGTCTGTTACATAATATTAGACATTTTCTAAGTACAAATATCAAAGACATTATCCTATAATATTAGAAGTTTCGAAACTCTTCTTAAATTTTAATGTCTATAATTATAATTAAAAAAGTATATCTATCAAGACAAATCAAAAATTGACCGATCGAGTATTAACTAGAAAAGTGATTGTAAACCATAGTAAAATGTTGATGAATACAAGTCCACTTAATTGACATTGGAGCTCCATTAATTATGGCTGTGGCAAATCAAGTTCAAATAAACTTCTTTTGCGTTTAAGAATTATTGACATACCGTGCATGTGATACATGATTCTTCAAATTTTATAACCAAATTAAACTCACCACGTTTAAATCAGATCTCCAAGAAAGGACAATAGCATTAACTACTTAATACTTTCTCTCCTCTTAATTATTTATTTAATTTTTTTTATTTGTTTCATTTTACTTTATCTATTTTGAAAAATAAAAAAATGATTAAAAAAATTACATATTATAACCTCAATTAATTAATTTAAAAAAGAAAAACCTTTTAAAAAATCTTAAATTTTTAATTCATTTATGTTATAATTATAATTAATAGATTAAAATAATAAATTCACTATGTCAATCATTATTTTCTTGATAAATATATTAATTTAAAAATGGACAAAGTAATTAGAGATACAGAGAGTACGTATTACATCATGTCACATAGAGTAGAAAAAGTCTTGCTACGCGCCATCGTTTCTTCACCACAAATTAATCCTAGTACTATATTACTTCGTATTTTCTTCGTGTCTTCAATACTCTCTATATTAAAAAAACATATTTTATTTAATCGAAAATAATAAAATTTTAAACTTTTCATTTTGTCTTTAATAAAATGATCTATAACCATATAAATGTCTGTAATATATTTTAGATTGCATATTTCAAAAAAAAAGATAATCTACTCATTACTAAAATTTGGATTAATTCCCTAGTGTTTTGGAAGGATTTGGAATTTCTCGTTTTTGTAATAGTGCTAAAATTACGTGCCTAGATTATTAGTTTTTTCACACAAAAATTAACACCAATATGAATTATTGATAGGCAAAGGCACCACAATATAATTTTATGTCATTATATTGGAAAGGAGCAACTGATTCATAACAAAAACTAATTAACTATTAGAACTTAGAACACTAAAATCTAGCAATGGGTATGACGCGTTTGAAACTACAATTTTTTTTTTAAAAAAAATAATCTTAAACTCTCCCTCACAACATATAATGCTAAACTATTATTATTATTATTTTAGTATTACCTTAATGTATGCAGGTATATATTTAACTATTTATGTCTTACTTCGCTTGAAGAATTATGGTTTAAAATTTATTTAGGAGATTAGAACTTGTTAGTAACGCAATTTTGATTATCTTAATAGAATATATTTTAAATTAGGGTTTAAAATTTATTTAACATAACGTTATTATTACCTTTTTTTTAAAAATAAATAGATACAAATTTAGAGTTAAATAAAGAAAGGAGTTGGAGATGGTCAATTATTATATCTCTTCTTTCTAATCTTGCAAAAACATTGTTATTAGCTTCTTCTTTTTTTCTAATTTTGTAAAAAAAAAATACTTAAATAATAAATAAAATAATGATACATAAACGTAAAACAAAATCTAAAATTTATTATTTAAAAATAAAATTATTAAATGAAACTTAACCAGACATATAATTTTCTGCTTTTACTTTTTTTTTTTTTATGAAAGAGAAATTTTTAGTTTACCATAGAAAAACAATTTATGCTTCAATTTAAAAACAGTTTTGTAGGTTTGTCAAACACCTAAATTTTCAAAAAAAATAAATAGAAATTTGAAAATAAGTGTAGCTCCCAATAACAACGTCAAACAGGTTATAAATCTCTAACCCAAACTAATTTAATACTAAACCTAATTCATGGGTCAATATAGTCAATACGTGTAATCATTTATTAAAGAAGACAAACTCACAACAAACCTGTACAAATGAAAATTAAATCTGACAATGAAAGGACTTGACTGCTTATTATATATATATATACTGATGATCACTACCACAACATAAACTAAACAACTTTTAAAACATCGTTAAAAATGAAGATGTCAACAAATGGAGAGGTTTTGTTAACGTGGGAAGATTTGTGGGTGACGGCTTCAAGCTTGAAAGATGGAAACAAAGCCATACTTAAAGGTTTAACAGGCTATGCAAAGCCTGGTCAGCTCTTGGCTATCATGGGCCCTTCTGGCTGTGGAAAATCTACACTTCTAGATACAATAGCCGGTATATATAGATATATATTTCACCATGTAGATTTAATAATATATAGTACTCGATCAAAACGTAAAAAAATATTTACACTATAGTGTTATTATTTTGATTAGCTATTTATTTATGTTATTATTAGGGAGATTGGGATCGAGCACAAGGCAGAGCGGAGATATTCTAATCAATGGTCGCAAACAAACACTGGCTTATGGAACTTCTGTGAGTAAAATTTTAAGAATCAATTAATTACTTAGCTTGGAACATAATTATCACACCATGATATGTATTACTCCTTTGTGATACAATATTTAAAAGAAAAGTGTGCATGTATATTATAAATACCTGTACGTACATGGCTTCTTCGCTAAAATAGAGGCAATTAACAAACTTGAGTGACCTCAAGACATATTAACTCTTAACTTTTATACTATAAAAAAAATATATATCAGCTATCAATTGCAAAATTAAAGAGTATATAAGTCCGTTTTTTCAAGGGTAAGAACAGGCTACAGCTCAAACTATTTTCATCCTGGAATTTACTAGGACTCCACCAACAAATTGCAGGATCAAATTTAGCTTTGTAAAAAGAGGAGCAAATTGTTACTCATTAATTATATACAGTGCCTCATCTGTTTGTACTAACATTATTACTATAATTTGATGAAACCAGGCCTATGTGACTCAAGAAGATACTCTAATGGCAACACTCACAGTAAAAGAAGCTGTATACTACTCAGCTGAACTACAACTTCCAAATTCCATGCCAAAATCAGAGAAAAAACAAATAGCAGATATGAGTATGAAGGAAATGGGATTGCAGGATGCAATGGAAACAAGAATTGGAGGATGGAGTGGAAAAGGAATTAGCGGAGGACAAAAAAGGAGAGTCAGCATATGCTTAGAGATTTTAACGCGCCCAAAACTTCTCTTTCTTGATGAACCAACGAGTGGACTTGATAGCGCGGCGTCTTATTATGTCATGAAAACAATTGCAAGCCAATGTCAGGGGAGAACAATTATTGCCTCAATTCATCAACCTAGCACTGAAGTTTTCAGTCTTTTTCATTCTTTATGTCTTTTGTCTTCTGGAAGAACTGTCTACTTTGGACCTGCTAATGCAGCAACTGAGGTGACCATATTATTTGAATTTTTGAAATTTACTAAGTTAATCCATCAAATTATAATACTTGATGGAATGAGTAGTGCTGCAGTTTTTTGCATTGAGTGGTTATCCTTGCCCGACGCTCCAAAATCCATCTGATCATTTTCTCAAAACAATTAATAGTGATTTTGATCAGGTATATATGAAAGTTTTGAACTTTTATTTGTTAGAATACACGTATTTTTTGATAGTTGCTTGAATAAAACTTTTGAATATGAATAACAGGACATTGAAGAAGGTCCAACTAGAAGGAAATCAACAGAAGAGGTGATTAATATCCTGATAAAGTCGTATAGTGATTCTGATAAGTACAGAGCAGTTCAAAGTCAAGTTGCTGAAATCTGCAAACAGGTGAAAAAAACTCTGTTTGAATTGATGTTCCCCTGTTATTAATAGGTGAAGCTACATGTACATATATAAATAATTGAAACAAGAATCCCCTTATTTAAAATCCTGACTTGGTGGCTCAACGACTTTCTAAATCGTATTCAGGAAGGTGAAGTACTGGAGAAAAGAAGCCGTGCCAGCTTCACAACTCAGAGCCTTGTTTTGAAAAAAAGGTCATTTGTGAACATGTCCCGTGATCTTGGTTATTACTGGATGCGCTTAGCTGTTTATATTGTAATAGCTATAGGTCTTGGCACTATCTACTATGATGTTGGCTTTTCTTACACTTCGATTCAGGTAAATCATGAGAAACACACTCATCAACATGTATTTAATTGATTGTTTTAAATTGCCTGATTATTTACATGGTGAAAATAGTCAAGAGGCTCCATGCTTATGTTTGTGGCGACTTTCATCACTTTTATGGCCATTGGTGGATTCTCCTCTTTTGTGGAAGAACTCAAGGTAAAATACATTTGGTATATATTTCACCTTTTCTTCCTTTTTTTTCTTCATCTCATGATGTGCTAATAATGTATGCTAGGTATTTCAACGAGAGAAACTAAACGGTCATTATGGCTCTAGTTCATTTGTCATTGCCAATACACTTTCTGCTATACCATACTTGGTATTGGTATCTTTTATCCCAGGAGCTATCGCGTATTTCCTCACTGGACTACAAGGTGGATTTGAGCATTTCATGTGCTTTGCACTAGTCCTCTTCACATGTATGATGTTAGTTGAGAGCCTACTGATGATTGTAGCAAGCATTGTGCCTAATTTCCTCATGGGATTAATAACTGGAGCAGGAATACAAGCACTTATGTGCTTAAGTGGAGGATTCTTTCGATTACCAAATGAGTTGCCTAGGGTATTCTGGAAGTACCCTTTACACTATGTCGCATTTCATAAATATGCTTACCAAGGATTGTTCAAGAACGAGTTTGAAGGACTAAAAATTCATAACGAGAACATGAAAGGTTTGATCAAAGGGGAAGATATTCTGAAAAATAAATGGGAAATGGATATGGATTACTCAAAGTGGGTGGATCTTGCCATTTTACTAGGGATGATCATTTTATACAGGCTATTGTTCTTGCTGTTAGTCAAGGCTGGTGAAAAGGTTAAACCAGCTGTAAGAGCAATCATGTCTAACTCACCTAAACAAATCAATTCAGCAGAAACACCTTTGCATGAATTTGCAATGTAGGTGTTCACGTTATTATATTCTATTTCCTGTAGTTGCTTTTCTTGTATAATTTGCTAATTTCACCATGTAATAATAAGGCAACTGAATAATGTACCTTTCATATTGAAGCTAATCTACTTCTAAATTAGTTGGATCAACCTTATAGCAAACTCATCAAGATGTTCAATGATTTCTAATAAGTTTTGCCTCTCTTCATCTTTATGTCTAAGCCCTTAAAAAATAAACCTTTTTTTTTTATCTAGTATATATTAGAACAACCAAGGGTTCATATAGAAAATGTATATATATAGAGAGAAAACATCACATAATTGTGCAACCATTTGGATTCTCATAGCTATGTTGGTAACCATAATCACCCCTTGGAGGAAAATTGACATCGTGATGCCCCAACAGCGGGGATGGTTGTCCGCGGTGGTGCCCCATTAGCATTGGTGGTGGTCCATGGTGGTGGTGTCCTGCTGAAGGCGGATGCAATGCCATGCAATGAAGTAGAGTATGATCCTCATGAAAGTCATTCAAAGGTTCACGAAAATTCATTCTATAGCCCATATCAAGGCTCTCCCTTCTCTGCATTCTCGAGAACCGGTCCAAGTTATCATTCCAGTAGTAGTTTCTGACGTGTGATGGGGGTCGTGGTGGCGGATGACATGGCCATAATGATGGTGATAGTGGTGGTGGTAATGAATCTTCACGAAAATTACAGATATCATGTTGACATGCTTCTACAAAGTTTTCACCATGTACCTCTTTTTTAAGTGGTGGAGGAAGTGGTATTGGTGGTGGTGGACAAGGCTTGCTTCTCCGCGGACGAATCATGTCAGGATCCATTGAAGAATGCTGAAAGTATTACTATTAATTATAACAAAAACATTCAAATAGTCAGTATAATCACACAAGTGAGATCTGAAAATTATACAGTAGTTAATAACAAATAAGGAATATTTACCTAATGGTACTTGCTTGTAATGAGTAGAAGAGGGCGAATAAATGTACATGGATATTCAGGAAACTAGGGTTTAATATGAAATACTATAAAATATTAATGGAGGTTTTAAACCTCTTTAACAGTGATAATTATAAATTTCTTACTTATTTTATTTTATTTTTTCCTTTTGAATCTACGCCAATTTTTGATTTTTTTCATTAATAGAGAACTAGGGATATTAAATACTACTGGTACTTATTCCTTTTTTTTCCTTTTTGGTCATGCGTAATTCGTGTTTGCTAATTTTTTTAAAAAAAAAGGCAGTTTCATTTGGCTTTACTATTTTAACTTAAAATACACATAGGAAGGATTAAAAGGCGAATAACATTTCGTTTATAAGTGTTTTCTGATACTTTTAACATGGAGTAACAAATTTTAGTGTATTTGTCTCACAAGTACAAACAAATAAGAATTTAATATAAAAGGAACAAATATTGTAAAATAGCAATGGACATTAAAATAAATATATATAACATTCATTTAAGAGGGACAACATAATTACACTCTTTAACTAAGGCACTATTTTTTTTTTAAAAAAAACTTTGCGAAGGTCCTAAACCTATTTCATCTTAGTCAATTTTAAAAAGATTGATCAACAAATATCAAATGTCTTCATTTTTTTAATAAAAAATATGTGTCAATTGAATAGGTTCACATAAATAGAATAAAGCTAATAGTACAAAAATAGTAAATTGAAGGAGATCATGTTGACAATGAACAAGCAATTTTTTTTTATTTTCTGTATCTCCTAATAAAGAAAGTACAAAAAAAAAAAAGAATAAGAAGTTATACATAGTAAATGCCATGTATGGTACATATTATACATGGCAACATAATTAAAGAAGATTCTAAACTAATAATAATGTATACTCAACCTTGTAATCAATCAATTATTATTAAAGTTAAATATGAATAATATAGATTGTACTAATTAATGGTGATTAATGATTAACAAGACAGGGGAGGGAAAATATTCCACATATAAGTAGAGGCGGCAATTTAATATTTGTCTGGATCGGAAAATTAACGAATGGTGAAATATAAATGAAAGCAACATTTATGATTTATCAAAAGTGAGAAGATGTGGTAATTGATTGACACAACACTTGACCAGAAGAATTGTTTTTCTACTCAAGACACGTATATATCGTAAACAGTGAGTTAATAAACAAGAAAATCAGACCCTGTATGAAACAAGACTAGCTGAAATGATTAAAATGGGTATGTAGCTTTTTATTTCTCAAAAAATTGCTCAAAATAAAATTTTCATATAAGTAAAATTAAATGAAAAAATCATATAAAATGATTAAGTAATTGTGTAGGTGATACATCTATAGTTGACGAACTCTTAGATATTAACTTTATGAGCAAAAATCCATAAAGTCTACACAAATTCTTTTTTCTTACCCTAAAGACACTTAAATTTTGAAATGGTCCTAAAACCTCGAACTACTTCAAAGATGTATATGCACACCCTTTTTTGGTCATTCTAAGCAATCAATAAATAGTTACATCATATATGTAATTGGAGAATGTTAGTAGGCAGTCAATTGGTTTGATTGACTATGTAAACTTTTAGAATTTGATTTTCGTAATCCCTCGTTTATTTCCCCTTTCCCTTCCCCTTCCTCTTCCACTTGATGTATTATTCTGGCAGTATGGCAGAGCAGATATTGTGATCATATATGGGCTATTTCCCATACGTTGCTTTCTTTGTAGTCAAAGCTCATCCTCAAAACGGGTAAAACACGGCATTCATTTAACCTCTTCATCTTTTTCCTCAACAAGCAAAAAATTGTCTAATATTATTTGTCTTCGTTTCATGTTATACGACAATATTTGATGAAGTAATGAAGTTTATAATGAAAGGACTTTAGTTTATATCTAATCTACACTTACAACTTGTAATTTTTATAGGCATCTTATGACATTTCTTATGATATATGAGCATGACATTAACTAAAAATGAAAATTTTAAAGACAAACAATTTCCTGATATAAAATGACCCTATCATTATTTTTTAAGAAGACTAAAAATAAAAGTATGAGATATATCTTGGTCATTAAATTTGATCAGCTTAATATAGTTAGCAAACTCATTAATACGTTTCAGCTAAAAGAATCCTTCAGAAAATTGCTGGAAGCAATGGCGGAGACCCACACATTACAAAAGTTTTTTATAATATCTGTGTGTAAATGAAAATTTTCTAATAAATAAATGTGTCCACACATGAAACGCTCTAGGATGTGACATTGTTTCAAAATAAGACAAAATAAATATCCGTCCTCCATTTATTAATTTTAAGTAGTAGTAAAATCTTAAATAAAATCACCACGATGATAGACCCAAATTCCCTTGCAAGTTAAATTGTCGTTAATCGATACTGCTTATATATAATTTTGCCAACATTTCACCGGAAAAACATGCTACAGCAAATAAAAAATTTACTAAGTAATCCGAAATGCAATGACATTAACTCAATTACCACTAAATATTTTCGCAACGATACTAAAAGAAAATCTATTGCTACTAAATGTCCAACATGTCACTCAGGAAACAATACAACAAATGAAGAATTTAGCAACAATAATATAGTTTTTGCTATATAATGTTTAGCGACAATAATAAATATTGATACTTATAACCTGCACTTTATCTAAATGATGCTAAAGGCTTCCACGACTCTGAATATAATGATATTAACTCAATTATCACTAAAAAAATTGATTGAGATTAACCATCTCTTTTGTGGTAATGAAATCACAATGATAGACCAAAATTCAATGAGAAGCTATATAAAATAAAATGCTACCGACGTCATTAAGTTTTTTAGATGTGAAATCTAAATTAGATTGATTTGTCATATTGAATAGTTGAATTTATATATATATATATATATTATATATATAATATATATATAATCGTAAAGCTATCGAGAAAGAAGAAAGTTGGATTGAATCATTGGTTGGGAAGAAGAGTTAATGTGAGTTGTTGTAGTAGTATTAATGGACAGGCCCATTCTCTTTAATTCGGAATCGATAGTGTTTCTCTTACAAAAGCCCATAACTATAGTAAATACATTTTGTGAAGAGAAAGTTCCATGAATGAAGCAAGCAAACTTACGTTTTCTCTTTAGCCTCTTATTCAAAAGCATTTATTTTCTCCCATGTGATTTTCTAAAATAATCCTTGGTAATAATCAGGTATGGGCTCATCTTTCGTTGACTTTCTCTAAAAAATAAAATATTCATTCCAAAATGTGATAAAATTCAACAAATGGGAAAATAAGAAACATATTAATAACAAATTGCTAAAGTTTATAATTTTACTCGACATTTCCATGTTCCACGTATTGTTTAGTTCCTATTGACAATTGTACCGGTGATATTTATTAATTATGTTTTAATAATTTATGTAGAGGTGAGTTTATGTTGGGAGGTGGAGTGGGGTGAGGCCGTGAGGTTTCATATTCGCTAATTAATATTGTTATTTGGTGAAATGAGGTAATTATTATCTCTCTATAATTCCAAGTTCTTTAGATTAAGTCTTGAATCTACCATGTTAAAGTATTTAGACTAGTCCCTCTAAGATTGTGGCTAGTGAGGAAGTAACTTGCGACGCAAGATGCAAGATGTAAATCAAAAGTTATTGATTCATCTAAACTCAATGACTTCAGTTCAAATATTCCCAAATATATCAAAAAATTCACTAAACAAATAAAAATTGTAACATATTTCGTTGACCCTTTACGCTAAACAAGATGTGGTATACTGGTATTATTCCAAACTCGAAAACATAAATTTTGAATCTGCATCAATTCAAGTAGATTCCTTAGTCCTCTACTGCAAATGCTAACCTCCGCATTCGATCAATTTAGTTCAAAATCAGTTCGGTCGATTAGTGTCAACCCCTACTACATATACCTAGACATGGTACAAGAATCTATATTATTTCTACAAGGATAAAAATCCTGAAATGTTTATCCTTCTAAATTGGGAGCTAGCTTGGTTGGATCGAATTAGCAGTGCACATACGCATAAAAGACTTCAGACTTTATATTAAAAAAAAGGTCATTAACTATTTTTGTATAATTTACCTGAATGATTCATAGTATTAAGAGCTAATTATATAATTTTCTACTATTTTTTAAATTACAAAAATTCCTTAAATTTGTAGATTTTGAATACGTCACTGGACTTCCGAATACATAGATGAGGAATGTCCGACAGGGGAGGGATGTTCAGAGAAGGGATAGAACATTCGGATACATCGGATACATCAGCAAACTTCTTGATACATAGGTGAAAGGATGTATTAGAGGAGAAAAATGTATCCGAGAGGGGGTTTTGAAAAAAAATTAAATGATAGAAAATTTTATAAATATGTTAAAATTAGATGTGTAATTAGGTAATTTTTCCAAAAAAAAAAATAGAGAGAGAATTAAATGTTGATGAACTTTTAATTTTTTGTACGAAAAAAAAATCCTAAAATATATGATAAAAGAAAAAAGGTTGGCGGTGATCTAGTTGACTAATAATTGATTGATCTCTATAACTAAATCCATGTTGTTGATTAATTGTTGATTGATCTCTATATCTAAATTTGTACAGCTTGATTCTTTGTTGATTGATCTCTGTAACAGACTTCAAATTCAAACTAAATTGGCTAATATAAGCATTCTCTAACGGTTGAAACTCTAATTTATTTGTATTATTACTCCCTTCCACTTCAATTTTTTTTATCTTACTTTTTTTTTTAGTCTGCTTCAAAAATAATCTCTTTATATTTTAGCTAACTCTTTAATTCTAAACTACTACCAAACATATATAAAACTACAAAATCAAAGAGCATTTTAATATCTTTTTAACTTAAAAAGACAAAATTGTTCACTAGATATTTGGTGCATGGTCGTTGGACTTCCCTATCAAGAGTTCGAGAGATCACAATCTTTCTGACTTTTTTTCCAAGAATTTCACATGTACTTTATAATTTTTTTAATAATTTTCTGAACTCAATTATGTCGCATAATTAAAATTTTGAGATTTATATTAAGTTTATTTGTTTGGACCGTAAAAATAAATCAAGTGAGACACAATAAGCAATAACAAATTTGAGATTTAATATTTATTTATATCATTTAAATAGATATAACATATATCTTAACCTCAATTGATATTTTTTGATGTTATTCTTGTATATGTATATGTTTCACCCATAATCTAGTTCTTATCGACAATTGTACAAGTGATATTTAAGTTTATGTAATAATTATGTTTTGCTATATTAGGCTCCATGTTCGCTAATAAATATTGTTGTTGGTGAAATGAGGTGAATATTCTTTTTTCTCTATTATTCCAAGCTTTTGGGATCAAGTATTGAATGATGAATCGACCAAATGAAAGTTTTTAGACTAGTCCCGACGAAGTGCATAAGTAACTAATTCGTCCAAACTCAGTAACTTCGGCTAACTCTGGTAAATATGTTGAGAACTTCACTAAACAAATAAAAATTAATAAATTTCACCCTCATACAAACTCTGGATTTGCTTCTATTAGATTAGATGACAATTCTACGTAGCGTACATGACTGGTTTTGTTAACCTGGGAATTCAGTCAGTTCGGTTCAATTCGACTTCTCAATTTTGGCCATTTTAAATACAGGCTTTTAGATAGAGTAGTAATTGGATTTGTAGTATTGTTCAGTTGCTATTTAATTTCTTGTAAACATCCTCATTAAGCAATTAAGATTATATTTAATTTGGTTTCAGTTTTTTTTTTTTTTTTTTTTTTTGTGGAGTTTCATATTTCTGGGTTTTTGTTTTAAACGGATAAGTGCCCACCCCTACATATACCCCATAGAGTACAAGAATCAATTAAATACAGCCTAACTGTGTGCTTAAACAGGTAGCTAGTTATTGCTTAGCCTATTATATACTATGATTATTATACATAGTATTAAAAGAAAGCGACTTCCATACTGAATTCTTAACCACATGGTTACAAATTACTAGAGAGTAGAGATATCTTGGTCCCAAAATTTATTAAACGAAAAAATTATTCAAATCAAAGAAGCAAGAGTTGACAAGAGGGAATAAAAAAAAGAAAGAATGAGAGTTAGGATGAGAACGAGTCATTAATAGCTGAAACTTCAGACTCCAAAGAGAAACATAAATGAGTTGGTTCCCTTGAACTGTTTGTAATAGTAAGATATATTTTGACATATTATCTCATTAAAGCCCTAGCTGACAAAGATGACTACAACCTCCTTAAATACCCCATACCTTTTGCATGAAAAAGAAATAAACCACCTTTTAGTCTTTGTATATCCTACAAATTTTCAGGGTATTGTATGGCTTCTGTAAATTTGGATATGGAGTTACATGAAGTAGAGTTGAATAATGCTGAGAAAGGACAAACGGGATCAAAAAGTCGAGGCGTTTTCTTGACTTGGAATGACTTATGGGTTACTGTTAGCACTAAAAAAGGTGGAAGCAAATCCATACTTAAAGGTCTCACTGGCTATGCTCGACCTAGTGAGCTCTTGGCCGTTATGGGTCCTTCTGGATGTGGCAAATCTACATTTCTCGATTCCTTAGCTGGTAAATATTAGTATATTACTACTGTTACTATATCTCTAAGAAAATGATGCATATAATAACTTCAATGGGGACAAAATAACAGCTATAATGCTAATTGTTTTACCGAAATATGACTAACCTGATGAACGCTTCTCAGGGCGACTGGATTTCAGCACGAGGCAGAGCGGGGAAATTCTGATCAATGGTCACAAACAGAAACTTTCGTATGGAACATCTGTAAGAAATTAAAATCTTCAGCTGAATGCCGCATGCACTACTCATTTTGTTTTCCTTTTTTCACAATAAGATTACTATATTTTTTTTATTAACATGCATGGTAATGTTCTTTATCCTATAAAATCAGGCATACGTGACTCAAGATGAAACTCTGTTAGCAACACTAACAGTTCAAGAAGCAGTTTACTACTCTGCACAACTCCAACTCCCAGTTTCCATGACAAAATCAGAGAAAAAACAAATAGCAGAGCAGACTATTAAGGAGATGGGGTTGCAAGATGCAATGAACACAAGAATTGGAGGATTTGGTAATAAAGGAATTAGTGGAGGAGAAAAGAGAAGACTCAGTGTTTGCATGGAGATTCTAACGCGGCCAAAACTTCTTTTCCTTGATGAACCAACCAGCGGCCTCGACAGTGCTGCATCTTATTACGTGATGAGCGGAATTTCACGTCAAAGAGAGGGAAGAACCATTATTGCATCTATCCATCAGCCAAGTGCTGAAGTTTTCAACCTTTTCCACAGTTTATGCCTTCTGTCTTCAGGAAGAACCGTATATTTCGGACCAGCTAGTGCAGCAATTGAGGTATATATATATATTCATTATTCGACTATTGACTTGCCAAGTAATATAATGGACATATAATACAAGTGACATATGTAATGATTTGATAAGTTTCTATGTTTTTTCATTATGATAGTTTTTCACAAGGAACGGTTTCCCTTGCCCATATCTTCAGAATCCATCAGATCATTTTCTTAAAACAATAAACAAGGACTTTGATGAGGTAAATATTATTCTTTCCTCTTTCTAAGAGAAACTAATTAATGTTACCCTTTTAATAAATTATATCTTGGTTCCTATTTAAAGGATATTGAACAAGGCTCAGCTGGAGGAAGGAGACCTACAGAAGAAGTTATAGACCTTCTCATAAATTCATATAAATCATCAGAGGGATATCATGAAGTTCAGAGCCATGTTGCAGAAATATGTCATCAGGTAATTAAGAAAGAGTTAACTCCCAAAATGGAAAGGAGATGAGAAAGGAGTCTCTCTAATTGCATCCATTAAATATTTTCAGGGTGGTGAAATGTTGGAAAAAAGAAGCCATGCTAACTTCAAGACGCAATGCCTTGTTCTTACAAGGCGGTCAACTGTGAACATGTTTCGTGATCCTGGCTACTATTGGATGAGATTCGTTGTTTATGTCGCCATTGCTTTGAGTCTTGGCTCCATCTACTATAATGTTGGCTCAAACTATCGGTCAATTGAGGTATAGATAGACAGAACACAGATAACGAAACACCAATTAAATTTTAAAACTTAAATCTCTAAGTACTTTACAGTTCTTCTTGACGTGCACACAATTTATGAATCATAACACGGTCTTGGATATTGCAGGAAAGAGGTCTAATGGTTGCTTTCGTAGTTTCATTTATGACATTTATGACGGTTGGTGGATTCCCTTCATTTGTGGAGGAAATGAAGGTATTGTTATTTTCTCATTTAAATTAAAACAATTAACGAATTATATGATTTATTCTGTACTATCGTGAGTACTTAATTAACTGCTTGGACAAAAATACTGCAGGTATTTCAACGAGAAAATGTGAACGGGCACTATGGATGTTTTGCTTTTGTCATAGGCAACACACTTTCTTCTATACCGTACGTGCTACTAATATCATTGGTTCCAGGTGCCATTGCCTATTTCCTTGCTGGATTTCGAAATGGATTTGAGCACTTCATCTACTTTGCTTTAGTCCTCTTCATCAGTATGATGGTAGTGGAGAGCCTAATGATGAATGTTGCAGCTATTGTACCGAACTTCCTAATGGGCATTGTAACGGGGGCAGGAATACAAGGACTACAAATACTAAGTGGTGGTTATTTTCAATTACCGAGTGAGTTGCCTAAAATACTTTGGAAATACCCTCTATACTACATGTCCTTCCACAAGTATGCTTACCAAGGTATGTTCAAGAATGAATTTGTAGGACTAAAGTTTATGGATGATATGTTTGGAAACAATCATATAATGAGTGGAGAAGTCATCTTGAGAGAAAGGTGGCAAGCAGAAATGGGATACTCAAAGTGGGTAGACCTAGTCATTCTGGTCGGTATACTAATTTTGTATCGTGTGGTGTTCTTCCTTATAATCAAGACGAAAGAAAAAATTGTGCATGCAAGAAAGACATCCACGTCAATTCTATCAAACCGAAGTACACAAATCATGGCTAAGTCCTTACCTGCCTCACCTCTCCATGGACTCACTCCACCTCATGACACTCCCACCAACAATAGATGAAGTAATAGTTAGTTCTTCTATTCTCAACAAGATTTGACACTATATTTGGCTTCTAATTTCTAAAAATGTATCATTTTGTACTGTATTGTATTTTACAACTGTTTTGTGGATGTAATGTTTGAATAGACTATAGTGTTCGATGATGTAACACTTTTTCCTTTTTGGCATACAAAAGAAATGGCACTTTACCTTTAACTTCTCATTTTACAATTAATGAAATAATTTATAGCCACTAGACTTGTTACACTGCAAGTTTCAAAAGCTTCTCTTCCATAAATCCGTGTCTAGTTCAACATTGCCACATAAATTGGAACCAAGAGAATGGAGTAGTATTTTTTTAACTCTATCGTACTGTTAATACAACTACATTTCTCTGTTCCTAGAGAAATTTACTAAAACTATTGGAAGATGAGAAAGCAATACTATAGGTCAAATATTTGATTTGGCCAATACTATATTCTGTCAAATAAAAGCAATTTTCATAAGTAGTATAGGCTTATACAGAGATGCATATGATAATTTCATCATTCTAGAGGTAACCCAAAACCTAATTAAAGAGGGAATAACAGAAAGTGTACCTGATTATCGGATCAATCGAAATCAGATTGGCGAACCATAGCTTAGAAGTAGAAGATAGGCCAACACTTTCCTCTGAACTCTCGAAGAATGAGACGAAATCTGAGCCCTAATTCCATGATCGAATTCCGAAGAGAACTCCATAAGAGGAGTAGCGTAACGAAAAAGCGCAGAAGTCTGGGGACAGAGATGAAAAAGATTAAATTTCACCCATTACTTGCTAAACGAAAATAGTAAATTGTTTATATTTTCTAGGGAAAAGGGTCTGATATACCCCTCAACTTTGTCATTTAGAGCTGATATACCCCTTGTTATGAAAGTGGCTTATATATACCCTTACTTATAAACAAATGGCTCACATATACCCTTTTCCTCTAACGAAAAATGAAAAAATAATAATATTAATCTAATTTTTTATTATTTTTTTCTAAAAAATATAATCTCATATGAGTAGATTTAATCCTCGTCAAACATACTTTTTTTGACTTCTTTTATTTTAATGACTAATTTAGAATTATTATTTTAATGATCAAATTTATTAAAGTTTCTCTAATATTCTTGTAAAACTTATTGTAGATGACCAATTTTTTTTCTTCGAATACAAAAATTAAATTACAATATAGACATAAAAAATAGTTTTAAATATTTTTTCTTTACACTAAGGAATGAAAAAAAAATATAAGAATAAGAAACTCAAATTATAATAAAAGAAGTCAAAAAATAATTTATGTATGAAAAAAATTGAAATCTACCTTAAACTTTGATAAAAGAATCATATATACCACTAAATAATTTTTTAAAAAAAATTAAAAGTAAAAAATATAAATTTAAAACTAATTTTTTCACTTCCGTTAAATGAAGGGTATATGTGAGCTCATTTTGTAACAGCAGGGGTATATATGAGCCGTTTGTATAACGGTAAGGGTATATATGAGCCACTTTCATAACGAGGGGTATATCAGCTCTAAATGACAAAGTTGAGGGGTATATCAGACCCTTTTCCCTATTTTCTATTTGTTTAGCGCAATTCAATTTAAACTTATAAATTATTAATATTTCAATTGATCATAGGTGGTCTCCTAAAATTGATATCAATTTTCACAGATATCTTAACTTGGTTTCGCTCATTTTAAATCTTTATGTAAGGTCTTGATATGTATTTTGACATTTTTTTACATTCAACAAAAATATGATTCCGAGTGTTTTCCACTAGCGATCTAAAGTTTCAAATTAAATGAGAACACTTGTCATTTTGCTCAAAATACTATCAGTCATAAAAAAGAAAAATGGACAATGAATTGATAACACGAGGTGTTTTCTCCAAATAATAACACTACTTTTAAAAAAAATTAGGAGAAAGCATGTCCCACCCCATTCCATCGTCTTCTCCAACGTTGCAGAAACAAGCACAGTAGCACACACCCCTTAATCTTTTACCATATTTTCAAAATTTTCTCTATCTCTTTTACTTAAATATTGTTCAATCATTCTATGGACCTTAGTGAACTTGTGTAACTCAATTTTTTTTCAAATAAATACAGCTCCATAAATTTTATTGCTAAAAAATATTCTACAGATTTTATTGCTAAAAAAAAATATATCTAAGATCCAATAAACTTTTAAAGATACAAATGTGTACTTGTTCATATCACATTGTTAATTAAGTTTTTCTTAATGGGATTATCTCATTTTTAGTGACTTTTTATTCATCCCCAACTTTTTATTTTTTTCTCAAATTAAATTGAGAAAGAAGGGCATCATCCGCGGGAAATATTGGGAAAAGCTCTGACATTTAAAATTAGATTCATCGTTTGTGGCATCATCGAATATATTTCACCATGGAAGAAGTTCAAGCTTGAGAAAATGATCGTTGAAAAAATGAGGAAGAAGAAAGAAATATAAATAAGAATTGGCTAAAACAATGTCTGACGCGCGGTTCGTGAGTGGGTCACACTCACTATGCCATATTAGTAAAAAGTATCAAGATGACACATCAATACATTACATGAGGTATTAAAATGAAGAAAGTCTAATTCATGTGTCTAAGTAAAAGTTGATGTCAATTTTAAGGGGACACCCATGGGTTAAGCCTTTTATTTTTAGTTGATAGTAAAAAAATGTTTAATAAGTATTTCTTTTACTAATAAAAGTGTCCAATTTGAACAAGCCTAAGATGAAGTGTCCAAGTGAAATATACAGACAACTTTAAGTGGCTACAAATGACTTAAGCCTATTTTTTACTATTACCTAATTCGAATTGTTAAAAAATCTTAAAGATTTCAAGATTATATCATGAAATTTTAATACACCGTCGATCATTTCTCATGCTAAACAAGTTACAGAAATTTAGACTTAGTCTTACGAGGACACCCATGGGTTAAGCCTTTTATTTTTAGTTGATAGTAAAAAAATGTTCAATAGATATTTCTCTTACTAATAAAAGTGTTTAATTTGAACAAGCCTAAGATGAAGTGTCCAAGTGATACAGCTAATTTTAAATGACTACAAATGACTTAAGCCTATTTTTTACTATTATCTAAAATAAATTGTTAAAAAATCTTAAAGATTTCAAGATTATATCATGAAATTTTAATACACCATCGATCATTTCTCATGCTAAACAAGCTGCGAAAATTTAGACTTAGTCTTATGATTGAAGTGTTTGCTTCCTAGCTAGACTCACGCACTGCTAACATAAATGAGAATTAAGCATAGCATTTCGCCCACAATGCAAGAGTGAGTTGATTCACACTTGCACTCGAGAAGAGAAATATATAATAAAGTATTTTATTAAAAAAATCAACTTAAATTTTAGAACAATATTTATTTGTTAAGCACTTAGTATGTAAATGAATTAATAATATACATATATCGCCCTTTAAATATTATAAAATTTCAGCTCTTTTTTTGAATCTAAACTTCATTGATTTATTCATTTCAATTCACTTATATAGCACCTCTTTTCAATTTCACTTGTGATGTCTAGTCCATTTAATTCATGATACCTTAATTTAATTTTTTCATTATCACTTGTAATTATTTTATTCATTTATTCAGTTTCACTCATAAGCTTAGATATTATTTTATTTCACTCATGTACCTCAATTATTTCATCCACTATATTCAATTTATATATTTTCAACTATTAATTATTTTATTTATGTATTTCATTTTACTCATGGTGCCCTGTTCATTTTATTTATTGGATCTCAATTTAATTTATCAAATTTCCATCGATATTGGTTTATTAATCCATTTTAGTTCACTCATAAGCTTATCCATTTCATCCGATATCTCTAAAGTTACAATACAAATAAGTGAAATAATTGAAATATTTACATGAAATAAAGGGCAGTTTTGTGCGAAGTTCGCATACAAGTTTTTCTATAACAAATTCGAATCCCTTATTTATATTAATAAGAATCCTAATTATAATATTCAAATCATTAAATTACTATGAATAAGAATAGAAATGAAAAATGTTAAAACTCTAAAAATATAGAAAGTAAAATCATACTATACTTTTTACTGAATAATTGGCATAAACCTATTTTTCATGGAATATGCTTTGAGAAAATTTCACAAATAACAAATATAACAAACATGATTAGATTTTTTAGCTATAATTTTGATAATTGTGCTCCGTAGTTATTGTTTCATTCGCAATGGAGGTTGTGGTTTGTATATTTTTGTCTATTTGTATATTTCGCTTGCGAACATCCCAACGGGGTAATTTATTACGATTTTTTCATAAATCGTATACAAATAGCTAGGGTTAATTATATATGAAATTCTGAATTTATACAATGATAAACCGAATTATACAAATTTTGTATTTATACAAATTAGGCAAATTATACAAATGAATGGCAAGAATTAAAAAAACTGTAACTGTGAATTATATATATATTTGTAAAATTATAACTATAGTACCTAATATAGGCTAAATATTTGATATTCGGCATAATTTTGGATGAGGCACATAGTATTGGACTGCTTTGCTATAATTGGTCTCGGCCCATTAATAACAGTTTCATGCTAGCTATTTGTGCACAATAAATTGCACTTAAATGGCCATCTCCAAATAGACGGCACGATGAATTTTGGTTTACCAAAGAAAGTAGATATATAGTAGAAATTTAGCATGTTCCATTTTGAAAAATAGTTTAACTAAATTATACTTTGAATTTACTTTTTAGATTATTTTTTAAAAATTCTCTAACCTATATATTTAGATTATTGCCTTTTTGAAAAGTATACTGAAAAATAGTTTAACTAAATTATACTTTGAATTTACTTTTTAGATTATTTTTTAAAAATTCTCTAACCTATATATTTAGATTATTGCCTTTTTGAAAAGTATACTGAAAAAAAAAAAAAAAAGCTTTCCTTCTATTGATACGTTTTTCTTCTCTTAAAAATCTATTATTTTTGTTACTAGAAAGAGTATGTTCCTCCTAATTGTTAGTACTTGAAATTTGAAAAGTTGGTTAAATATACCTAATTTAACAAAAATATCTTAAAGGATAATATCCTTTTAACACGTCTCAAATTTCAAATTTAGCTATTCTTTCAATATTTATTTTGTGTAGTAAATTTTTGTTATCTTTGCCCGTATTTGTTGTATTCTTTACTCAACGAATACAATTAATCAACGAATACAATTTGTATCAACTGCATTTATTTGCGTAAAGAATATAATGTGTATCATAGTATTCATTTGGACAACAAATATAACTAAAACAAAATTAAAAATACAAGAATGGCCACCACAGCACAAGTGGATTTGACTTATTGTAAAAAAAAGAGATTTTGACATACTACAATTTTTTGGCCAAAGTCTAAATATTAGATGCTCACTGGAAAAATAGTCACATGGTTGGTTCGGTAGGCTGGACGTGCATTCGTAGTTTTGAAATATAATTTTATTATTGTTTTATACTCTTTTATTTGGTATTTAAATTTTAAATAAGTAAATCAAAATTAATAATTAGTATCTAAATAAGTTAAATGGTGTGTCGAATAATAATAATATTGAAATAAGATAAAATGATAACAACAAAAATACTCTTAAAATCCCTCAAACTCTTCTTCTTCTAAAAACAAGGTGGGCAATATTTGTTTTTTTCTTCTTTTTGGTAAATAAATAATTTATTCTTATAAATTATATAAAACATTTTTATCATTAATATGATAAATAAATTTGTCAATAAAAAATAATTAATCTCAATATAACTTATTTTCAAATGAAACGACCTGAGTACTTTTGATTATTGAGATGAAAAGATCAAAATTATTTTTCATAATACTGTTTAAAATCAAAGAACTTATTCTTCGTTTCATTTGGTTCATTCATGATTCATTTCCAAAATTTTGAATATGAATCATAATTACCCTCTTATGGACAAAAATGGACTTTTTCTAACAGTAAGGACACTAATAGACCTAATGTCAAAACATAACATTTTTTTTCTGATTAAAAGTCAAATATTGCCCAAATTATTGTAGGCCAACTATTAATTTTCATTTGATCCTAAAAGATTGTACAAACGAAATACAACTAATATTTCCTTCTTCTTTTTTGTTTTTTCCCGTTGTCACCTATATTAAAAATACTTGTTTTGAAATAATTTTAATTCAAACAAATAAAAGAGAATTAATTATCTTTTTCAATTTGCCTATGGTATTAACTATTCTATAATTAAGAGACAAATATATATAAATAAAGATTAAGGAATTAATAAGGAATATATTGATCAAACAACACTCTTTATAAATTTTTTCTTAAGTTGAATACTAAATCTTATCATGACAACTAAAACAGGATGGAGGAAGTAATAATGTTCCTTATTAATTCTCATTTTTTAGCGTTATACTAATGTTTTACCCTAAATATGATTTTTTGTTTGTTCCAATAAAGAGCTATTGCTTTATATTAATGTTTTGATTTTTTAAAGTTGATTTTTAAAATTTGAGTTCTAAAATAAATGAAATATACCATAAAACTAACCAAAAGAAATAAGAAGAAAAGAATTAAAAAGGGTGGGGATGGGGGTTATTTAATTTGAGATATTATTTTCCAAATTCAAAATATTAAAAGGGTGAAGTGGACATTAGAAACAGAAATCCACCACAAATATACAATTTGTATTATTGTTGGAATCATTTAATTGAAGAAAGCGGCTTCTAACTGTATGTTTAATGGAGTAAAACTTTAAGCCACACATAATCATTTAATTGAAGAAAGCGGCTCGTAACTGTTTATTTAATGTATTTGATAAGAAGGAAAATGATTTCCTACAATGGTTCTTTTAGTTATATTTTAGTATTTGGTAATAACTAATAAGAAATAAAATATTATTTTAATAATTTTTCTATGTTATCTAGCAAAAAGAATTTTAGATGGGAATAGGAATGGGAAGTGAGGGTTTGGGGTGGGATGGTTAAGGGGTGAACGTTTGACGGTGAGGAGACAATAAATTTAAAAAAAATAGTTTTATATATTTTGTTCAACTAGACATAAAAAATTGAAAAGTATTATTTGAAAAATCTGCACACCTATTAAAGTTTAACTTATATATATGGTTAATGTGATTTGTAAAGTATTTCTATGGGAGAATTAATTTTTGTATTCACTATAATTTAACGTTTTTAGTTTTATTCCACTTACAATTTCTTAGAGTTCTTAAAAATATAGAAAAAACGAAATACTACATTCATGTTAATTAAGGGTTATCTTCGACATTTTAAATTTAAATGCAATGATTCCATTCATTTTTAACTGTCAATTTAATGTCAAGATAAATTTTTCCTAAAAAGAGAGATTGATTCCCAATCCCATAAAGGTTGGGAATTAAATGATGATTTTAACTGAATTGATTCCCAACCCCACAAAGACACTTTTCCCTTCTCTCTCCCCTAGGACTGAGTATAAACATCGAGAAATTGAAACATCCAATCGAATCAAATTATTTCGTTTTTGATTTGATATTCGGTATATAATTTGTATTTTTTGGTATTTTAATTTTATTATCGGTAGGTCATTTTGCATAATTATTTTGATTTGTCAAAATATATTATATTATATTTATTATATTATTAATATTATAAATAAAAAATAGGTAAAATCCTAAAATTATGGATAATTTTCACATATAGCAAATATAAAATTTATATTTATATGCTATAACAAAGTTTGTATAATTGCACTCCATAGCAAATTTATATATGTATATTTCGCTATACATATATAATTGAAGCGAATTGTATAAAACGAATTGTATAAACGAGAAAGAGAGAAATTATATACAATTTGAATTGTATAAAACGAGAAAGCGAGAAAGGCAGAATTGAATTGTATAAAACGAAGGAAAAAAAAATTATATACAATTTGAATTTGTATAAAACGAGAAAGAGAGAAAGGCAAAAAGAGACTTGTGCAGGAAATATATAATTGAATCGAATTATATAAAACGATAAAGAGAGAAATTATATACAATTGAAATTTGTATAAAACGAGAAAGACAAAAGAGACTTGCGCAAGGAAATATTGGTATTCCATAATTATAAGTGTATAGGACGAAGATATATATATTTGCATGCGTTTATACAATTAGAAACACAATTTATACAATTTTATTGTATAAAGCGAGAGAGGGAGATATCATAATATGAAATTTATGCTTGCTATATGTGAAAGTTAGGTAGAATAAATATAGAGTCTAAGGACCCATTTGACCATGCGGTATGATATTATAATATGAAATCATGATATGGTATCATGATTTGGAATCATGAGATGAAATTGAAGTTTTGTTTGGACATGCGATATGAAATTTTGGTGTTATATATTTTTTCCATAAACATAAAAATCTCATAAGTTCTAAAACTATTAAAATAGCCCAATTGTTTATTCAATATTATCAAATAAACAAAAAATTATAAAATTGTATAATAAATTATTACAAAGTTATTTGTTCTCCACTTAAGTAATTGTTTCATCAATATATTTGAGTAAAAATGGAACACCTTTAATGGCTCTTCAAGATTTTTTTACTCAACAATCGTGAAGTGTGAGTTAAAGTGACAATATGTTAGTGAGAATAATAATTTTATGTAGGTGAGAATAATAAATTTTAAAAAGTAATGATGTGATTATAAATTTTATTTACATGTGAAATAAATGGTTAGTAGATATAAATGTGGGTTGTTTTAATAAAATATAAACTCGTGGATTAATTTTTGTATTAAAATAACTCAAATCATGATATGGTATTTCATATGATTCCATATCATGGTTTTGGGAGAATATGATATCACATCTCATGATATGGAATCATGAGATGGAATTAGCGTAAAATCGCATGTCGAAAAGCTGCTAATTCCATCTCACTGTACAATATCGTGATATGGTATCACATGGCCAAAGGCTTACTAAATTACCTTATTCTACTATTTTTTCAATTAATATTTTATTTATTTTTAATAAATAATTTGAGAATTTGACTTACAACAAGTTTTGAAATATCCGATTGTGTAAAATGAAACTACACCATCGATGTATATTAGCTAAACTTTGAAATGATATTATTGAAGAAAGAGGAAATGAAATCCACGATACAATGACTGAATTGTATATCTTTTTTTATTGTTCAAAATAAGTGAATTGTTCAAATTTCAAGAGAATTGTGAAAATTTCTTTTATTTTTGCTCCTCATCTATAATTTTTCTAGGTAATAATTTCAAGAGAGTTTATATTCATGATATTTTACTTTAAATTATTTATATTTTCAAGAATAGTTTGAAAATAGCTAAAAGGACAAAAGTGAAAAATGATATTTATGTCCTAATTCTTTTTCTTAATAGACATATATTGCCTCACAAATTCACTCAATACGAAATAAAGAAACTAATATTTTATCTCACAAAGTATAAAATTTGCAAGACAAATATGCCTCACAAGTCACAAACAACTAGTTAGTATCAATAATGTTGTAAAGTTGTTCTCCCTCTAAAACAATATCTAGATCAAAAAATTTTGGAAATGATTTCAGTTTATTTGTTCAACATTTTGAAAGACGAAAATAAATAAATAAAATATTAAAGTATGTAAGAAGTTGAAAGTGAAAGAGTGTTGTGCAACAAAAGAAAACGAGTAGTAAGTATCATTCATCCTTAATTAAAGGTTTTGAATTCAAATCTTCTTAAATATCAAATTTAAGCCCTTTGGATATAGAGTCATCTTTGTTAGAAAACACTTTCTATACTTTCAGCGTAAATCCACATTTAATCAAACTTTAAAATAAATACTCCCTTCATTTAAAAAAGAAAGACTTCCTTTCTTTTTTAGTCTGTTTAAAAAAGAATGACCTCTTTCTTTTTTGGGTAATATTTTAATTTCAACTTTCCACGTGACATGTTTAAGATCAAAAAATCAAAGGGCAATTTTGTACATTTGACTTAACTTTAATTTAGGATCACATGATTCAAAATTATTTCTTTATACTTTTAAATTTCGTGTCAAGTCAAATCAGGTCATTCTTTGTGAAACGGATGTAGTATTTGATACCGATAGAAAAATAAGTGTGTTGTGCACACTAATAAGACCACAAAAAAAAGTTGTGGCACATGACTACCGTCTAATAAATTAATGAGATTAATTAGGTAGGAATTAATCCTTCATCTGCGCCCGTTTCGAAGCTACCTACCTACTTATAACAATTCCTATTCATTCGGTAATCGCTGAAAATTGAAATTGATAGCATGCATGCAAAGCGTTTTACTTTCCTTTCCTCCTATATATATATATATATATATATATATGTAACCATATATATACGCATTTCCGCAATTATTCCTCTACAATTTAATTATTTTAGCTACGTTATAGTAGTAGTATTTTTTTATACACGAATTGGAAAGATGGAGGATGAAGAATTGAATGAAGGTGTTTACTTGACATGGAATGACTTGTGTGTCTCTGTTTCTATTGGAAGCAAAAACATAATTGAAGGTGTCACTGGCTATGCTCGCCCAACTCAACTATTGGCTGTAATGGGTCCTTCTGGCTCTGGCAAATCTACACTTCTCGACGCCTTAGCTGGTATGTATATATATCTATGTTCTTCTCGCTCCCAAATTTGATATTTATGTTTAGTTATCTTAGCGAATTAAATCATGTATATATACAGGGCGACTAGATTTCAGCACGAGACAGAGTGGGGATATTCTAATCAATGGTCACAAACAAAAACTTTCTTATGGAACTTTTGTAAGTTAAAATCTAAATTATACATACTGCAAATGCCCTAGTGTCAAGTCAAAATATGTTAATTTCTTCATCCTACAAAATCAGGCATATGTAACTCAAGATGAAACTCTGATAGCAACGCTAACAGTTAAAGAAGCTGTTTACTACTCCGCGCAACTACAACTCCCTGATTCAATGTCAAAATCAGAGAAAATACAAATAGCAGAACAAACTATAAAGGATATGGGGTTGCAAGATGCAATGAACACGAGAATTGGAGGATTTGGTAATAAAGGAATTAGCGGAGGAGAAAAGAGGAGACTCAGTATCTGCATTGAAATTCTAACGAGACCAAAACTTCTTTTCCTTGATGAACCAACCAGTGGTCTAGACAGCACTGCATCGTATTATGTGATGAATGGAATTTCGCGCCAAAGAGGCGGAAGAACCATTATTGCATCGATTCATCAGCCAAGTGCTGAAGTTTTCAATCTCTTTCACAGTTTGTGCATTTTGTCTTCAGGAAAAACTGTGTATTTTGGACCGGCGAGTGCAGCAATTGAGGTATAAGATTATGAATTTATATAGTTTACGGTCATTTATAAACGATGTGAAAAGAATTCTACATTTGTTTTTGGTATTGTAGTTTTTCAGGACAAATGGTTTCCCTTGCCCACTTCTTCAAAATCCGTCTGATCATTTTCTTAAAACAATAAACAAGGATTTTGACGAGGTAAATTAATAGTGTATCCCTACTTTTTTTCAATAATTCTTGGAGAGGGTAATGTTAACATTTTTACTGAATTTATTAATGTTGCCCTGTTAATAGGATATCGAACATGGTTTAGCTGGACGAAAGCCAACAGAAGAAGTGGTAGATTTTCTCATAAATTCATACAAATCATCCGAGGAATACCATAAAGTTCAGAATCAGGTTGCAGAAATATGTCAACAGGTAAGAAAAAACTCTTAAAAGGGGAACGGAATAAGGAGTTGAAATTTATGAATTCATATTAAGTTAATATGCAATAATAACTGAGTTCACAGACAAATATTTTAGATGCTAGTAAACTTGTAAATAGTATCCGCTCTGTATCTATGCACATTGCACGTGATAAGAAGGAATCACTCTAACACCATTGTATATTTTACAGGGAGGTGAAATATTGGAAAAAAGAAGTCATGCTAACTTCATTACGCAAAGCCTTGTTTTGACAAGGAGATCATCTGTGAACATGTTTCGTGATCTTGGCTACTACTGGATGCGATCTGTGTCTTATGTTATCCTTGCTTTAGGTCTTGGCACCATCTACTATAACGTTGACTTAAGTTATCGTTCAATCGAGGTATAAACAATAGATATAAGAAATCAGTAAAAAAAAAAAAAATAGTACTACTACTAAACGAACATACTATATGATCATTGACAAGAACAATTTTCCAGGAAAGAGGTCTAATGGTGGCTTTCGTTGTTTCATTCATGACATTCATGACAATTGGTGGATTCCCTTCATTTGTGGAGGACATGAAGGTATATATATATATATCTTCATTAATTTCATCATCACAATCAACTAATTTCTCTGTTTAATCATTCGTCACAACTAATTAATTCAGGTATTCCAAAGAGAAAACTTGAACGGACACTATGGTTCTTCTGCTTTTGTGATTGGCAACACTGTTTCCTCCATGCCCTACTTGTTATTGATTTCACTAGTTCCAGGTTCCATTGCCTATTTCCTCACTGGATTTCAACCGGGATTCGAGCATTTCATCTACTTTGCTCTAGTCCTCTTCATTAGTATGATGATAGTCGAGAGCCTAATGACTAATGTTGCAGCTATCGTGCCTAATTTCCTCATGGGCATTGTAGTTGGTGCAGGAATACAAGGATTGATGATATTAAGTGGTGGTTTTTTCCAAATACCTAACGAGTTACCTAAAATTATTTGGAAGTACCCGTTATACTACATTTCGTTTCACAAGTATGCTTACCAAGGCATGTTTAAGAATGAATTTGAAGGATTATTTTTTATGGATAATGTTAATGGAATCAATGTTACTATTAGCGGAGAAGACGTATTGAGAGAGAAATGGCAAGTAGAAATGGGCTATTCAAAATGGGTAGATCTTGCTATTTTGGTAGTTATATTGATTTTGTACCGTATGGTATTCTTCTTGATTGTCAAAACCAATGAAAAATTTGTGCACGCAAGGAAAACATCCACATCAGTTTTATCAAAGAAAAGTAGGCAAATCATGGCTAAGTCCCTGCCTGCCTCACCTCACCAACAGTAGTTGAATTACAAGTTATATTTTTTTATTAACGTCTTGTTTTATAATATACTGTATTCTATTTTGTTGTTTACATCTCATGGACTCTAATAGTTCTTTAATCAATTGCAATTTATATATATTTTTTATAATAAATGTTTTTCAACTTTATAAGTCGTTGATTACTTATTATGGTCATTTGTTAGAGAATTGAGAGTGAGATGACAAGGGAAAGTTCAAAAAATTTAACTTTTTTTATTATTTTGTTTTTATTTAATACATATATTGCATTAAAAATTTAAATGTCATGACTCATGACGCATTCAGACCAGCAGAATTTCAATAAAGCTTTTGTATGTGTCAAAATATTTTTAGGACTATAGATTTACCAAAAGGATTAATAAGACATATGAACGAACAAATAAGATAAAGTGATAGTAAATGCTTACTTATCGGTTTTAACTTAAGGTAGGAAAAAGAAATGTTAGAAACTCCGTATTCAAAAATGAACTCTTCGGTGTATGAATTCGAATTGGTTGCGCTTTGTACTTCAGGGATTAGAAAAAAGATATAATTAAAGTGATGCATTGTATACGATACAATAATAAATTTACAATAATATAAATTAATCAAACTTTAATATAATATCAATAAAAAATGCAAAATCGAACATCCCCAAATAACAACTGTTTAGTTCTAAACAAATTCAGGTGTCCTGTATCTTGTTCACTGAGAGATTATTCAATTCTCTTTGTATTCCCCAAACACACACAGAAATGGCTCTGACAGCAGCCACCGCCTGCGGCAACAGGGGTGGCTCAGCCCTCCCCAATTCGTGCCTTCAAGCCCCAAAGCCTGCACCTTTACAGAAACCCATCTTCTTCTCTTCCTTTCCCAAAATAACAATCCCGTCAAACTCCAAAATCAAGCCAAGAATCAAACCCATCTCAGCCGTTCAATCTCCACACTCAACAACGGCAAAAACTGCTCAAAACCCAGAAGGAAAATGGAGTCTCGAAAGCTGGAAATCGAAGCCGGCTTCTCAGCTCCCTGAATACCCTGATAAGGTAAAGCTGGAATCAGTTCTCGAGACCCTTTCGACGTATCCCCCAATTGTATTTGCTGGGGAAGCTAGGAATCTTGAAGAGAAATTGGGCGAAGCTGCTCTTGGGAATGCTTTCTTGTTGCAGGGTGGTGATTGTGCTGAGAGCTTTAAGGAATTTAGTGCTAATAACATTAGGGACACTTTCAGAGTCATCTTGCAGATGGGTGTTGTGCTTATGTTTGGTGGTCAAATGCCTGTAATCAAGGTGATTTTCTCTTTGAGTTAATTACTTCATACCTAATGTTTATGCTAGAAGAGATTAATAGTTTCTGGTGGTTTGCATGATCACATGGCATATGTGGTTTGGTCCCATAGGTGGTCTTTGTCTGTGATATATACAATTTTACAGAACTTGATCTTAAGCTGTTCAAGACCTAAGGGTGGTTTAATTAGTTGGTAGAGGGAAAAATTGTTATGTTTCCACACTGTTTGACAAGTAAATGGTTAAATTTGACCTAGATTATAGTATCTGACTATCTGTAAAGTGAATTCTTTCTTTGTTTTGATTGCTCTGGGACAGCTTTAGATGGTTGGCCTAGTACACAGAAACTGATGAGGATGTGCTTGAAATAAGTCAAATGATGCTTGTTGCTAATGGTGAAAATGATATTTCAAATTTATTCTTATTTGCTCCTTAGGTGAAATACTTGATTGAACTTTACTTTAGTCTGCTGCTTAGGTCTTGGTTCCAATTACAATTAAGAAATTCTTTTGTTTGACTAATTATCCAAAATCTCGAATGCATATCATTCAAACGAATCAGCAACTGAATCTCAATATTTGGAACCGGCTGTAAAGTATTCAGTGGTTTCTGTGGCTGTTACAAAGATAGTTTTACTTTTGATTGTTGATTGATTCTATAAGCTGAGGTCCAAAATTTGGTTATTTATTCTCGTACTTTACTGGTTAGGTGGGTAGAATGGCAGGTCAATTTGCAAAGCCAAGATCTGATCCATTTGAAGAGAAGGATGGCGTGAAGCTGCCAAGTTACAGGGGAGACAATGTGAATGGCGATACTTTTGATGAGAAATCAAGAATTCCTGACCCCCATAGGATGATTAGGGCCTATACTCAGTCTGTAGCTACATTGAACCTCCTCAGGGCATTTGCTACTGGAGGTTATGCTGCCATGCAGAGGGTTAACGAGTGGAATCTTGACTTTACTGATCGCAGCGAGCAAGGTGACAGGTATGTCTTCTGCTATGCTATATTTGTTACTTATTAAAAGAAAATGTTTGTCTTTTATTGGTTTTGTAGCCTGAATGTCCTTTTATTATAACTTCAATGACTAAAAATTTTGTGTGCAATACGTTTCCTGAAGGTACCGTGAACTGGCTCACCGAGTTGACGAAACCATGGGCTTCATGACTGCTGCTGGGCTTACAGTTGACCACCCAATCATGACTACAACAGACTTCTGGATATCACATGAGTGCCTTCTCTTGCCTTATGAACAAGCACTTACTAGAGAGGATTCAACTTCTGGCCTTTATTATGACTGCTCCGCTCATATGATTTGGGTTGGGGAACGAACAAGGCAATTGGATGGTGCTCATGTTGAGTTTCTGAGAGGAATTGCCAATCCACTTGGAATCAAGGTACAGTGCACTACCTCTACTGCACTTTTATTTTCTTAGAAGAAAGGAGAGTGGTAAGATATGCCAATTATGAAGGGTCTGATGAATATCTTGTAAGATGGAACGAATAAACCGTAGACTGCCATTTGCATGTGATAAGGAGTTGAAGGGAAAGTTGGAGATTATAAATTCTAAGTGGTGTCTGAAAGATGCATTTGACCGTGCATGGACCTTCGTCTATTCTTTGACCATCCACATGCTGAGATTCAATATTTAGCCTGTGATCAGCGGTACATAGTCTAAAATGTTTGAATACCGGTTACCAAAAAGAGAAAACAAAGAGTTGGACTAATAATTTCTAAAGTTTTAGGTCTTGTTCTATATGAAGTGTGAGTAGATCAAGTTTATGATCCGTATTAATTTATCCAATATATTGTATAAGAGGTAGTGGTAATCTAAATTTGAGAAGAAAATGTCATATCATTGTATTGAATTAATATAACACATGATTTTGAAGAATGGTATCGAGCATTTGAGATGTCCCAAAAAGTAAATTGACTCATATAAATTGGGATGGAGGGAAGCAAATACCGACCAGAGTTAAAAATGTTAAATGCAATGTACAATTATAGTATCCACCTCTTCATTTTCCTAACAAAACAGGTACTGTATCACCAGATTTTAAGTTTTCTTAGTTTCCACTTTCCACGATATTAACTAGCTTGGAGTTGCGACAAAGTTGGTTGACTGATTGATGGAGATACATGCTATATAAGCTAACTTTGTTTCCACATTTGTAGGTGAGTCATAAAATGGATCCAAATGAACTAGTCAAGCTTATTGACATTCTTAACCCTCAAAATAGACCAGGAAGGATTACAGTAATCGCCAGGATGGGAGCTGATAACATGAGAGTAAAGCTTCCCCATCTGATCAGGGCTATTCGTGGAGCTGGTCAAATTGTCACTTGGGTCAGTGATCCAATGCATGGAAATACTACTAAAGCCCCTTGTGGACTCAAAACACGTTCATTTGACTCTATTCGGGTATGATGCTATTCTACTTATTTTATATACTTGTACAAGAACTTGCTTTATGCTCTCGTGGTATGTATGCTATGCTGTATATTTTCACAAAGATTTATCCACCTACCCTGGCAATATAAGGATAGTATTTCTCAACTCTTGAAGTATTCAAGAAACTATAGCAGAAGATCTAAGTAGCATACGGCAAGAAAGTAGTTGATGATAAGATCTAATAAACCCTTAACTAATATAGGAAATATTATGAGCTTATGCTCTATATTCCTACCAACTAGACTATCCTAGTGAATATTTTTTCGCCTTTGCTTATGTGTTGATTGCATATATCTGTGTAGGCTGAGGTTCGAGCATTCTTTGATGTACACGATCAAGAAGGTAGCTATCCTGGTGGTGTGCATCTGGAGATGACAGGTCAGAATGTAACAGAGTGTGTTGGAGGCTCTCGGACAATTACTTACAATGATCTGAGCTCGCGCTACCATACACATTGTGACCCAAGACTCAATGCTTCTCAAGCACTTGAACTTGCCTTTATTATCGCGGAGCGCCTCAGGAAAAGAAGACTGGGACCTAAGTTTGGGTTTTAGAAAACCATCTTACTCCCCTTTCACTAGTATTTGCAGTTTGGCGTCTGTGTGAAGAGGTATAAGCATAGTATGGGAAGATCCAATTTTATAGTAATATGACACTCAAAACATGGAAAATCAGAAATGCCCTTTCTATTCTACAGTGTATGTGTTAAGATAGGACCTCTTGATGTTTAAAGTTTGTATATATAATAAATAAGATCTTCGCAAGTAAAGCGAACTGACTCTGTTTGGTTTGATATATGGAGTAATATTTAGTGGCAGAATAAGTTTTTTTCACTAACAAAATCCAAAAGTTCTTAAATATGCACAAAAAAAAAAATTGTAAATCTTTTAAAGAAAGGGGTTCATCACTTCATCTGAATCCATTTTGGCATTCTAGCTCCACCCCTGCCCAGTGAAAACGATTTTATTTTTAGCCCTCAAATTCGAGATATTTTAACTAAAAAAACCAATACTTTGTTACTGTGGAATGTGCACTGATCCTTCACACAAGTCACAACCCCTAGTAGTTTTAATTTTTTAGAAACATTTTACTCTCTTCGTTTTAAAAAAAATAACTTTCTTTTCTTTTTAGTATGTTTCAAAAGAATGACATATTTTTTTTTTTGTAACAACTTTCCACATGACATATTTAAGACCACAAGATCAAAGGGCAATTTTGTATATTTAACCTAACTTTAATTTAGAATCACAAGATTCAAAAGTCTTCTTCATACTCTTAATTTTCGTGTCAAGTTAAACTAGGTCATTCTTTGTAAAACGGATGAAGTATTATTTTTAAAAACAGTATGTAAACCATTTCTCTAATTTTATTTGTTCAAGGGGGTTAAAAGGTACGTAAGACTTTTACTTTTGAAGTGTCTACCTTATCTATCCCAAATATTAAAAGAACAAAATAATATTCTCTCATGGATCGAGGTCTTCTTTGGTTTAAGAATAAATTCTGGAATAGATGGGAGACCCCTCTAATAATTGCCATTTCTAATTTTTAATGCAATTTAGTATTCCCACTGATCTTTATATAGACTAAATCTGAATTTACATGGGAAAGCTCTATATTAGAAGTCATAATTATTTTGATTTTAAATTTTTTTCCTAATTTTTATGAATTAATTTATAAATTTAGGAGTATATATTAATTAAGTTTTACACAATATATTATAGTTATTTCTTAATTTTTATATAAATTTAAAACAATATTTTGTAATTTAGCTTGACAATCTTATCCTTATCAACAAATGTGACACGTGACCACTGTAGTCTATACTGGCACGTGATCTGTGCTACTTCAGACTTGCAGCCTAGCACCAGATAAGTATACAATTTATTAAATTTATAACTCCATTTTAGGGACGTTAATTTTGTCATACTATTTAATTAATACTCCATTAAACACGTAAAAAGATGGGTTTGTTAAATATTTTTTATGAAAAATTTATAAAATGTTTCAAATATATTTTGTATTATTTTAAGTACATAAATAAGTTAATTATATAAACTATATCATATTTTTTAATTTAGACAAATCAACTTTGATTGATTATGACTTAAGTTTTACCACATATTATTAAAAAAGGGGGTATATATATCAAATGATTAACTTGTAAATTCAAAATTTGAATTTTAAATATTTAATAGAAGCGTTTTCATCATGTGATTGATTGAGTGATAAGTATCGAGTGATCTATATAACAATTTCTGCATCTAACAATTTTAAGAAGTAATTATTTACCGCGTCACTTATAAATACATGACACGTGATAATGATAATATAACTAATATAAATTTATTTTATTTATTAACACAACTTCTATGTTAATTTCAATTATTCTAATGTAAAATGTTTGATTTGTATTTACATAATAATTGAGAATCAGTAATATTATTTTTGAATTTATTGGCATTCAAATGGGAAATGGTCTATATAATGATTGTGAAGATAAGTTTGCGAAATCACTAAACTACAAAATGGGGGCTATCACACAACTTGCCATAGTTGACTGAAAAACCCTTTGAAAAGGAACAAAAAAAAAGATTGTTTTGTATAATAACAGCAATTGTTATAAGCACGATCATGCATCTAATAATAATTATCATTATTATGATATATTTAAATTATAGATTACATTAACCACATAGTTAAAAAAGGAAAAAGGATCAAAATACCTCTTAATTTTAATTTATTATTTAAATTTACCCTTGCCGTTAAATTAAAGTTAATTTTACATCTTGCCGATAAAATAAAGTTAATTTTACCCCTCCTGTTATTAATTTCACCAAATTTATTCCTCATTAGACGGATTGACCCGAATTTACCTCTTTGACATATTTAATGGAGATTTGGGAGAATGGGTAAATGGGTATAGGAGATTTGGAAGAATGGATCGGGTTATTTTAAATGATCGGATTAATGGATTAAAATAAGGAATAGGTTTTATTTTTAAAATTTGGGTTAAATTGGGTCAATCTATCTAATGAGGGATAAATTTGATGAAATTAGTAACAAGAGGGATAAAATTAACTTTATTTTAACGGCGAGGGATAAAATTAACTTTATTTTAACGGCGAGGGATAAAATCAATTTTATTTTAACGACGAAAATAAATTTATACAATAATTCAAAGTTAAAGGATATTTTTGACCCTTTTCCCTAGTTAAAGTTTAATTTAAAGGTTCAAAGTCATGGACTAATTGTTTGTTACTCTAATTAATCTCTAACCGAAGATGTTGATACACAAAGAGTACCCCAAAAAGACACTACGCTTTGCCCCTCCTTCAGAGTAATTACTAATTTTTAAGTATTTTAATTAGTAATACGTCAACTTAGACAATCCAACAAAATATTTTCTTCGTCCAATAATATTTATCTACCTTATGAAATTAACGTTAATTTTATACTTAAATTTTAATTTATTCTTTCTATCAATTACAACTATTTTTTAAAAATATTGTTATTATATTAAAAGATTATATATCTTTCAATCTATAATTTTCTTTTAAAATACGCAAAACCAATAATGAACCAACTATTATAAAACAATGAGAGTAAAACATTTTAGTTACAAATTAATTTGCACCATTATTATTGCTACTCCCTCCATTTTTCCATTTCAAAAACGTAAAGTATTGAAATTTGATTTATTTAAAATTAAAAAATAGTTTGAAAAATTAACTAAGAAACAAAAGTTAAAAGTGGCGATACTGTTTATAGTTTAATCTTTTTAATTAATAACTAAATATACTTTACCTCTTATTTTATTTATTTAATCAATAATTATCATTTTAATTGAAGCTATTCAAAACTTTTCTTTTACCAACATAGAAAAGAAAATAAAAGAAGAAAGAACCTTTTTTAAAATTTATATTTTATACAAACACTAATATTATTATGGATCATATTATTATTATTAATTATAGTCCTATAAGCATTACATTTTACACATTTTTAAAAACATAAAACCAAACGAATATACAGTCGTACAAACCACAACCCCCCCCCCCCCACACTTGCCATTGCTCAGTGCATCAAATCATTATGGTACAATGAACATACGTAGACTTGTCCACACCCAATCCCACCACCCTCTTTTGTTCTTCTTCTTATCTCCCTCTGATATTTTCTCTCTCTCAAACGAGTGTCGAGCATGCAGATTTTGTTGGGTCCCACATAGCAGGAAGCAAGAACCTACGCCCATTAACCCCATGAGCATTATAGCTAGCACCCGTACTCTTATCAACCAGAGTTTGACCCGGATAACCCGGATAAGAACCCGACCCAAACATACCGGTGCAAGCCGAAACAGCCTCCAACGGTGCCGTCGCTGGGCCTTGAAAGTAACCATTGTTAAACGGATTCGTCACGGTTCCCGCCAAAACCGTTGCTACGTTGATGATCATCCCGTCAACGCCGACGTCGCCGTTCGGCGCAACTAAAGGCGGTGTTTGTGGTCCGTAGATAGGCTGATGAAACGGCCACGCACACTGACCGGCGCATTGAATCTCCGAGTTACCAACCCAAGCGTAAGTAAAACGTACTTTACCCCGAGTTGAACCATGGGACCCACATCTACTACAAAATCCTTCCACAAATACATCCTTCGCCGTCAACACTAAGTTCACCGACCTACTCATATAACCACCCTTCGAAGCCAAATACACAATATGTGAATTTTTCAGAGATTTTCCTAAAGAACAATTTTCATCGAGGATTTGTTTTCCTAGGGTAACTGTGGAGGCACCCGTTTTGTATTTCTCAGTAGTTTTCCACCAGGAAGCAGCTGAAGGATTTGGGGCTTTTGGGGAATTTAACGATTGAAGGAAATCAACGATTATAGAACGTTGAGCAGGGGTAAACTTACCGTACCAGATGAGATTAACGGTCACGGTTCCTTTAAGAAGAGCACCGTTGTGGTATTTTAGAACAAGAGGTTGTTCCTTAACCAGAGCAGCCATAGAAGCTCCGAAGAGAGAAGAAGAACACAATAGTAGGAACAATAAGATTGAAGAAACAGTGGCAGAAATGTAATTTGTAGCCATATTGGAGGATTAAAAAGTGTTTAATTAAGCGTATTGGGCAAGGGAGAAAGAAGAGGAACTGAGTAAGCTAGAAGGAAAGCAGAGTGGTATTTATAGTAGGGCTAAAGAGTTAGGAAGAATAGGAGACAGCTGTAGCAAAGGAGATGTCAACATCAGGTATTGCCACGTGGAGAAATGTAATAGGAGGCTGGTGGAAACTAAGGGGAGCCGTACATTGCCAGGCTGGAAGATTCATAGGGTGACGTGGTGGTCTACTCGGAAGACCTTAATGAAGGAGAGTTAGAACACACCCCAGTAAAAGGCATGGTCTAGAGCATGACGTGGCGTTATGGCACTGCATGCAGTGATATTGACGTGTCTCCTATTTTTTTCGTTTGTAATCTTGCTGTTTAAACATGTACCAGAATAGTAAAAAATAAAAAAAATAATTTTTCATCGATAATTTTTTTTTTAAAAAAAATTATGTAACTTTATTTAACAATAATTAATCAAAAATCAAAAATAAATATTCTATATTAGGTGAAGTTACATTAATAATATAAAAGTTTTCTGCACTATGATTGCATTTAACGCAAATCCTAATGGTAAAAAATAGGGAGATTGAAAGCGACTGCACAAAATATTTTCTAAATTGTTCTATATTTGAATTTTGCAAGTGGCAAGAAAACAGGAATATTAATTCTCCAAATCAGATTAACTTTACTTTTAATATCTTATCTGATATTTGCATTGAAGCTGACTTTAAAACCCATTTTCAAGGTGATGCTTTTCAACATAATTTTCTTTATATTTAAAGCTCAAATCTAAAATTTTTAATTAAAGATGAAACAGTTTTATCACTATATTACCAATCATATTGATCCATTTCATTTTTACTTGATCTATGTTATCTTAAATTCTCGGTAAAGAAAAAATATTTATATTATTGAGAAGAAAAAAATAAAATCTAACTTGATATTTTAGACAATGATTATATATTTGAAGTAAAGGCAGGGTGGGGGACATTGAAAAGTAAATGTGGAAAAGTTGAAAAATGGGCAAATTATATGGAAGGTGGCAACATTTGATGGACCACTTCAGTGCAGCGTATATTAGGCTGTGGGAGTTGGTAGCCTATGGACCACTTTATCACCACTGCTCAAATTCAGTGGTGTTATCATTAATAACAAAACAATTTTATACTCGAAAGTCATCTACTTATAATTTTAATTTGTAAATAAAAGAAATTATTTTCTTATTATCAAGACAAAAAAAGTTAGACTCAATTTAATTTCATACATATATTTCAACAAATATTTAGGAAGCACTCTTATTTAGTGTGTTCATCTTATCCTCTTATAATTATATTTGAATCTATAATCAAGCGGTTGCGTTTTTATCTTAAAAAAAAAAAGTTAAAGAAATTATAAAAATCTCATAATGTTAAGGAATAATTATATTATAGTTTTACTCTTTTCAAAATTACTGTAATCTCTTAAAGATTAAGAATTTTGAATATATCACTTAACGTCTCGATACATCACTTTGTTGAAACAGGACAATGATACATCGTTCGACGTTTTGATAGATTATGTCCCCATATATTATCCTTGTTAATATAAGACACACATGTCTCGATACATTGCTCAACACGAAGATACAGCTCGTTCTAATTTATAACCTTTGTGATACAAAGACACACATGTCCTGGTACATCGCGTAATAGTAATGTATCCGGAAATAAGGGAGAGGGTGAAACAAGTAGTGTATTTAAGTAATATTTTCTCTATCTAACTTTGTGTGACATCATTTAACTTGACACGATATTTATAGACGAACCAAATACTTTTTAATTTTGTTTTCGAAAAATTAGTTTATTTCTAAACTATAGAAAAGCAGAAAGCTAACAATTTTTTTAATTAAATTAAAAAAAGAAAGTATGTGACATTGTGGCACAATATATTTGTCATTTTTTTTTGTTGTTGTTGAGAATCAAATAGTGAATGAAAATCTAAAATAGAAATCCCTAAATAAGAGAATAGAGTAGAGTATAAATAGGTGGAATCTGATCCTAATGTTTATTTTGAAATATAAAATCAAAAGATTAGATGCAAAGTGTTTATTTGAGCTTGAGCCTCTCTAATAGAAGGAAAGTTGTGTTGCATTATTTGAGAATGGCCCATTTGTCTCTGATTCCAAGGCCACTCACTATATTCATACATATATATAGCTACTACTTCTCTTTTGTTTTATGTAAAATGTTTCTCTATTTTCCATAAACAAGCCACGTATTCCCTGCCCAATAATATTTGTTCATCACTCTCTTTATTAAATTTATACACTTTTAAAATTTACAAATAAAAATACCTTTATTAAATTTATACACTTTTAAAATTTACAAATAAAAGAGTATTTTTATTTACTAAATCTTTTAAATATAATAAATATAATATATTATATAGAAATAATTATAATTGACGATAATAATAAATTAGGAATAAGATATAAAATTATTAATGAATCCATAAAGTGAATTAGTATTGTTAGACACTCCAAAATAGTACTATTTCCATTTTTAAACTAATCTTGAAAAATTCAAATAATTTAAAGTAAAATCATAAGTATAATCAATTAACTCTCTTAAAATTATCACCTAAAACAAAAGAACTAAAAAGAAAAGGATAAAAAATAATGTCAACAACTCTCTTGAGCTTTGAATAATTCGCATATTTTAAATTATAACAAACGCTCAATACTTCATATATTTTGAAATGGCGGATTGAACGGCGGAAGTATTCACTTTGGCACACAACTAAAGAAAGAATAAATAACTGTATTATTCTTTAAATATATTAAATTTAATAATTTAAAAAATATATTAAATTTTCAATTAGTATTTTAGTAGCAAAAGTATTAGACATAAAAAATAAATTAGCTCTTAATTTTTAAATTAAATAAATATTATTAAAAACTATTTTAACATAATAAAGGGTAAAGATGAACGGGGAGAGTATCATATTGAAACAATAGAATTCATGATTAATTTTTATTTGTTTTATTTGATTACATAATAATTGATTATCTTTTTAAAAATGTTTCAATTTTTTTTTAGAGATAATGCACAAGTATCCTCTCAACTTATGTCCAAAATATCAGAATCACACTTATACTATATTAAGGTCCTATGAACCCCTGAACTTATTTTATTAATAATTTTCTATTCCTTTTCGATCTACGTTGCACCAGCTTGAAAAAAAATCAATCAGCATTGGGCCCAGAAGATAGCGCCACATAGGCCAAAAAGGGATAGAAAATTATTATTCTCTCCGTTTCAAAAAAAATAACCCTATTTCCTTTTTAGTCTATTTTAAAATGAATGACCCCTTTCCTTTTTTTGAAACACTTTAACTTTAATTTTCCACGTGGTATTTTAATATCACAAAATTAAAGGATATTTTGGTATTGATAAAACTTTAATTTAAAACCACAAGATTAAAAGTCTTCTTTCTTTTTTTAAATTTTGTTCCAAGTCAAAGTAGGTCATTCTTTTTTAAATGAAGGGAGAAATAAAATAACTTTAGAGGGATAATAGAACCTTAATATAGTATAAGTGTTCTCTAAAATTTTGACCATATGTTAAGAGGGTACTTATATATTATCCCAAGAATTTATATGCAACATAGCCATAAAAATGCGACAGTTTCTTTTTTTTTTAAAAATACAGACTTAATGTATTTTCATATTATTTTTATTAAAACAATTGTGTCCAATTTAATAAATTGAAGGCTAAGTTAGTGCGCGAAACTTCCAATGCACACAGCACCTTGGGGAGAGGAGCAAAGTATAAAGCATTTTATAATATGGGGAAATATTCGGTAGAGTTCCTACAACAAGCCAAAATTCTCCCTCTTGTCCGAAATTAATTGTTTTCTATTGGCTTAACACAATTTTCAAAAATATTAACACACGAGTAATTTTATTATTTAACTTTTAAATATAAAAAATATAATATCTTAAAATATATAATAGAAAAATAATTATAATTAATAATAAGAATAAATTATTAATAAAATTATCTATTAATTTTATAAAAAAAACAAATAGTATTGAACATCCAAAATAATAATGAATAGGACAAATATTGGACGAAGACAGTATGTATCTATAGGGGCTCTATATTTTTAAAATTTAAAAATGAAAAGTTGGGAAATATCTATTTTTAACTTTTAACTTACTAATGTTTTTCTTTTTTAAACTTTTGTCAAAAACACAAAAATTAAAATAATTTGCAAAAAAAAATTGATCAATTTTTAAGTTAATACGAACAGGTTCTTAATCATTCCTAATTGGTGTTCAACTAAAGTCAAAATCTCATATTTTTAATTACGAAGTGATCAGTCGCCTTTTGTGAACCATAATTTATTTTAATTTTTAAAGTAAGAGTAATGAATTTTGGGGACAACTGGATGAGAATGTGCGAGTTTAATACCCCACGAATTATTATTAAAAAATTAAAATAATCACGTTGTTTAATATAATAAATTGGTAAAAGGAATGACAATATTGGTTTTATCTGATGATTTTATGTCCAACATGATGTTATATATGTATTATATCATGGGACACTTATATTTACTTATTTAATTTTATATGAAATTAATAAAACTATTATGCAAAAATTTAATATTACAGAGTTTATAAAATAATATTTTAAATCTATCGGTTATTAAAACTAAAACTCTATATTATTTTACACACAAGATTACGTGGTAACAAACATTAATATGTAAAAGAAAAATGAATTTTATTCCATCTTATCATTTATTCTTAATAACATAAGCATAAATAATGATCGTAAAAACATATCAAGATCTTTAACATAAATAATGGTGTCTATGAGCCACTCAACATGAACAAAGTAGATAAATATTTAGTTGTGAAGAAGAAGAAGAAGAGGTTTAGAATTTTTGTTGCTTTAAAATGAGAAAAAGTTTCTCTTTTTATAGACAACAAAGAGTAGCGTGCATAAATATTTATTGTGTCTTATTAAAATTGTTATAACTATTTGGAAAAGTTGCAACCAATCGAAAAGGTCATAACTTTTTATAAAAGTCGCAACTCATCATAAAAGTCACAATTCTTTATTAAAATCACAACTTTTCATGAAAGAGAAATGCTAATTTTAAAAATAAATAAATTTAAAAAAAACTTCTAATTTGTGATGGCGCCACGTAGATGGAGCTTTGAAAAACACATAAACGTTATCAGGAGTAAAATTAAGAAAGACATATTTATGTTTGAGTAGCCTCTTTCCCCAAGAAGGTTGGTGTAAGTGGGGGCTTTTTGCTTAGTGGGTTGTTGAGTCTTTGAAACAACTCACTAAATTGTTCCAACATAAAGTCACTGCCGCCCCATTGCGCAGTCGAATCGTACTTGGACGGATGCCTGCAGACCATCCCGCTTCGATTGCCACAAAACGTATAGATTAGATACATATTTATTTTAAGAATACAAATTATATAAAAAATATCTACTTTTTAAATTCTATATAAGTTTAAATATACCAAATAAATTAAAATGAATACTTAACATAAAAAAAATCTGAATGGTTATGAGTTTGGGGTATAGAAGAAGAAACGGAGGAAGATGTGTAGCGTCGGCAAAAGCAGGAGTCAAATGTATCAACGAAGCTAGCTACCTATAGCTTTAAAACTTGAAAGTTTATAGCCTTACCAAATACTACAAAGTAGGCCCAATTTTGGAATTTTAGCCGACTAATAAAGACTTGTCTCCTTACACGTATATGAATTCCCTCAAACCAAAAATATAGAGTTGTATTTTCCAAAGTTTTATATTAGTGGTTCATCTTGTTAAATTAAACAATTAATTTCTGCATCTCATTTTATAAGGCATTATTTCTTTTATCAATCTCAAAAAGAATATTATTTTTTCTATATGATAAATATTTAAAGGTATAATTCTTTTTTTATTCTTGTTGATCTCATTTAATTTTAAAGATAATACTTCATTCGTCCATAATTAATTGTCATGGCTTCTCTTTTTAGAGTCAAAATATAAGAAGTTTGATTAATATTTTATGAAAAAGTTACAATTTTGTAGTACTTTTCGTATAGTTTTTGAATATCTAATTTTTTTAGAAAGAATATCGAATTAACGTAATATAATCTAACTTTATAAATTGATCAAATTGACTTTCAAAAAGTGTAACATAACAAATAAAAATAAATAGGGAGAGTTACTAATACATTTATGAGGAGAGAGAAAAGTAAGTTTACTTTTTTTAAAGACAATTTAATAAACATATCAAAGTCTTCTTTATTTTTTAAGCTTCGTATTCGATCAAATATTATCACATAAAATAAAATAAAGAAGTATTAATTAGATTTCTTAAAAATAATTTTTTTAAAAGAACATTTATATTTATTCATAATCTTATAAAAATAAGAAAATGATCGATGAAAGAGAGGAAGCATAACCTGCCAATATTCTACAGTGGCCGTACGCATGCGTGCTCGCTTGGATTTATTTTACCCACTCCCCACTGCAAACTCTGCAGGTAGGCCACGGATAAAGTGAAACTCAAGATAATATTAATTTTTATTTGTTTAGAAAATTAATTTTTCATTTACTTATTTTTAAAATATTATATCAAATTAAATATTGATAACTAAAGGATGGAGGGAGAACCTCTTCAACATTTAGGATAGTTTAGTATGCTATATAAAATGTTTTGATATGATATTGTGAGATGAATTTAAAATTTTATTTAGAAATATTATTTGATTTTTTTGTGTTATATATTTTCTCATAAGCGTAAAATCTCATAAGTTGTAAATTATTATGACTGTCCCAAATATTTATATAATTTTATTTAATAAGAAAAAGTTTATAAGATCTCATAATATACTATTTCAAAACTATTCTAAAACATAAAATATTTATTGATCAAATTTAAATTTAGTAAGAAAATAAATTTGAATGAAGTAACAGAAAATTTGGATAGTAAATAAATTTGCTAGAAAAGTAATGAACTTGGTGAACATAAATGGTAAAATAAGAAAATTTTATATCAATAAAATAATCGCTATATGAGGTTATAATTGATTTAAAACCTTAATTTTTGCTTACATCTAAAATTAATAAGATAATTTATATAGAAAACTCAAATCATGAATTTTTAAGTATTTAAAACGCTACTTAGGACTTGAAAGCCGTTTGTCCTTAATGTAAAAGAAAATTCAATTTCCAAAGTACAAACCATATATTCAGTCTATTTAGTACTCCAATATACGGTTCATAATTTTGCTTAGTACACTATACGTTTATGTGAATTATTAGTGACGAAAATAATACATCAACAAAAAAAAATTAGAAAAATAATTTATATATATTAATCAAAATAAATTAATTTATATTCTTTATTAAAAACATAACTTCAAAAAAATATCAAATAACTTGAAAAATTCACTATAACTTAATTACATTTTCTATAATCGATAAAGTTCATATTTAATTTAATTTTTTCTCTTTACATTAGAAAATTTCACCATAACTTGATAAAATTTTCTACTTTTGTACGATAAAGAGCTCAGTAGTTAAATGATTACAGAAAAATGACAAAAGAATAAAAGATAGTGGAATCAGATCGGAGTGTTGTCACATTTCTGGGTCACTGTCTTTGTAGAAAAATTCTTCTAAGTTGTTCCGGGAGAAAAATTATATTTACCACATTTAATGGGTTTAATATGAGGTAGATTAGTCTTAAACTAATAGTGATGGAATAAATTTTTTTTTATGTTGTTTGGTTGATATATTTGGAATATTATTTATATCATAGTGATGATTGATGGGATAAATTATTCTAAAATTATTTATTCGAGAGAATTTGTTTTCAATCAAATGATCCCAAGGATTACTTTTATTATTTAATTAAGAGGGGAAACTCATTCTGTCCCTAAATACTTATTCATTTTTTTCTTTTTAGCTATCTCTAATTATATATCTATTTTGATTTTGACAAATTAAGATAGGATAAATTTTTTTACCTACTATATTCTTAATTAATTATTTTAAAAAAAATATAACTCCTTAAAAATATTATATTTTTAATTTATCAACTTTATAATTAATAGAGATAAATGATAAACTGTCAATAATTGTTTTCTTTTATAGGTGTACGAATTCAATTACAAACAAAGAGAGTATTAACTTTAAATTGATGAGTTTAAAAATTAAGAGATAATTCTTTTTAAATCTATTTATTTTTTTATTAAATATTATTTATTGTTTAACATATTTCTCAATCACTAAATGAAAGGATAAAATAGTTATATTATTTTTATTATTTATTGTTGTACTTTTTGAAAATATGTCAAATTTATAGTGAATAACTATTGTTTTGACTGAAGAAATATAAAATAGTCCATATTTTGATTAACATATTACATATATATTATGATCTTCTATAGCTTCAACTTCCTCTTTCTAATTTTATGCAACTTTTAGTTTTTTCCATCTCATTAAATATTTAATAAACAATGTAATTTATTTAAATTAATAAAAGTAAAATATTTTTTCTTTTATATATTATGCATTACTTTTTTAAAATAATAGATGTAGTTAAAAATAATTATCAATTTTGTTCTTTTACTTTTTAAGTTGATGATTGCATTGGAGTATTCTTTTGGGTCAATAATAATTAAAATGGAGCAGACGGATTAATAAGTGGTCATTTCTTTTACTTTTTACTTGTACAATTTTAACTTTGCAACTAATTTTGAAATAAAGATTTTATTATAATATTCGTATTAATTGATGTTTAATTTTAAATATTATAAAATAATTTAGGAAATAAGTAATTAATCAGAAAAAAATAATTATATTTTCTTTTAATATGCTAAAAATAAGTAGAAATGAAAGGAGGTAGAATGGATAATTGCTAAGGCGAATTATGATCTGCTAATAACCACTTCAAAAGCAGGCAAATGATCCATGAACAATGACACGATAAGTCAGTTCCATTTAATTAAATGTTTGGTAAGAAGGAGGAGAATGATTAAAGTTAGTACAGTATTAATTTAAGTGGACATCATAATTAATCTTTATCCATAGCTTAATTGCCACCTAAGTATCTTACTTTGAATCAATAGAGGTCAAGTAGTACTCTTAATGACTTAAATCAAATAGGTTAGTGGAATTCTTTTAATACTTTTCAAATCCATTGAATTAAAAAACTATCAATCACTAATTGCGTAGGCTATGACTTGAGAGGTGTTGGAATTGATGGGTTAAATTGTACACTACTATTAAGTTTATGTGATGTGATTTTAATGTGGATAACTTAAAATCTTATCGTAATAATAATTTGGTGTATAGTTGTGCCAACATAATATAATCTAGACGAATAGTATAACGGTGGAGTGAACAGAGTGCTTAGGCGGGAGTGGAGAGATCGATTTTGGGTTGAAAAGGAGATAATATGTTTTTCCTTTTTTGTACACTCCTCACCTTCTTCAGTGACACATTCACAAACTTATAGCCCGTTTAGCCATAAATTTCTCAAATAATATTTGGAGAAAAATTTGATAAAAAATAATTATTTATATAATTTGATATTATTTGTTAAATATCCTAAATTTTCTTATACTAGTTTTTTCAAGTATTTGGATCAAATCTCATTAGTTGGAATTTTTTAAAAATTGAAATTTGACACCAAATTTTTATCTTCTACAAAAACATCCTTATATACTACTCCCTGCGTCCATAATTGTTTGTCATGTTAAAGTCATGCATACCTCTCAAGAAAAATTTAATACATGTGTAATTTGACTAATATACCCCTATCAAGAATATCAAAAGTCAACCTAACTTTTCAATTGAACTACACTATCATTAAGGGCAAATTTGAAAAAAAGTGCCAAATTATTTCTTGATTATTTAAATTGACAATTAAATTTGTACATTTATGTTTAGTATGCCTGGCAAACAATTGTGGACGGAGGGAGTAGTTAGGAAAAATCCTTTTCGCCGAAAAACATTTGAGAATGTAAAATGATATGTTCACACTTTAAACTAGTTTAGTTTTAGACATTTTTGCCCTTTCACTTAAATATTAAATTTATTATTTTATTATGTTTCCAAGACGTTGAAAATGATTAGTAAAATTAATTATTGATGAATTCATAGTTAAATATGGAAAAGGAACCAAAAAAATTACCAAAAAAACACAATTCTCACACTCTTTCCATTTGAAAATTTTCAAGATCTAAAATAAAAAAATAAAATAAAAGTATAATATATGTGTAGTAATAGTAAAAAAATATATCTCTTTTTCAATTTCAATTTTCCTCCTTTTTACTTATTCTTTTTAGTTTTTTTTTTTCATTTCTTATTTGTTAATGATAAAAAAATTAAAAAGTATAAAAGAGAAGTAAGGTGTAAATTATCTATTTTAATTTATAATTTTTAATCGTGAAAAGATAATTTATATTTAAATTTAAATATTAAAAACTTATATAAAAAAATGAAATTGGCCGAGTTGGCTAAAGAATTACTCTTATTTATTCAAAGGATTTCTTGTTACGCACCGATTTTCTAAAAAAAATTAATGAAAAGAATATATTTTATCCAATTATACTCAAAATTATGTGAGCGAAATATGAAGAAAACTAAAATTACCATCATGTTTCCTCTATTATGTGATTATATTCATATTTTCAATTACATATGAATATATCATACGCAAAAAAGACTCATTAAAATTAATTTTTATTTATTAACATGAACTAGATTTAAGTTTCATCACGTATATATTTTTCTTAATTAGTATTATTTGTTATTTAATTAAAAAATGTTTGCTATTAAATGATATGCTAAAATATTAAGTATACATAGTTGTAGTCACAATATTATTTTTTTTCTTTCAAATTAATATTTGTTTTGAACTGATTAATAATTTTTAAATTAAGTAATTTTATTGCATTTATTATATAAATAAATTTAAATTACCTATTTAAATAATTATTTAAATTATATTTTAAATATTTTTTATATATAATGTAAAATAATTAAATAATAACAATCAAAACTTAAAATACTTTAGAATTGATAAACAACAACACATTAAAAAAATAGTAAAAATCATATGGTTTATAAGTGTCGATCCTATTTAACAACAATCCAAGATAACTACACATTAATGTTGAAAAATTACATATTTGTTAATTATTATGTTTTGAAAAATCAAATTACATATTTAAAGTTTATGTTTGGTTATTATATTTTAAAAAATTAAACTACATATTACAACATGTTTAAAATTATTAAATTACATATTTGATTACTATGTTTTAAGAAAATTAAATTATGTATTTTTATAATGTATCGATGTCTATGAATTCGAAAGTATTTTGAGATTTAATTGTCGTTATTGAAATATTAAAATTCTAATTAAATGAAAATAATTTTTGAAACATATATATCCTAGTTATGTTATACTTTACTTATACACGTTATATATATTGTAAATTAATATATACATAAAAATACATCTATTTTAAAGTATTATAATTGATAAGTAGGTATTGAGTGATTTTTTATTCATTTGTTTTGAAATATCCACTTAATTAATACTATTGGAATGACTGAATTATTTATTTATTGTTAAAATTAGTGAAATAATTTCATTATTTTCTATATATGTTAATTCTGGTGCGGAATGATTATAATATAAAACAAAATAATGAGTTATTCATGACATAGTTTTAAATGTCTTATCATCAATTATTTATAAAAATATCAAAATTTCAATATAATTTTTCTCTCAAAAAGTATCCATTATATAGACTTATCTATTTAGTTGATTATATTTATAATAATTTAATTAATTTTTTTAATCTATGCTTAATTACTATATTTTACAAATTTTGTATTACAAAATAATTAAGTATTAGATAAGATACTCATTTGTAGTTATTATTAATGAGAAATTTAATTGTCTTTTTCAACAAAGAGGTTTATTTTAAACAAAAAAAATAATTTTTCAAAGGCATACGTTGGCACCTTAGGATCGTAATTGAGTTTAAGGGAGGGGTATATGTAGAACATAATTTGCTACGTAATGAAAAAATATTAATGTATAAAAATAAATTACAAAAAATATTTTTATATTAAAGCGTACTTTTTTTTATTAACTAAACAATACTTATTTTTAAAGATAAATTGGATGAACTACACAAAAAAAAAAAAAAAATTCCTTGGCAGCCAAATAGTTAATGTTTAGTAGTTCAAGGAATTTGGAATTAGAAAAAAGTTAATTTTGCTTGGAGGGAAAAGTATTTGAGGAAATAAATGTAAAACTTAAAACAAGAATATTTTAGTCTTTTTACATTGCTGGCCAAATTTTGGCCAAATTTTTCTAGCTATTTAACAGTACTCTACTAGTTATTTGTGTTGTATTACATATTTTTTTACGTGAATACCAAAGTAATGATGAATATGAAAGTGATGATATGGTTATTGATGAAAATAATGAGCAATCGAATCAGGTTTACAAAGTCATGTGATTTGTCTCCTCAATGATTTATGGAATAATGCTTGTTGCACTCATTTCAAACTATCACTTGAGCTAGTGTCATGGACACTCCTTGTTATTTGTTGCAACGAAGATCCAACACTACAACAAAAATGATCATTAGCAGCATTTAATTCTTAATTGCCGCTAAACATGTATTTTTAGAGGCAATTGTCACTCTTTCTATATGTCCCTAAAGTCTTTAGCGACATTAATTTTAATGATAGTTAACTAATACCGGTGAAGACTTTAGCACTCTTTATTAGTGTCAATATTTAATGACGTTAAAAGTTATTTTTGTTGTAGTGCAATTGACTTGTAATGTAAACCTATGATTAGTTTTGATAGTTTTTTAAAATTCATAGGTATAAATAATATTTTTTCTAAAAAAGTGAAATATATATTCCAAATATTATGGCCAAATAAATGGTCAAATTTCATCTAAATTTTCACTCAAATAATACTCCATCCGTTTTAAAAAATAAACTAGTTTGACTTAACACGAAGTTTAAGAAAATAAAAAAGACTTTTAAATCTTGTGGCCATAAATTAAAGTTATGTGAAATGTACAAAAGTGTCTTTAATCTTGTGGCCTTAAACATGCCACATGGAAAATTAAAATCAAAATGTTATAAAAAAAAAGTTTTTCTTTTAAACAAACTATAAAGAAAGGAGATTATTTTTTATGAAACGGAGAGAAGATTTATCAAGAATATTTAAAAAGATTTATAACCAAACACTAAATTGATAGTAATGAAAGGTGCTTGTCATTGGAGAAATTTCTTTTTGTCTTAATAATTTTACCAAACATTAAAAAAAAAACATCTTTTTTTAATGTTTCCTTTCCTACCAAACATATTAGAACTCCCTACTTTTATGTTTACTTATCCACTATAAAAATATTACTTTTATACGCAATATTACTTTGTCCATTGTGTGGTGTTGTATATTTGATTGAATAACCTTTTTTCCTTTGTTACTCGCCCTTACCTCTTCTTTAAATGAGTGATCGATGCACTTTTTAGAGCTATTTGCACCACATTTCCAAGGTAAAATAGAATAATAATAAAAAGAGATTTAGCGTTTAAGATACGCTTAAATTATTAAAAGTATAAGTTTCATATTAAAATTTCTATATATTAAAAAAAAATTATTAAGATGAAAAATTTAATTCATATAGAATGTGATGTGACAATTTTTTTAAAAAAATAAAAAAGAGATTATATGCCACACACCATAATGAGAATATATAATGATAGAGAGAGTTGTGTTTCTTAAACTAATAAGTACTAATAATTTAAATATGAAACTCACACTTTCAATAGTTTATGTATAAAGTACGAAAAAATAATAATTTAGATATATTTTTTTATATTTTGTCTCATAATATAAAGGGATAATTGTACAGAATAGCAAATTAATAATCTAAAATAAATGGAGTAACTACTGTTTGATTTAATTATGCTCCATAGCAAACGTTTTTCGGTCGCCTCTCTCCCTAAATTCTCGCTCGCCACTCTCTCATTCTCGCCTCTCTCGCTTTATAGAATAGAAGTGTATAAATAGCGTTTATGTTTTGTATAAAGCGAGAAAAGATTGTATATACACATGCAAACACATATATTTTTCGTGCTATACACTTAATTATACAATACAAAAACATTTTACTTCGATTCAATTGTATACAAATGCAAATTTTATACAGATATTGCAGCGAAATAGGCCAGCAATTTATACAATTGCAGGGAAATATAATTTTTTCTCGCGTTAAACAACTGAATTGTATAAATTGTGTTTCTGTTTTGTATAAAGCTAGAGAAAATTGCATATACACATGCAATCATCTTCCTATACACTTATAATTATACAATATACTAACATTTTACTTCGATTCAATTGTATACAAATGCAAATTTTATACATATATTACAACGAAATAGGCCAGCGAATTATACAATTGCAGCGAAATAGGACAACGAATTATACAATTGAAGCGAAATAGGTCAGCAAATTATACAATTACAACAAAATAATTATACATGTATAGCAAATTATATATTTATATATTTACTATGGAACACAATTATATAAATTTTGTTATAGCATATAAATATAATTTTTTTTGTTTATTATATGTGAAAGTTGCCCTAATATAAAAAGGATAAATATAAAAAGGATAAAGAAGGGAGTATGACGAGTAAATAAACTAGTGCCAAACATTGTAAAGGTAAAAAAGAATTTCCCCTAAATATTTCATTTTACTTTAAGCATTTATCATGTCTCCTTTTTGCAAATTAAAACAAGGACAATGAAGACACGAGAATTAACAGTAGAAAGCTGCATGAAATGTGTAGATACAAATACAATGCGTCCTATCAATTTTTTTGGATGGTATAATGTTTAATCAAAAAGGCCCACATATAAGATTTTAGATGTATAAAACAACATACATGAATTGAATTTGTACCCAACGACCAATAATGGAGCTTAAGGGGTCTACCTTTAAATTTGCAGTTTGACTCTCTGAATTTCAAATTCTTGAAAATTTAATAGCTTTAATTTGAATTTTATGTGTATAATTAAAAATTAATTAGAAATGTACATAATCAATTTAAAATATATTTTTTTATTATTTGAAGTTGATATATTAAATTTTAAAATGCATAAGCTAACCCTTAGGGGTTGTTTAATTTGGTGATGAAGTTATCTTATGCTTTTTAAAAAGTATAATAGGAAAATGATAAAGGGAAATTTTCACATATAGCCAGTTAAAAATAATTAATTACTTTTCATAGCTATATTTTGATAATTATAATTTGTAGCTATATATTATTTGGAGGAGAGAGGCGAGCGAGACTAGGAGAGAGAGGAGAGAGGAGAGAGAGAGGGGGAAAAGAGTAGGAGAAAGGTGAATTGTATATGTATATTGGTTAGATAATTGTATGTTATACATATGTAATTGTATATATGAAAAGAGAGATTAGGAGAGGGAGGAGAGAGGCGAGCGAGACTAGGAGAGAGAGGAGAGAGGTGAGCGAGAGTGGGCAGAGAATGGGAGAAAGATGAATTGTATATGTATATAATTGTATATAATTGTATATTATACATATACATTTGCATAAATGACAAGCGAGATTGGGAGAGGGAGGAGAGAGGCGAGCGAGAGGGCAGAGACTGGGAGAGAGGTGAATTGTATATGTATATAGGCTAAAAAATTATATATTATACATATTTATTTGTATATCCTGGCGAATTATATGTATACAAACATGACTATATACAAACTTGAAGTCACCCCACGTAATTAATGTATAATGTTCGTTGCGAGTGATAATTATAGCAAACTATAGTTGTGATGAGTAATTAAATAGTATAAGTTTACTTATCTGCGTAATTTTCTCTTATAATTAATGATAAAGATAAATTAGGAATTATGTATGAAATTTTTAATAATTTCATAAACTAGACAAATATTATTAGATATATCAAAATAATATATTGGATAAGTATTATTGCACGGAGAGAATATTTATGTTTTTGTAAAAGCTTATATATATGAGGCGTGTCACTCGTTTTAAATGTATGTTGGAACTACGCGAATAGTCAGAGGTAGAGCCCACCAATTAGGCATCAATCTTAATGCCACAAAACTACAAATTTATGCACATTTCCCTTTCACAATTGACCCATTTTCATCAAATTTATATTGGCAAAGATAGCTGTTTATTAGTAGTTCTACAAGTTATTTTACTTTAAATTCTATATATTCCTAAATTGTTTTTGACACAAAGAATATATAGTTGCTTGATGATACAAAAATAATGGAATGACATAATCAATAGCTTAATTACGATAAAGTTGTCTTGGACTAGACCTATTTATTATTTATATGGTTTTGAGTTATGAATTCATTGAAAAATCTCAATGGAAGTTCATGCTTTCTAATTAGTTTGTCTATAGACGGACTAGGGTGGGGTGCACGTACACTTACGTATATTTATCTTGAAAAATTAATAAAAATTAAGATATAAATTACAATTAACAATACATCTACGAGGAGCATATGAGTGATGTGTTAGGACCGAAATAAGCAGGTATAAACGCGGAAGCTAGCAAAGCGAACTTCGAAAGACAATGAGAAATAAATCAAAAGACACAAAGATTTAACGTGGTTCGGTTAATCAACCTACGTTCACAAATGAGATGAGCAATCCACTATAAATATGAGAGTACAAAATACAGAGAGAAACAACCTCAACCAATTCACTCGGAATAAATGGGAGGTTCACACAAGTGATAACGTATCAAGCTTCTGACCCAGAAATTCTCCCCCTCACCAAAACTCTCAAAGCCCTTAAGACTACATTGTGAATGCTGATTAAGTTAGAAGAAACATGCCTCTATTTATAGAGTCCTAAACTTTTTCCTACCAGAAAAAGGACTAGCCAATCCAAAACTTTTTTCTAAAAGAAAAATCTATTTATGGTAAGCAATCAGGACAAATAAAACCCAATATGATGTTGTGCTACTGGTACAAGCCAAACGAAGCATCCCCGAGACATGGGTTTTAATCCAGCTAGACCCTTATTTTCATTATTTTTATTTTAAGTTTATGTTAGAGCTCATATTTAAGCTAAGATAATATTAATGCATCCGAAGTCTTTATATCCTAGTTAGGTGAAATACTTCATCATTCATTTCATTGTCTATTTGAGCTTTGCACAACAATAAAGTGATTTTAATAATGATGAAAAGGAAGTAACCCGTGTGAAATTGATGTATCACAGAATTTAAGATATGTTATTTTTCGTCCCTCCTTGCCTCAAATTCAGAAATTGTACGGATGGTAAAACATAAAATTATTAATATGTCTTACATTTTTCAATTATTATTAAATTAAATTATAATTACGTTATTTTTTATTTTACCCCGCGATTAACATGAATTCTTGAAGTTTAAACAAAATTTTAAAGATTTAATATTTTTTTCAAGAAGCTGACTAATATGGACAAAGAAAAAAAAAATAAAGTTCATAATTTTTTTAGTAATTTTTTAATTATCATATAAAATAAAAAATGTCTATCTACATGGTCTTTAGGGATACATGTCAAATGGATTTGCAATTTCCATATCAAAGTGGAGGTATTATTCAATCGAATAAGAATTCTTTGCAATTAAATATATCGTCTCTTCCCTTTTCTCATAAATATTTTTCACATACAAAAAGTTAATTCCGTATTACTATTATCAGTGGTCCAATTATGACACAAGGGGTTGGTGTGGCCTAGACCTAGACACTATATTAAGTTCTTTGTATGTGGCCTGTAACACCTACTGGATATCTGAAAATTGTATTGGACAATATATTCTATACATAAATATCTACATAGCAGTAAAATTTGGACAATAACGCACAGTTATAATTCCTAAAGTAGCATTGCCCCTTCTTGTAACAATTTCATATTAAGTAAAAACAAAATCATCCAAGACCTATCACAAAGGATAAATAAGATAAATATTAGAAATGAAATGACATGACGAGTCAATTTAATGTTACTTGCTGGAGTAGTGCAAATTTAAGTGATCATAAAGAAAACCAAAAAATGACATATCACTTTAATTTATTGAAGGTACGTATGAACTGATCGACCTATCTAAAAGTTTTACTCATTTGAATTAAAGACGTAATTTAAATTGATACATGAAAATTCTGTCTTAATTTTTATATCATTTTTTGATGTATTATAAGTAGTTCAAATTGATACATTATGAACCATTATTTAGAGTGTGTTTGGTACGAAAATGTTTTTCAATTTTTCTCATGTTTGGTTGGGACAAAAGTTTTGGAAAATATTTTCCAAATCAACTCATTTTCCTCAAAATTAAGGAAAATGACTTCCCTTAAAAAATTAAGGAAAACATTTTTCAAAACTCTCCTACAATTTCAAATTACTTTTTTTTTGGGAAAAAAAATCAATTTTAAAAATATATTTTCAATTTTAAAATTTTATTTTTTCACCCGATCCCTGACCCTACCCCCCACCACCGACCCCCCAATCCCCACCCCCTCCCCAAAAAATTAATTTTGCTTTTTAAAAATATTTTCAATTTCAAATTTTTATTTTTAAACTCCTACCCCCCTCCGGCCAGCCCCCCTACGCACCCCCTACCAGCACCCCACCCACCCCCAATCCCAAAAAAAATAATTTTATTTTTTAAAAAATAATATCAACTTCGATTTTTTATTTTTTCACTCCTACCCCCTCCCCCTGCCCCCCCCCCCCCCACCCCCCACTACCATCACAAAAAAATTATTTTTAAAAAATATTTTCAATTTTATAAATTATTTTCTACTCTAGTAAAAATGAAAGATATCTCTCAAAAACATTTTTCATTCATAAATCAAACACTAAAAATCATTTTCGGAAAATATTTTCTACTCACCAACCAAACATGAGAAAATAAGTCCAAAATTTACTTGTTTTCCAGGAAAACATTTTTTAGGAAAACATTTTCCATGGAAAACATTTTCCTTCATACCAAACACACCCTTAAGCCGTCTTGACTCAAATTCATCGCATCCCAACTAGTTTTTGGGTAGAATTGGATTGCTTATGCACCCAAATTTAATTGCATTAATTTCCAGCGTTACATATGATAAATTTTAGAGAAATCATAATCCTTAGATTCAAAGAAAAAATCATGACAATATTTAATGGAAATTAAAAGCTATTAATGAAACAACCAGCAATGAAAAAGAAAAAAAAATAAGAATTTGTATATGCAATAGAGATAAGAGAGTTGCAAGTTGCAGTGAGAGAATAATGTTGGCAATTTCTTAACAAACACTATTGAAAATGATACAAATTTTGTCACCAAATGTACTAAAAATTCTTGGATTAGTACTAAGTAGGCCTACCTTCCTTTAATGTTTTTGTTACATTTGAACCAAATATTATTAACTTAAATTATACAACTGGAGCTGTTATCACGTTATTATCAAACGTATTATTTTGAAACATATAATAATATACTATAAAGTTGCTAACTCTATATATGCATGATAATGCTACTTCTAAATGATTCGTTTATACTAACCAAGTCACTCTCTGACCGACGTCTTATGGTAAATACTAATTAATTAAAACATTATCATATGAATCTAATTATTATATTATGGTGATAAATAAATGAAAAGGACAAGCAAAGAAGACTTAAAATCATGATTGAAACAAGTCCTTTTCCATCCAAGAGCTAATAATGAATTCAACAATATTAAAATTTAATATAGCTTTCTAGAGGATATATAGTTGGTAGATGACATAACACTGAGTTGCCTTCAGAATTATTGATATGCTAAAGTGATCATTTGAATCAAATATTACTGATAAGTATTGTGTTGAAGTGCTAAGTACTCATTTATGTTTTATCAGAAATCTCGAGTTTCTATTTATATGAAATCGTTTTTGTTAGAATTTTGTTTTTTTAAAAAAATAAAAATAATTCAAATATTAGGTCATGTGTTAGAATCGTATCATTAGGATATGGTGCCATAAACCACAGAATGACAATTGACAAAGAAAATAAAATTAATTATAAGTTAGGCACCTCAAGATTTTGTTTGAATTTCCTTTCTTTGTTCTGATTTTATACAATAATTGTGTTTTTCTTAAGAAAAATAGTTTGTTGTTGAAAAAATATTATTTGATAGAAAATAACTTATTTATATCTTTCCTTTTCTTGGATGAAAATTTTAGAACTTCTATATACATGATATATTTTTACTTTTCACACATAAAACAGAAACATCCATGATGTAATGGTTAACAGAGTCTTATTCAGAGATCATAGAGATTTTCTCTCATTAGTTTTATGCCTTTTCTCTCATGTGTAGGTCAATCGACCAAATCATATTAAGATTATGGAGTTCGAAGTCTAAAAGGTACAAAATATTAATAAAAATTCCAAAACGGTATATAAAATTTTATATTAATCAAAACGGCAAAATCGCTGCATCAACAGCGATTTACTCCACCGGAAAAAGCAAAATCGCTGTCTGTGCAGCGATTTTGCAAATGTCTTTTTTTTTAAAAAAATCGCTGCCTAGGCAGCGATTTATATAAAAAAAATTTTAATTTTTTTTTTTCGTAAATCGCTGCCTAGGCAGCGATTTACCCAAAAATTTTTTTTTTTTTTTTTAAAAATTTTATTTAAATTTTGTTTAAATTATTATTATTTTTAAATTTTATTTCTTATTGTTTGCTTCTTTTTTTTTAAACAAAAAGTTTAGATAAAAAAATAATTATTTTTTAAAATCAAATCTTTGCCAAGGCAGCGATTTTTAATTAAATTTTTTATTTATTTTTAAAATCAAATCGAAAAAAAAATTAATTTTAAATCGTTACCTTGGCAGCGATTTGATTTTTTTAAAAAAAATTTAATTAATTAAAGGCAGCTATTTTATTTAAAAAAGAAAAAAAATTGTTTTAAACTAAAAAAAGAAGCAAAAAAAAAACAAATTTAAACAAGTCGCTGCCTCAGCAGCGACATTTAAAAAAAATTATAAAAAAAGTTTTTTTAAATGTCGCTGCTGAGGCAGCGACTTGTTTAATGTTTTTTTTTTTTTTTTGCTTCTTTTTTTTTATTAAAAGTTTAAAACAACAATTTTTTTTTAAAAATAAAATAGCTTCCTTTAATTAATTTATTTATTTTTAAAAAAATCAAATTGCTGCCAAGGCAACGATTTAAAATCATTTTTTTTTTCCGATTTGATTTTAAAAAATAAATAAAAAATTTAATTAAAAATCGCTGCCTTGGCAAAGATTTGATTTTAAAAAATAATTATTTTTTTATTTAAACTTTTTGTTTAAAAAAAAAAGCAAAAAAAAAAAATAAAATTTAAAAATAATAATAATTTAAACAAAATTTAAATAAAAATTTGGGTAAATCGCTGCCAAAGGCAGCGATTTTTAAAAAAAAAAAATTATTTATTTTTTTTTTTTTTAAATCGCTGCCTAGGCAGCGATTTATGAATTTTTTTTTTTTTTTTAAATCGCTGCCTTGGCAGCGATTTACCAAAAAAAAAAAAAAAAATTTAAAGCAGCGATTTAAAAAAAAAGAAGACATTTTGCAAAATCGCTGCACAGGCAGTGATTTTGCTTTTTCCGGTGGAGTAAATCGCTGCTGATGCAGCAATTTTGCCGTTTTGGTTAATATAAAATTTTATATACCGTTTTGGAATTTTTGTTAATATTTTGTACCTTTTAGGCTCCGAACTCTAAGATTATGCATTTTAAGCATCTCTTTTCTTTTATGATGATCTGATTTATCATCGTTGAAGGTTTGTAATCATTAGTTTTTGCATTACGTCTTATTAATTATATCGATACCACTAGTTCATTTTATATAATAACATATTCAGTATGATCTCATAAATAGAGTTTGAAGAAAATAATATTTATGTAGATCTTATTCTATTCTTATCAAATAGACATGCTTCTAATAGATCATTATCTCAAACGAAATATTGATAAAGTAAAAATATGAAAATAAAATAACATCAAACTAACAAAATATAAAACAAATAAGACAACAAAAAGTATTATTCAAAGATCACGAGGCGATTACAAAATAAACCTAACCATGCATCTTCATGCGGTGTGAAGAAAAACATGTTATATTTATTTGTTAGGCACCTAAATGCAATTTTTTTCTATCAACTATTCGTCAAGAATTATGTTTCTCAATAATTATTTCTTCAAAAGTCATAACTCAGTTTGGTATTCAATCATTTTTCTGTCTTATCCATGTTATTCACGGAGTCAGTTTTGATAAATATTAATATTCTTAGCCTCATGATTATTTACCACTTCTATTCAGCTACTATTAATTATTATTTTTGTTCTTGTATTACCTTTTTATACTATTTGTATTTAGATTTCAATCGTCTAGGGGTGTCTATTTAGATTAAATTGAAAAATCAAATCAAATTAAATCAAGCCAAATTTTAATTTGGATTGATTTTTTAGATTCTTGATTTGATTTTAAATTTATAATTTACTTTGTTTGGTTTCAAATTTAGAAAAATGAAAAACCAAAAAAATCGAATTATATATATATAGAATTAAATTGAAGTTAACCAATTTTGTCCCTTTTTAGTTATTTTCATTATGATTTAGTTTATTTTCTTATGTTTGGACATCTATAATTGATATACTTTTAAGTATTATGTTTTACGTTTTACTTGTGATTTATTTTAAAAAGTATATTTAAGAAATTCAGTATATATATATATATAGTATATTTAAGAAATTCAGTATATATATATATATATATAATTGTTTTAAAATTGCAAATATAACTTTGTTATGTTTCTTATTATTCACATAACCGATTAGCCAGACCGAAAAAGCCAAACAAAAAAGAGAAAAATCAAACCAAACCAAATTTATTTTGATTCGAATTTGGTTATACTTCTTCAAAACCAAAAACCAAAAATCTAGACCGAATAATATAAAACCGAATCGAAAAATCGAATGCACACCCCTACAATCACCCGTGACCAAGTAATTATAAATTGCCGTTCATAGTTCATACACCTGTAATTTTTTCAGAGAATTATTGTCGTTTTTACCTGAAATGTTTTTCTTTCTAATAATAATTGATTATTGATGTGAGTATGTAATTACTTCAATACTTAGTTATTAAAAAAGTCATATTTTGTTATTCGATTATAAGACAGTAACAACTCAAATTAGTTATAACGATCGTAAAGTTAAAATTTGATCTCCAACTATTATTCCTCGAAGTAAATTCTACATGACATAATTTATATTTATCATGATCCGGATAAAAATTTCCTAAATTCAAAGTATTCAACTCACGTTAACGAACATTTATGGCCATAAAGCCCATATCTAGCTAGATTAGCTTCTTTTTGAGTGTGTGTCTCTTCAAGTAATGCATGTAACAAGGTAAGGGTAGTATACCGAGCCCTATGTCATTATTCTGTCATCTTCATATTTTTATCGTGAAACAATTAACTCAAATATTAATTATCAAATTAAATTAGTACATAAATATTCTTAACATAATGTGATATGAAATGATATTACACTTTTTATGTAGTTTCTCAATTATTATTTTTTTGCTATTAATTATTCATATTGATCTGTCACTGATCATGACCACATAGACTATATAGATAGATATTGAACAATAAATGTTACTTGCAGGAGTATGCAAATTGCAATGATCCTTCACAAGCTTAACTGTAAACTAAGCCATCCTAATAATGTTGATAATGAAGTCACACGTGTGAAAATGACATATCATATAGTTTTAGACAAATTTATATCTTTCTTTCTAATCTTAAATTCAATAATTTGTACTTTGGTTAACATAAATATAATTGGGAGGCCATTTAAAATAGACCCTCCAAAGAAACCAAAACAAACTCATGGGTCGACTTGACCTAGTCATTATATACACGTGTCATGGAGAAAAGCCTCAATACTTGAAAATGTCATGGATGATATTTATTTATCACTCTCTCTATTCGGAACAAAATTAAAATAAAAAATCTACTATATTAATTTTTTTTTTTTAAAAGAAAAATAAACAAGAAGAACCACCAATAAAAAAATTGAAAAAAATCGGAATCCTTCCTATCACCATTCACCATACAGTCTGAAATGACAAATTCGAAAGTAAAAGATAAAATTTTATAGTTGAACAATAAAAATTCAATGCTTATTCTATTTTAGCTTCGACTTATAAGAAATATCAGTTAGCTAGAAGTTTTTCAATAACAAATGATAAATTACATTAGCTAATTCTATTTTTTCTAGTAGTACATCGATTAGATCATGTAATTTATTAGTATGATGATTTGGTGATAAATTGATGCAAAAATATGCGTTAGTTGTCCATGATTGAGTAGTAAATTTTTGTATGTAAAAAACACATGTCATGCTATTTATACTAGTAAGCAATATAATAGACCATAGTCATTAGGGAAATTATTCAAAGGAAGGAGAGAGGTTTTTCAATTAATGCCTAATTCTTGGCTAGTAAGTCCACTTCCCTTCCATTATTTGTTCATTGGAATGTATGTCATCCAATCCAAATACAATAAACAACTACAGCTATCCTGTTATTTTCACACATAAATTAAGTTGTGATTATGGCAAAACTACTAATTTTATTTACCACACCATTTTCTGGTATGGCAAGTAATACCATGATTTTATAATAAGAAAGTAGTAAAATGTATATAAGTTCTTTGCGAAAATTTTTTTGTTTTCAAGAAGTCATCGATCTCTTGTAGTTGTAGGCAGACATTAGATGAGAGAAACCATCCAACTTGTCATTAGATAGTCTAATTGTGAGTGTTCTGTTATTAATATAAATCGATTTACCGCGAGTTTTATGGTTTAATTATACATCATTGAATAATACATATATGTTCACATATACAAAAATAGACGTAAAAACTTACTGACTGAATAATGAATTTCATTTTTCTCAAACTTGTTATCATTATAATTGTTTCCCCTTTCTCATTAGTCATTTGTAACTTTTGCTTTTTTGGATAGTATTCCTCTCTATTAATTACTAGTATAATTGTTTAAAAAGAAAAATACTTATTTATATCATTTTTCTTTTATTGATTTGATTCTTCCAATCAATACATTATAAATCAATTTAATTGACTTTAAGTATCACAAAATGACAAGAACATAATATGTGAAATAGAACAAAGTTTTATGGACAGAATTCTACCAAGCTCCAATCATGAATTCCACACACCATATATAAAGAAAAAGACACGAAGATAACAAAACATCGTTTCCCTTTCTAATTCCTTTGGTGAACACATATAGTCAATAATTCCCACGGCATTATTGTTTCATTATTACGAAATACAACTATATAGTTTTAAAATCGTTTGGCTGATTAGGGTAACGTTGCATACAAAACACAAAATGGAGATAAAGTACCATTTTTTCCATGTGATAATTAATTAGATTTTATTAAATTCATTATGTTGTCGATAATTTATTTTCTGTATTATGATTCTTTCTCAATTAGATGAAGCAAATAGAGAAGTTTCAATCAATCAATGGAGAAACTAAGACTTTCAACAGTACAATAAAAAAGACTAGTCGAAAAACAAATATTGACCCAATCATGAATTAATTTAGACCCTTCAATATATATTATCCTGATAATATATTGATCAACCCTAATCTTTGACTAATTAAGACTAGTCAATTATTTAGATGCATGCAATTCACGATTCTTGAGTACCCGTGATTAACTTCTTATTACGAACTCAATTATATGAAACAAACTACAAAGTTGCTTAGCATGTAATTAACAAAATTATTTTATGTTAAGATGAAAAATTCAAATTATATTCGTTACCTAAGTCCTAACTCCTAATCTACCATTTTTATAACTCATACTAATACAAATAATTGAGATTCTATTCAACCGTGACAAAATTGTGAAGCTGCTCAGAATTTTTTTAAGAATATTTTTTCACTCGTGAATTTAATTTATCAAGAATCATATTCGATTTGCCGTCATGGTTTTATTAGTACTCTTATGATTATGATCAATTAATATTTCAGTAATTTACATGAAATATTGTTGTGCTTTTATTTTGTTTTCAATAAAAAAAATTGAATATGTAAAGTTTTAAATATATAAAAGTGAGGTAGATGATGATTGATCACAGTGCCCGCTCTTGCCTATAAATTTTAGCGCCAATTCCTTAGGCCCCCATTTGGGGCCTCAGTTTTCTACAAATAATAAATTGTTTAAGTTTTTCATGAAAAAGATTAATTATTTATAATAAAAAATAATTATATTATTATTATTATTATTATTATTATTATTATTATCTTCTTAACCCCATTAAAATAAAATAGAAGAAATCAAGAAAATATTGATTTGGATTCTTACATTTTCTTCGCTAATACTTACATTATTTATCCCTTTTAACTCTTTTTGCCCTTTATTTTTTTATTCCTTTGTAACATTTCATATTAAAGTAGGGTATATCACGTATAAACCTTTTGAATCATATTCTATGATTCTAACTCTTATCGTTATTTAAAGTGTTACAACTTATTACTTGTAAAATTATGTTATCAATTCATGTAATAATTCTCTCAACAAAATGATATTTTTCATTGTTAAATTGATAAAATCTTACCTAAAAACAATAATTAAAAGAGTATTTGAAAAAATCATTTATGAAAAAGGATATTAACTAATAATTTACATTCTAATATATTTTAAAAAAATTACAGAAAGAATTTATTTAAATTTAAGGCCTCTAATTATAATTTCGCTTTAGACCTCGAATTATGTTAAGCCGCTGATCAGCATCATCAGCATCAACCTAACTTCACAAAACCGGAGAAAAAATAAATAATTATACAGCCTCTTTAACATGAAAAACATTTAGGCTAAGTAGAATTATGAAAATTAATTAAGTTGGCTATACGTGGGATGAGAATAGTAATATGTTTTCTTTTTTTTTTTAAAAAAAAAAAGATAACCAAAAAAAATTAAAAAAGAGTATAGAAAAGACCATTGGGAAAAAGAAGAAGTAGAAGATAGCAATTGTTATTAATAAATGGGAAACTTACATAAATATACTATAATAAAAAAATATTTATCATTTATAGCAATAATATTTTTTTCCACTTGATCACTTTTAATTCATTTATAATACAAGTTTAATACATATTACAATAAACAATGTATTATTCACATATAATACAAGTTTTAATGATAGATAATACATTTATAACACATTTTAATTCACTTATAATACAATGTGTCAAATTCTTACTAAACAAACATTATATATTTCAAACAACAATTATAATTCATATATATTGTATACATAATTCACTTTTAATTCATATTGCAGAGTTAACATAGTATTGCTATAAATAATAATAAATAAAAAATATCGCTAAAATTAGTAATTATTTATTATAATATACTAATTCATGTAATTTTTCTTTAATAAATGTTAGCAGTGTACGTATAAGGTCAACGAACGTAATCAAGGCTCAACTCTATGGCCCAAGAAACCCATTTCAATTGTGTGAAGAAAGCCCAATAAATTTGGGTCAACGGCCTAATTGATTACTTTATTAAAGGGCAACTTTCACATATAGCAAATAAAAAATTTATATTTGTATGCTATAGTAAAGTTTGCATAATTGCGCTCCATAGCAAACATAGAAACTGTATAATTCGCTATACATATACAGTTGAAGCAAATTGTATAAAACGAAGTGTATAAAAGGAGAAAGAGAAAGACACTTGGGCAGAGAACTGTATAAAAACGAAGTGTATAAAACGAATTGTATGATTATAAGTGTATAGAACGATTATATACAATTTAAATTTGTATAAAATGAGAAAGAGAGAAAGACAAAAGATACTTGGCAGGGAATATACAATTGAATCGAATTGTATAAAACTAGAAAGAGAGAAATTAGATACAATTTGAAATTTGTATAAAACGAGAAAGAGAGAAAGACAAAAGAAACTGGGTAGGGGAGTATTTTTATTGTATAATTATAAGTGTATAAGATGAAAATATATGTACTTGCATGTGTATATACAATTTTCTCACGCTTTATACAAACAAAAACGCAACTTATACAATTCGCTTCTGTTTGTATAAGTGAGAAAGGCGAGGGTGACGAGCGAGATCTGAAAGAGGGGAGAGAAGGGAACAAAAGTATATGTATTTATACAATTTTCTCTGCTTTATACAATTCGAAACAATTTTATACACTTGTGTTTGTATAAAAAGTGAGGAAGCGAGGGAGAGATTGGAGGAGAGTGGCGAGCGAGATATTGGGAGAGAGGCGCCTGGCAATTCTTTTCAAACGTTTGCTATGGAGCACAATTAAATCAAAACGTAGCTACTCTATTTATTTTAGGTTATTAGTTTGCTATTATATACAATTATCCCTATATTAAATGGTCAAGATAATTTAAAGGCCCAACTTCATGGCCCAAGGAGAACCAAGTTCATTTGGGCCGAAAAGGGCCTCAATTTTACTCAAAACAAATATGGGCAACTTTCACATATAGCAAATAAAAAATTCATATTTGTATGCTATAGCAAAGTTTGCATAATTGCGCTTCATAGCAAACATAGAAACTGTATAATTCGCTATACATATACAGTTGAAGCAAATTGTATAAAACGAAGTGTATAAAAGGAGAAAGAGAAAGACACTTGGGCAGAGAACTGTATAAAAACGAAGTGTATAAAACGAATTGTATGATTATAAGTGTATAGAACGATTATATACAATTTGAATTTGTATAAAATGAGAAAGAGAGAAAGACAAAAGATACTTGGCAGGGAATATACAATTGAATCGAATTGTATAAAACTAGAAAGAGAGAAATTAGATACAATTTGAAGTTTGTATAAAACGAGAAAGAGAGAAAGACAAAAGAAACTGGGCAGGGAAGTATTTTTATTGTATAATTATAAGTGTATAAGACGAAAATATATGTACTTGCATGTGTATATACAATTTTCTCACGCTTTATACAAACAAAAACGCAACTTATACAATTCGCTTCTGTTTGTATAAGTGAGAAAGGCGAGGGTGACGAGCGAGATATGGGAGAGTGGCGAGCAAGATCTGGAAGAGGGGAGAGAGAGGAACAAAAATATAGGTATTTATACAATTTCCTCTGCTTTATACAATTCGAAATAATTTTTATACACTTGTGTTTGTATAAAAAGTGAGGAAGCGAGGGAGAGATTGGAGGAGAGTGGCGAGCGAGATATTGGGAGAGAGGCGCCTGACAATTTTTTTCAAACGTTTGCTATGGAGCACAATTAAATCAAAATGTAGCTACTCTATTTATTTTAGGTTATTAGTTTCCTATTATATATAATTATCCCAACAAATAAATGTGACAAATCATAGACACCTACTTCGACTAATGTGGTAATTTAGTTTTGAGTATTTACAATAAGCCTATTTTTCACAAATTAATTCATAATTAGAATTAATAAAAAAAAACAAAAGAAAAGATAGCATGGCAGGTAACTAAGAGAGACGGGTATAATTTTTGTTGAATCGACATTCACCTCAATCATTTTCCAAATGTTGACAGACAACTCCTCCTTTGTTAGACGTAGTGGCTTACGCATATTTCACAATAGTTGATTCCGAATTCTATAATAAATAATTAAAAATGTGCACATGACAGAAGGCCGTTTGTCTACTATGAGAGTATAAAAATGTCAAATATTTGGTGCCATAAACATTGAATTCCCTTGATAGAAATGGGTTGGAGAGGAATATTGGGTTTTGAGTATGGGATTGTTCAAGCACCCTTGGGACCTGATATCTCAACTCCACAACTTGTTGCTGCTGTTGCTAATGCTGGTGCTATTGGTTTTCTCAGAGTCCCTGATTGGGTAGATATCTATTATTCTCTGACTTATTACTGCTAATATTGTCTGCTCATGCATCTAAGAAAAAGCTTGGCTTGTTTTCTTATATATTGACCAATGATCATCTTGATTTATTGATCTGAGATTTGTCATAATAAAACCCTTCAAATGTCGAGAATTTACCCAAATTTCAGATGGTTTTATGTTTTTTCTACTAGCTATATTTCCTTTTTAATTTGTCACTGTACAGAAGTTGAGAGCTTCATTTTAATCCCCTATTCTTACAAGCCCCCAGAATTAAAGAAATATAAGCACAAGAATAAGTTTGTTGTTTTTACAGGTCAACATCTTTGGTTAGACTCGGAATTATCCGCTCATAGCATGCTGGAAGTGTCTGATTATAGTAAAATTCGCTGCTGAAACTATAGACTAGTCCGTAGGGGTGTAGCTATGTTATAGTTAGGGTGTGAAATTGACCCCTTTCGGAAAATAATACCATATATATATTAGTAAAATGATATATGAAATGATTAAATAACATATTTTAGATATCCTAGATAAAACAAGGTGTTGTAGACGCCTTGAAAGAGCCACTGTTTTCACTTTTTTTGGACACCCTCTTTGGGCACCCCACGTGTTCGAATCTCATTAGCAACCCTTTTTATTTTAGTTTTCACTTTTTTTTGGACACCCTCCATGAAAAGCCACTGATAGTCCTCTAGAAGGGCAGTGGAGTCTAACAGTGTAACTTTTTTTTTTGTGTGTGGCAGGAAGATCCTGATTATGTGAGAGAGCTCATAAGAAAGACTAGAACCTTGACTAACAAGCCATTTGGGATAGGTGTTATTCTGGCATTTCCTCACAAGGAAAATGTAAAAGCTATACTGGATGAGAAGGTTGCAGTATTGCAGCTTTATTGGGGCGAATGTTCAAAGGAGTTGGTTCTTGAAGCTCATAAAGCTGGGGTCAAAGTAGTACCACAAGTAAGTTTTCAACACCACTCTTTTCACATTTTCAAAAATTCACTATTTGTCATTGGAATCACATGTATCATTAACCTGTCGCATTACATGATGTTGGATCATTTTGTAAATTTATTTAGCTGGATTAGAGTGGGGGTTTGCTTTAAATTGCTCTATACTGCTCATGAACTTCTATTCTTCTTGTTCTAGTAGAGTTCATCAATGAAGATGATTATTCACCAGAATGATACACAAATTCCTTGAAATGAGCAGCGTACAAGATACTCCTGTTTTTATCATGAGTTATTTCTTTCTTGCAAGTTAAATTTTTAAGGTTTAAGAATTCACAATTACTCATATAATGGTGTTTGCATATATTGAAAATCTATATTGACTGATTTCTTTTAGTGTTGGTTTGAGATGAATTTAAATGGAGACACATGATCATTGAGGATTCATATAGCTGATCCCGACTTGTTTTGGACTGAGTTGTAGTTGTTGTATGTCTTAGTGATATATTTTGAAGTATTCCATTCTCAGCTTCCCTCTTGTCCTGTAGCATGATTATTAATGCCTCTTCAAGTTAGGTGGCTTCTTCTTTTTGCTTACATATGTGAAAGAATAGAGAACTTACTTTCACCTACTTATTCCTGATATGTAGCTTATTAAGCATACATGTTGTTTTTAAGATTGGCAGCTATGAAGAAGCAAAGAAAGCTGCTGATGCTGGTGTAGATGCGATTATTGTCCAAGGTCGGGAAGCAGGAGGCCATGTAATTGGCCAGGTATAATGGTGATTATTTTCATGATATGCATTAGTTTTTTCATCAAGTTAACAATATTTGTTCTTCCTTGAGAATATTTCACTTCAAGCACTTCCCCCTCCCCTCCCTCTTCCCCTCAAACCCTAATTGTTTCTGTTGAAGTCGATCTCGTCGCCACTTTTTTGTAAAATTACTTATGGAATGATATATGACCTACTTGGTTGATTTCCTTTTAGGATGGTTTAATCACCTTATTGCCAAGAGTAGTCGATCTTGTTCGTGGTCGTGACATAGCAGTAATTGCTGCTGGAGGAATAGTGGATGAGCGTGGTTATGTTGCTGCTCTGGCCCTTGGTGCACAGGGTGTTTCATTAGGTACCAGGTATGGATCTTTTAGTTCTAGCATTTTAAAGGTGTTTAATCTATTATCAGTACCTGCTTATATCCTGTTAATCATGCTGGGCCCTTGCTGTTTAGAAGTTAGGTCTCACTTACAAATTGCAGTTTACTATGCCCTCTTGCTTTAATAGTTTCTTATGTCCATTTTTAGGGGATAGATACATCATTGTAGGTTTGATGTCGTTGGTCAATGCGGACTCTTATTTTTCAATAGATTATTTTTGTTGTACATTCACATGTATGAGGCATCAAGAATTTAAAAAATGAAAAAGTTCTAGACACAATCCTATTCTGAATTGTTTTGGCCCTGACAGTACAGATGGAATGATCGAAATAAATGTCACAAGACGCTAACATATCGTGTGATAAATAGATGTTTCAGCGCATCACAAAGGAATGTTTAGGAACTTTCCTCACATAAAAAACTATTCATGTCCTTATGGATATGCAAAACAGTGGCCAAGTTATTAAAATCTTAAACCTTTACAGGTTTCTTGCAACAGAGGAAAGCTATGCTCACCCAACGTACAAGAGGAAGCTGATTGAATTTGATCAAACAGAGTACACAGACGTATTTGGTCGTGCAAGGTGGCCAGGGGCACCACAACGTGTTCTGGCAACCCCCTTCTTCATGGAATGGAAGGCGCTCCCAAGTCATGAGAATGAGTCAAATCAACCTGTCATTGGCCGCACAATCATACATGGCAGGGTGAGTATCCTAGATTACGTTCTGATACCAGCTTGTCTGATACTTGATCCTATGAATTTTATCTCGTATGTGGACTATAAACATGACTGAAAGTCTTCTATCTATACCTCTTTCTTAAGAATGTACTTTAGTAATTAGTTTCATTGAGCAGGAAAGAGAGGTTCGTCGCTTTGCTGGTACTGTACCAAATGCCACAACTACTGGCGATATAGAAAGCATGGCGATGTATGCTGGTGAGAGCATCGGTCTTATCAAGGAAATTCTACCCGCAGGTGAAGTGATAAAGAGGATGGTTGAAAGGGCTCAACGACTGATTGATCAACAATTTGCGCCTGTGAATTAAGTTAGCAGGACACAGAACAACACAGGGTACTAAATTGTTATTAGGTGGTCACTTTTCGTGGCTTTTACTGGTTTGCAAACCTATAAGTTGAACCAAACACACATTATGTGCCAAGAGTGAACTCAAATGAATCCAGAAATGAATAAAGAAAAGAAGAAATTGTACATGAATAAAGAATGGAGTGATAAGGTAGAAATAAGATTTAGGAGTTGTGTTTTACCACCCTCCAGTTTGCTTTTTGTTTTCTCTCAAGACACATCTATTAATAAAACAATTATTGACATAGTGAGTTTATCATTTTATTCCAATTAATTATGAAGTAAATGAATTAAAAAATTAAGATTTTTAAAAAGTTGTATTTTTTTCAAAATAATTAATTGAGGATATAAAGGTAAAACAGTTTTGTTCTTTCTTAATTTGTGAACAAGTAACCAACTACACAAAATGATGTTCTTTCTTGTGTTAATTTGAACAAATTGTTTAAATGAGGTGTTTTTCGCTCCTAATTTGAGATGACAAATGAACGGATTCAATCAACTTTAATAATTGTATAATAATGGTCACGTGTATAAAATAAATTAGTATAATCCAACTCCATCTAAAATGTGTGTGGATAAAAATAGGTATGGTTCGTTATATCATGTCTCAATCCATCTGTTTCATAGACATGTGCAATTATAGCTTTGTTGCAAGTGTCTCTGGCATTTTGTGTAAATAATAGTATTCATTTTCCAAGCAAATATCAAAAAATAAAAATTTCTTTGAGAAAATACGTAATATACTCAAAAATTTTTACTAGTATTTCATATCAAACACACCTACCAGTTTGCCTGACAAACCAATTAAATGATAACTGGTGGTGAGGCCTAAAATTAATCTTAATTTAACTCAATAAATATTATTTTATTTCTTCATCTAAATCAAATAGTGATCCTTTTGATTCTATTAAAAATCAAAATTAAATGTTTAACTGTTCAAACTGAACTTGCATAAGAAAAAAAGAATAACGTTTTAATTGATGTTAAAAAAATTTGACAATTTTGTTGATGCTGAAATGAAAAAGAAATTAGTTTTGCATATCTTAGTTCTCTCTAAATCTACCAATCTTTAATTTTAAATAGATCATTTTTAAAAAATTTAACAAAAATAATACAATATTTTTTATTGAATTATAAAATTATATTTAATTAATTTGTTATTATAAAATTATATATATTTTTAAGATATTATATTTCTGTAAATTATAATTCTTATTATATCATTATGATGAAATATTATATTTCTATAAATTAGAATTAAAATTCACGTAATTTAAATTTGAAAGCATCATATAAATTTGAAACAGATGGAGAACTAGTATAGATGCTACAATTTACGGAGAGTATTGAAATGTTGTCAGATTCGAATCTCTCTAAATATAGAATTACTTTTGTTATGAGACGCTTTACCTTTGATGGGAAATTTTTCGATGCATATTCAAATTTAATCCTACTTCAACATAAATATCGAAAACCGAAAAGGAAAAGAAATGTTATACTAGCCAAGGCCCACGTGTTTTGTTGTCTCTATAGAAAGGTACTCCAAAATTTATTTATTTTCATCGACTAGGTAATAAGAGAAATAATCAGTTTGAGGACTTAGCAAATATGGCTCTATAAAAGTGACCACAATTACTTTTGAGTCTTGAACAAACATCATTTGAAAAAAAAAAGAAAGAAAAGATTATGGCTAGTTTTGCGAATTTGAAAAGCGGTCATGTGGTGTGTGTACCTTATCCAGCACAAGGTCACATAAGCCCAATGCTGAAACTAGCCAAACTTGTTCATCATAATGGCTTTTACATTACTTTTGTTAACACTGAATTTAACCACAAACGTCTTCTCCGATCTAATGGTCCACACTCTCTCGACGGATTATCAGACTTCCGGTTCGAGACCATACCGGACGGCCTCCCATCTACAAACCACGACGTTGATGCCACACAACATATTCCTTCTCTTTGTGCTTCTACATCTAAGAATTGTCTAGTACCATTTCGCAATCTTATTAATAAAATTAACGCGGATGGTAACGGCGTTGTTCCTCCAGTGACATGTATCGTGTCTGATGTAGTTATGAGTTTCACGTTGGATGCTGCTGAGGAGTTGGGTATCCCGGCGGTGTTGTTTTGGACTGCAAGTGCTTGTGGTTTCATGTGTTATTTGCACTATCATCACCTTGTTCAAAGAGGATATACTCCTCTCAAAGGTAATTAATTACTAACAATTGTACATCTACCTAATCAGAGGCAGAGTCAAGGTTAAGAGTTTGGGGTTACACAAGTTTATATCCATAAATATTTTTAATTTTCTAATACAAATATATGATTTACAAAAAAACTAATACATTTGTCCAAACCCATAAATCCCTACCTAGCTCCATCTCTCTCTACCTTACCACGAATCTTCTTAAAATCATTGTTTTTTCCTTCTGAACGGCCTCTTAATCTATCAAAATCATATTTTGCTATATAAAAAACATGAAAATCTAATGTTTATACAAATTAAAAATCAAGTAACTTAAAAAGTATTTATTAGAAATTAACAAGAATCAAGTTACTTAAAATTAAGGAAATGGTGTAACAGATAAGTAAACTAGCTTCTATATAAGATTTAGAGAGTTATACTTGTAACAATTGTACATCTATCTCATGGGTAATCTATCCAAAATCTATGGGCACTCATATTGGTATATAAAAGCATGAAAAATCTTTATAAAAATCAAGTAACTTAAAAAGAATTAATTACACGTAGGTAATTCTATTTATTAGAAATAAATTAACAAGGATCGAGTTACTTAAAATAAATGGTGTAATTGATTATACAAAACGACTTATTTTCAAAAGCATTATTTTAAAATAGCTTTTAAGAAAAGTGCTTTTAAAAAAGAATAATTTGTATTTGATTAATTCATTTGAAAAATGTTTTTTATAAGTAAAGTGTGTTTGACCAATTCATTTGAAAAATACTTTTTATAAGTAAATTATGTTTGGCTACTTTTTAAAAAAAAAGGTATTTTAAGAGTTAATATTAAATTATTTTATAGAGAGAAACTACTTTAAACATCTATTACAAAAATTTAAATTAAATTTTATTTTTACTAAATAAAATGTTCATATTTAAATTTTCAATCAATATTATACAATTTTTTTTTAAGCATAGAAATCGTTAATTGTTATGTTTTTTCCTTTTTCATAATCTTACAGAAGTATGTTATTACCTTTTTCTTGTTTTCTAATTTTATAAAATAATACGTAAATAATAAGTAAAAAAATAATATGCAAACGGAAAATATAATATAAAATTTATTATATAAAATTATTAAATGGAAGTTAACCAAACATATGTGATATGTTAATTAAGTAATAACATATATATATATATATATATATATATATTTTCTTTCTACTCTTTTTTTTTTTTTTTAAAGAAGCAGAAATTTTTAGCTTATTTCAACCGTAAAGCTTCTGCTTCTAAAAAGAATAATTTTTTTCTCAAAATAAGTGTTGGGCTCCTTACAACAATATCAAATAGACTCTTAAGCTATATTTACCTCATCAATTTATTTGTCTTACTTTATTTTTTATATATTTTATCAAAAATGTCTCTTTCATCTATTTCTTTATCAAAAACTCTTTACTTTTATATTTCCACCTAGCATATTTAATGCTATAAGATTATATGATATTTTTATAGATTATACACATGTTTAGTTTATGATCAGTACAAGATTAAAAAAATTTACTTACTTTTTATACATTGAATTTTTTTTAATGTTGCCAGTTGAAAAAAATATTAACCTAAAAACACCATGAATAATTTAATAATATAATGAGCGAATCCTTGTACGACAAAGAAAAGTAAAATTAAATTATTTCTTCTTTTTGTCCTAATCACTATCTCAAAGAAAGTCCTACTTAACAACGTCCAAACGATATTTTTGATGGGACATAAGGGGTTGAAAGCTAATTTAAATAATTTTTTTGGAACCGTAAGCTTCCGGCAAGTGGTCAATTATGCTTATATCTACACGTATATTTTATCTTATTTTATGTGATATTTTTCGTTTTTTAAGAGTCAAATTATTTAATTTTGATTAGATATTTGTATATAGGATTTTTAATTTTTTAAAAATGAATTTATATACTATTTGTAAACTATGTAAAGAGTACTATAAATCACAATAATTGATAATTCAAAATGTTACAAATATCTATGAAAAACTTAGGATCAAAGATATACTTGTTTGAATTTCGAAATGCGAAAAATGTCACGTAAAATGGAATGGAGAGAATATTTTCAAGCCAATTATGAGTTCAAATTCATGATTTAAGTTGTATACAACCTCATGTTTTTCTTTTAGTGTGCAGATGAAAATGACATTACTAATGGATACTTGGAAAAGACGATAGATTGGGTCCCTGGAATATTGAAAAACATGAGGTTAAGAGATTTTCCAAGTTTCATCAGAACAACAGATCCTAATGATATTATGCTTAATTTCTTCATAAATGAAACTGAAAAAATCTCTAAAGCCTCAGCTATAATCTTGAACACATTTGATGCTTTTGAGCAGAATGCCTTAAATGCCCTTTTCACCATACATCCTCATATTTACACAATTGGTCCTTTACAGCTCATGCTCAATAACACAATTGATGAAAATCTCAAATCAATTGGTTCAAATTTGTGGAAAGAAGATTTGAGTTGCATTGGATGGCTAGATACAAAAGAGCCAAATTCAGTTGTTTATGTGAATTTTGGTAGTATTACTGTGATGGATTTTGATCAATTTATAGAAATGGCATGGGGACTTGCTAATACTAAGAAACAATTTTTATGGATCATTAGGCCTGATTTAATTACAGGAGACTCTGTAAAATTACCAGAAGATTTTTTAAGTGAAATTAAAAACAGAGGGATGATAGCCAATTGGTGTCCTCAAGAGAAAGTGTTGAAACATGATGCAATCGGAGGGTTTTTGACTCATAGTGGATGGAATTCAACGTTAGATAGTGTTTGTGCAGGATTGCCAGTGCTTTGTTGGCCGTTTTTCGCGGACCAACAGACGAATTGTAGGTACAGTTGTATTGAGTGGGAGATGGGAATGGAGATAGATGATCTGAAGAGAAATGAAGTTGAGATTCTTGTGAGGGAATTAATGGATGGCGAAAAGGGAAAGAAGATGAAGTTGAAAGCTATGAATTGGAAGGAGGAAGCAGAGAAGGCTGCTAGTCGAGGAGGTTCTTCTTGTATTAACTTGAACAATGTGTTAAATGAGCTACTTTTCGCTCTCAGTTCTAAGGTGACAAATGAACGGATTTGATCAGACTTATTAGGTTTATTCAAACGGGTCAAGTTCATAAAATTTATTTATTATTGTATTCAAAATAATGAGCGTTGTCACAGTCCGTATGTGTATTAATGCACAGGTGCATTATTAGCTCTTCTGATGAAAATTGTTAGTGATTTGCCTTCTTGTGTACGCAAAATATGTTAGAATAGGTAAAAATCTCGTATTGATTGGAAATGAATTAGTGGTCTCCTCATATGGAATTGGATAATCCGTATTTATGAGCTATCTCTTGGGGTTAAGTAAGGTTCAAGTGTTATATCTTTATAAAATGATTTCATGTACCAATATTGTTATAAATCTATAATAATATTTTTTATTTCTAAGCAATATGAAAAAATCATTTTTATTTTGAGAAAAGTCGAATCAAGTAATATTGAAATGAAAAGATATATATATTTTTCTAGCAGGTACTAGTATTTTTCTTATTTATTTTGAGTTGAGACTCGATACGACTGTGATGTTACAGTTACACCAATTATTTGATTGACAAACTATTTAAATGAGAATTGGTGAGGCCAATGCAGTTTCTAGTTGGCTCTCTTAATTGACAAGTCCTGTTCCATCACATATTTAATTCTGGTTTTAGCATTTGAAAGTATTGATAAAGTTAAAAATAATTTAAAATAATTTTTAAAAGTTTAAAAATTAAAATAGGTTTTCAGCTTGTTTTACTTTTCATTTTTTGACTTAAAAGTTATTTAAATTTGATTTTTTATTTTTTATCTTAAATGAATTATTATTATTAATCTTGATTAGAAGCTCTCTAAATGGTGTTAAGCAATTTTCTTTTGTGGAAACACGAAGAGAAGGAATATGTTGTGTAACATCAGCATCAATAAGAGGAAGTCCATCTGGAATTGTTTCAAAGATGAAATTATTATCAAGAAAAAAAGGGGTTTCGGATTTGAGTAATCTTTTGTGATTATATTCAGAGTTTACAAATGTTATGTGAAAGCCTTTGGAGTGAAGAAGAATGGAAAGTTTTAGCATAGGATTTATGTGGCCTTGTGATGGAAATGGTATGCACACAGCATGAGGTTTTGGGGATTTTTTTATTTCAGGATGACACTCCATTTTTTTTCTTTATTTTCTATATTTGAGTTTGTGGCTAATGAATAGTCATGTAGAATATATATAGGTCATTGATTAATCTCTTTGTACTGATTTTTGCATTTGGTGCGGTAAAAGTCATTTTTTTCATAAAAATTACTTTAATGTACTTAAAATAATTGCGTATCTTGAGTCAGGGTGGGCTGATGAGGACCAATCAAACAAGATTGACAAGTTTTTAGGATGTCAAAGTACTTATAAATGAGGCGTACATAACTTCTTAGACGAATCTCACATCTAATAGAAAGAAGAAAGTGAAGAATTTTATTAGGCATAATTTAAATTCACATGATATGCAAATTTAATTAATTTGAGAATTGATGTGACATAACTTCGGGAAAAAAAAAATTTGTTAGCCTATCTAGTCGTTTGATAGAGTATATAAAAATAATTTTAAATATAGTGTATTAGTAATACTCTCATAATTGCATTAGTATTATTTGTATTAGTTTATACTTGAATTAGTTATATACATAGAATATTTTGTTATGCATTGTCTGGTTTGGTATATTAAAATAGTATGTATTGTATAAAAAAAATTATTTACAAAAGTCACCTCTTCAATTATGATGGAAAAGATTTAAAAGTGCTTTTGAGGGTTAATTGAGTCTTTAACTATGCTAATACATGTATTAAATCTTTTGCATTACCAATTACCTAGAGTGTGAAACTAATATTTGCATTACTTATACATGACATCAGAGGCGTAGCTACCCTATGGACACCCTTCGTCGGAAAATAATACCGTATATAAGTGTCAAATGACACTCTGAGTAATTAGTTTTGGACATTCTTGACAGATAAGTTGTTGTAGTCTAGTGGTTTTAGATGTCTTGAAAGAGCCCTAAGTGCTTATGTGTTGAAACTCACTAGTAATAATTTTTCTACATACTCTTTGTGAAATTTCTAACTCGACCACTGTATGACATACAAAAATATACCAAAACAAAATACTACTAATACACTAACTAATATAAACATTATTTTTATTAATAGACTATCAAACACGTAGAATACATGTAGGTGATTGAATGGTGAGTGAATACATTTTTTGAAAAAACTATAATACATTAAGATCAATTAACAAATGGGGGACTGTTTAACTGTGATTTTTGAGTAGTACTGATCAATAATAATGTTAAACTGTTAGCTATAATATAAAATTAGCAGAGAAGATAATTATATTTATTTTTCCTGGTTTTGAAGGAGAATATTTCCATATTTCGATGATAAAACGACAAAAAAATAATTCTCTAATAAAAAATAGTATTTTCCTGTTAAATAATTTATGGACGTACCAACAGATGTGACTCATAAGTGAAAGATACCAAAGACAATAGACAAAATCAGACGTAAGAGAATCAATTTAGTTTTTGTATTGAACGTTATCAACAAGAAATGTTTTCACCACACATTATATATATAATCAATGTTCTGGACTTTTGGTAAACCATTTAAATATATTATTTGTTTTTTCTTTCTACTAAAATATACTTCCTCATTTAAAAAAGGATGACTTAGTTTAACTTGAAACGAAGTTTAAGAAAATAAAGAAGACTTTTTAATCTTGAGGTTCTAAATTAAAATTATGTCAAATGTACGAAAATATCCTTTAATCTTGTGGTCTTAAACATGTCACGTGAAAAGTTAAAGTGTTGCCAAAAAAGAAAGGGTTCATTTTTTCTGAAATAAACTAAAAAGGAAATAGAGACATTCTTTTTTAAATGGAGGAGAAAGTAATATGAATGTATCCATTCAAGATCTGGCTATTGTTTTTACACTCACGAGCAGAAAATTTTATCTTTTAAAAACTCCAGACTCTTCCACTTAGGAAGTAAGAATTTTAAAAAACTACAAAAACGGTATTCCCTATTTAATTAACAACAGGGGTGGTGGCGCAGTTGGCTAGCGCGTAGGTCTCATAGCTTCTGAGTAATCCTGAGGTCGAGAGTTCAAGCCTCTCTCACCCCATGAACATTTTTTGTATATACTCACCCTTTTTCTTTTTATCCCATCTTTCACTAATATACTTCTTTTAATGACCAGGATTCAGGAACAATTTTCATCGCAATTCCACGAGATACCAATCACCCCTCATCAGTAACATACACCAGATGACTCTATCTAACAAAGCTAAGACATCGAAAATAACACCTGATGCTTTTTGTCTCCGTTTATATACCCTCTCTCTTTTTCTCTCTTCACAGCTGAAATAACGTTGGTATCTGAAATCATTGTTACTTCTATTCCAATTCTTAGCTGGTATGTGGATTCTCCGTCATATACTGTGGCAGCTGTTACTACTGAAAAAACAGTGCGATGCCTTCATCAAGTCGGGGAGGATAAGGAGACTATAGCCAATCTGCAACTCTTCACCTTGTGAATTGACCATCTTCATCTCGTGAATTGGCTTGTGAGGTAAAAGTTAAGCTGATCCACGTTAATATGAACAACAACTTCATTTTGGGCAGGGAGGACAAAAGTTACTAGTTGTTTCCTTCTCATATAAACAAATGAAGAAAAGCGCAGGGAGAGTTCAGTTCCTTTATGTTTTCAATTAGTATTACTTCTAAGATTATCGAAAAAAATTAAAACACAAACAGTAACAAAAACAAGCAGCATTATCACCAGAAATCAAATTCAGCTGGGATTGGGGAAAAGCTCGAAACTAAAAATATGCAAGTGGTTATTGCATAACACAGCTTACAAGTAACCTCAGATCAGTTTTAATGGAGAAGAAAATGATAAATATAGAATAAATATTGAGACATCAACAATCTTAGCTCAGCCCTCTTGATCTTTTCCAGCATTTCACTGGTGTGTAGGTACAGTACATTAACACAAAATCAAACCTCAAAATTGTCTATGTCTACGACTATACTATGTAGAGTTCGAGGAATCAACATTAATATCGGTGTGCCAGTAGGTAGAGCATACCAGAATATTGATCATTGCAAGTATTAGAAAGAAAAACAACCTGGTTGCTTCAGCTACAAACTATCTCTTACTGTTGGTAGCAGCTTTAGGCTTGTTTAGATTGGCAAGTTCTTCTATGAGCTTTCTTTCTTCACTACTCAACCGTTTTGGGATCTCAACTTGCACTCTCACCAATTGATCCCCTCTCATATTTGGTTTGCTCAGGAATGGGACCCCTTTTTTGGCCATCACCAATGTTGTCCCAGGCTGGGTACCTGCCGGAATCTTTAGATCAACCATCCCATCTACTGTAGGAACCTTCATAGTGGTACCCAATATCGCATCAATGTAAGAAACTTTGCAATTGTAGAGAATATTGGTGTCATCACGTTTTAATACTGGATCCGGGAGGACTTCAATCATGACAAAAAGATCTCCGGGGGGTCCACCTCTCCTTCCTGCATTACCTTCTGAACGAACCCTTAAACGGCTACCTGAATCTACACCAGGTGGAACTTTCAAGCTAATGCGTTTTGACTTCCTCACTCGGCCATCACCGTTGCAGGTGCCGCAAGGAGTAGAAATCTCTCCAGTCCCCCCACAAGAAGAGCATGTTGTCACCTGCTGGAAAACACCCAGTGGGGTCCTTGCTGAGGACACAACCTGCCCTTGCCCACCACAAGTATTACAGGTCGACGGTTTAGTCCCAGGTTTTGCACCTGATCCATCACAGGTACCACAAGTTTCAAGCCTGCTAATTTCAATCTCCTTCTCAACCCCAAATACAGCTTCTTTGAAATTCAAAACCAGATTATAGCCCTGGTCTTCACCTTCTGTGGCCCTGCTCCGAGAACTTCTACCTCCCATACCACCCATGCCACCCATACCACCAAAGCCGTCGAACAAAGACTCGAATAAATCAAAGGCATTGCTAAAATCCTACGAATAAAGAACAATAAGTCGAAAAAATTATTTAGGTAAGATGACCACCTACTACTATTGTTATATCTTCTTATAAAGTAAGAAATTCTCACCCCCATGCCCGCACCAGCTCCTTTAAGACCAGCCTCCCCATATTTATCATATATGGAACGTTTCTCATCATCAGACAAAACCTATTGCAAAACATTAAATGTCATAAAAGTGCTTGAGATATTCTCCATTATGGTCATCAATTGTCGGTTACCTTTTAGTGGAACAAAGAGCACCACGAAAAAGAACTATACCTCATACGCATTGCTGATCTCCTTAAATTTCTGTTCAGCTCCAGGTTCTCTACAATATGGAAACATGAATGCACATATAAGGATCTTACATTCTGTAAAGAAAAAAAATATAGATCGACAATGACAGTGCACCTTCATATGAATGTACTTAAATATGTCAATAGGAAACTAAAGCTTGTAAGTTCAACTAATAAACACTTGCTAGCTAAGCTACCCCAACATGATATGCTTATTTCTACGAAAACTACTTATCATCAGCTAGTGTGACCTTTCCAGTATTATGCTCTATATTGGGAAAAGTTAACTTTTTTATTTCTTGGGTCATTTACAGTGACCAAATACTCACTGATCTAAACCCCCCCATTGTTTTTTACAAATAGAAGAAATAACTCATATAATTTGTGGATGGAATCATATGGATATGTTCTGCTGATTTCCATGTAGTTCAAACATAAAACAGAAAGGCCACAAAAGATGATGGTAAAAAAGATTGTTAATAAAACATATTTACATATAAAGAAACATAAACAGAAAGGCCTCAAATATGCCGTTTTTCAATGAAAGAAGAGACAAATACCATGGCAGTTCCTTGCAGCATTTTAAAAATTTACGCACTCAAAAAAAATCTATATATAACCTGGATTAACAAATCAAGACAAGATATGCTATTATATGGTAAATTCTTCTTCATTCATCTTCTGCCATAACTATTCCTGAAGTCTGAACCTTCATTTTCTAGTTTCTACAATTATTCTCCGCACAAAATAAGGAAAATCAAAGTTCGTAAAGAGGTCAATCATATGTTCTTGAGCAGGTACAACAAGATACAAAAAAATTAAAGCTAGGGAAAAAGCCAAGTATGTGCTACTCTATATCATCTTTCAACAATAAGACCATAGTTCTTTTGATGGCAAGGGAAACCCGCAGCCGCCGCTACCCTTTGGGTGCGCACAGGGTAAAAACCCCACACTCCTATGCAATAGCTCGCAAACCACACAGGAGAGGTGACCCGCACTAGGCATACCCGGTGCGATAGCTAGACCCAGAAGCAAAACCAAGGGGTTTCGAACTTGTGACCTCCAACATGGAAGTCCCAAGTCCAAACCACTGGACCACCCTGAAGGGTCAACAATAAGACCATAGTAGAAATCATCTTAATCTCAAATTTCCAGGTACTATGAGCAAAATCAGTGAAAAGACTCAATCATTCTAAGCTTGAGTAGGTAAACACGGCTCTTCAACAAAATAAAGAAGTGAATATAAAGCAAGAAAATCCAATATATTCTACTTTATACCATCTTTCAACACGAAAATCATAGTAAAAGGCATCACATCTCAAAATTCCAGAGACTATACTCACTTGTTCACATCTGGATGGTAACTCCTTGCAAGCTTTCGATAAGCTAAACAAGAAAAAACAGTTGATCAGAAAAATATCATGAATGCAATGATGAATGTATCTTTTTCAACTACAGAATTCTTGAGCAATCTATCAGTAGTTCTAATTTAGAGTCAAAATTCAAGGACATAAATGATCAGCGAATTCTAGAAGACAGAATATGTAAACGACTAGGTGACAATGCTAAATTTGAAATTCTCTAACTTCAAAAGTTTCTAGAGAGACCAAATTTCAGGATGCCAGGTTTGAAATTGCATATAAAGAAGATAAAACTACTTTTCAACAAGAAGGATAATTCTTATTTACACATTATATACCAGATATTCTGATTCTCACCACTACTACCAAAACAAAATCAACGCACAAAAACAATTGAAGAAATATTCACCATCAGCATCAAATGAAGAAAGCAATACACTATTCAGAACCTTATCTCTTAACAAATAAAGAGATTGGCCATAAAGGTTCATTATACAGAACCACCTAGAAGCTAGAATGAACTTCATTGAGGAAACTTGAAAGCAGAAAATAGAAAAGAAAAGAGTGAAGAATGTACTCACAACTTTTGATTTCTGATTTGTTAGCATTTCTAGATACACCAAGGACATCATAATAATCCTGTGAAGATGTACCAGCATTAAACCAGCTTTACTATGCTATATATTTACAAATTCACACACGAACATAAATGCAACTCAATATCAGCAAAGCATCTTACTTTTTCAGCTCTAACAACTATACTGGTCCCCCTTCGTTGATAGTGGTTCTTGTTTGATACTGAACTGAAAAGTGCTTGCAGGGATTCTTGACAAAAAAGGGTTGAATTTGGGGATGCCAATACCCTTATCTTGCTTGAGAAACTGCATAGACAATAACAAGGCCAATAAGTGTGGGCAGATGCCATCTGCTGGCTAAGCAGGTAGATATGGCAATCGTCTCTTGGGTCAGAAACCATTCCAGTTTCATATACTTCTTAGATGTAAATGGTTTGATTATTCTTTTAGATAACCGAGCAATCCCCGAGAGCTAGCTGGTGCAAAGTTTGAACCTCAGTGAATAATTGATTCATCCCTCTACCCTTCTCACTTACATCATTTCTTTGTGGACTAGCCACGGGGTGGACTGGATCAACGTCTCGTTTGTCTTTCTTTAGATAGTAGGGGGGATTATAACTGTGTTGTGGTTAACACAAACAGACATGATTTATGGGTATGACGTAAGACCATCAAGTTACACTTACGTATATCTATAGATTCTTTTCAGAAAAAATCAGAAACTCTTCAAAGTCAACGCGCATCTTTCACCTTATACCATTCAGAACAATATGTAACTTTCATCTTTCATACAGACCTCATATGACACTGTTGCATCAACTTTTACTGAGATGCATCATGGAACCCCAACCTTTGTTCACTACATAATTACCACTACACTAGAACTCCAGAAGTATCCAAAAGTTATAGGTGGAAGTCTAATTCCATATATGGGTACTACATTTGTCAATGGAAACTGCTAATCTCCGAAAGAGTAAACATTAATGGCACAATCATTTGTTCTGGCTTCTTAAAGTTGAACTGTAGGACAGTTTTCTATCAAGGTCAAAACTAAATGGTTAATGCAAGAATTACTCTTATAACTGTCATGTAGTGCTGTAGGTTCAAATCTACAGAAAATTCTGAGTCATAACTAAAACATGTACAAGTTCAAGATGTTAGACATCCTTATTCAGAAGAGAGCCGAAAAATTCTCCCTCGCCTAATTAAATTGTATCACCAATTACGTTAACTTTTAGCAAACGAAGTTCGCATAAATGACTTAAAAATATATAGAGTTTAATTCCAAGATAATACATTAGAGATGAGACTGTGAGGTTAACCAAGCATACGTAAATAGAAAGTCAGTCCACCAGAATGATTTCACAACATACGAGAATTTGAAATGAAAAGAATATATTTGGCAAAAGGGTTTGGGGTGCCTTCTATATTGGTTCGCTGTAAAACAGCACGTCTTAAACTTCTGCGCCCGCGCCCTAATAAATATCTGGCCCATTCTCGGTGTTTCTTTTTAATTACCACGTAAATATATTACTTAATAATGTGTGTTTTGATTTCAACCCAAACATGCCATATAAAATAGTTGGCCTAAAATCAGTTGTCACAGGTAATACAGAACATTTCCAGATAAAATCCATAAAATTTCCAAAGAAATCATATTTCTTATACAACAAATAAGTGATTCATGTTCAAAAATGCCCCAGCATGACTCACCAAAATGGAGATGCTGATAATTTATTTGTAACAGGAAATTTAGGCACAGACTGAGGCTGAACTCCCCACCGGGCAACCCATGTGCTTCCACAAGGTATGATTGCCATCTAATATACTGCAAGTACAAAAAGCATCACATTAGAAAGAGTTTAATTGAGAAACACATTGGAAGTTGAATTATTTCCACTTAAAACACTCCGAGTGAGGTAGTTGTAGAATAAAAAGGACTACTTTCAGAAGGCAAAGGACAGAATTTAAAAACATCTTTCTGCTTATCCAGAAGAAGATGAACAAAAGGAAAAGATCCACCATAATTTACAAATAATTCAAAGTAATAAAAATCTTTCGCTACATACAAAGAAACTTTGACAGCCAATCTTGCACTGTTTCATTATTCCTTATAGGTGGAGTAATAATCAATTAAGCCAAGAATATTTCTATAGAGAAGTACAACCCTCCCCACCCCACCTGGTTATTTGTGGTAAGATAAAATTAGATGATATTTGTGGTAAGATCGAAATTAGATGTCATTTATAGTTCCCAGTGGTTCGGAGATAAAGATTCAAGAAGCTCAATACAAGATTCCAGTTTACACATTGAGGTAATTGTTAACTAGAAACACAAGAACCCTAGATAACTCATATTAACACATAATCAAATGAAAAACACAAAATTAGACACATAATCACTATCAAGCAAATATGAAAATGCTCAGATTTTTAGAGCAAAGCATAGTATAACACAAATAGAAATTGTCGCCCATATAAAAAAAAAAAGTCAATACAGGTAGACCAGAAATATGTTTGCTCAATTTACATGTTTACCGAACACAGACATAGTTTAATAACCTACAAAAAAACTGAAGTCTGTAGCAGACCTGTTACTGAGATTGGCCGGAATTTTGATATGCTTACGCGCCGCTACGGCAACGGCAACGGCGGCGGTAGTTGTGTGGTGGTTGAAAGGATTGATGGAGGAAGTCTGGTTGGGAAGATGAGGCTCCGAAAGAGAAGAAAAAGAGAGCTTTCGAGAAGAGGCTCTATCTGTAGTTATACTTGTACCACTAACATTAGGCTTCTATATTGGTTCGCTGTAAAACGGCACATCTTAAACTTCTCTGTCTGCGCCCTAACAAATATCTGGCCCATTCTCGCTGTTTCTTTTTATTTATTTATATCATCACGTAAATATTTATATTGGACTACTAAATAGTTAATAATAGTATGCGTGTTCATTTCAAGTTTTCAAACTCAAGCCTAGCATATTATATAGCATAGAAGAGGTAGTCCAAAATCAAAATTTTATAAAAGTTTCTAGTCTATATTAATATTTATCGAGTAGAGAATAAATATATAATGAAATGTATTTAATTATTTTAAAATTTTCCAAATTTCTAAAATACGAGTATAATTTCTGTTGAGATTTTTGAAACTATTCATAACTCTTAGCTCACACTTATTTAAAGAACTAGTCTCGAATGTGTATGTCTTTTGCGCGTAATTAAAGCACATATTTTATTCGGAAAAGGGCCTAAAATACCCTCGAAGTATGGAAAATGGTACACAATTATCCCCCATCCACCTATTGGCCCACAAATACCCCTCCCATCCACCTTTGGGTCCAAATTTACCCCTTCATTAACGGACCAAAATTAAAAATAATTAAATAATATTTTTTTAATTACGTGGCACTCAACCATTGGTTGTAATTTAATTATTTAAAATAATTTTAAACCCACCCTTTTAACTAAACCCGCCCCACTTGACCCAATTCAAAAAAACCAATCTAATTAAAAAATCCTAAAACCTTATTCCTCCAATTTATTCACATCTGCAGATGGTTTAACAACTTCCATCCATCGTGTTCTTCTTCATCCGAGAAGAAAATGTCAGCTTCTTTTTCGATTTCTTCCCCTGATGAACTTCAATCTCGTACATGTAAGTGTGGATTTTTGGCAAGATATTTTACTGCTACAACTCTTGAAAATGGTGGGCGCCGATTCTCTCCCTCAGCTGGAGTCAGCTTCCATTTCCACCTCTGGTACAGGAAAGAAACTGCTTCGAGTTGAATCACTTACAATGAATATCAGGTTTAGGTATCTGGGAGTTGAATCTAACAACAGTTTATGTGTTGACGAGAGTCATCAATCCCAGATTATAACTTATACTCTTGAACCGCAAAACAAATTATAACCGGTACTATAATAATGACCTCAACAAGAATAGGCTAGATCTTTTTATTGGCTATTGGCTGCTCTTAGCCTTGTTAACTTCATTAACTATGTTTTCTGCTCCAGATGGTATTCCTATAATCCATCTCTATTACCTATTGTTCACTACGTGAACCACAAGCACAAGAACATGACTCTGAGAATCCAAATTGAGGTGTATGTAATTGAGGAATTAAGCTACTAACTATAGTTATATAAAGCAATTATAGGAGTTGATATAATTGGATTGAGCAGTATCAATTTATCTCTTCCTTACTCAATTGATACTGCTCTAATTGGAACAGTTTGCATAAAGTAATAGTACTTGTTTTTCCAGAATATCAATTACTTCAAAACAAATATAGCTTTGCCAGAAAATGCACACACCACTGTATCATTAGTAGACATAACAACATTGCATAATTCTTCATTAGTAGACACAAGAACAACCAACATCATCTTCACAAATTTTCAAAATAAAATGCAGCTTATCGAGCTGCAAAATTCCATCATTATAATAACAAAAAATCACAAAACTAACGTAATCTAATAATACTAACTTAACACAAACAATAGCACCACACTAAATCATCTTGGAAGCTGCAAAACCAACAATAATAGCCCAAGAAACTGCAAGCAAACTTATCAATATATGAACTTTCAACTCTAACTTCGAAACTTTATCATCCAAGCTAGATACTTTCTTCATATTTGAACTCTCAGTTTTATCCGTCAACTCCAAATTTGACATTTTCCCCTTCAAGGCAGAAACTTTCGTCAAATCAGAAATTTCATTTTCATTCATATCATTCAACTCAGGCATTTCATCGGCAGTCATATCCTTAAAAAAAGAATCTCCAATGCCATCCATATCCTCCACAATCTTTTTCAAATGATTTTTTTCTTTTCGAATTGAATTCAATTCAACTTTTTGATTATGAATCATGGTTGACACATGACGTGGAAGTTTATCATCAATCCAATTCCAATAACCACAAGAATTTGACCCAAGACGACCATATCTGTAGAATCGACGCCCACCATTTTCAAGAGTTGTAGCAGTAAAATATCTTGCCAAAAATTCACATTTACATGTACGAGATTGAAGTTCATCAGGGGAAGAAATCGAAAAAGAAGCTGACATTTTCTTCACGGATGAAGAAGAACACGATGGATGGAAGTTGTTAAACCATCTGCAGATGTGAATAAATTGGAGGAATAAGGTTTTAGGATTTTTTAATTAGATTGGTTTTTTTGAATTGGGTCAAGTGGGGCGGGTTTAGTTAAAATGGGTGGGTTTAAAATTATTTTAAATAATTAAATTACAACCAATGGTTGAGTGCCACGTAATTAAAAAAATATTATTTAATTATTTTTATTTTTGGTCCGTTAATGAAGGGGTAAATTTGGACCCAAAGGTGGATGGGAGGGGTATTTGTGGGCCAATAGGTGGATGGGGGGTAATTGTGTACCATTTTCAATACTTTGAGGGTATTTTAGGCCCTTTTCCGTATTTTATTTGATATCAAACATAAAAAGATGAAAAAATTAATTTCATAATCTGATGATTTTAATTTTCCTACCACTGAAATTCTCACATAAATTAAGATAAATTTATGTGACTTGGCATACTCATCATGAAAATAATTATTGGTATAGTATTTCATCATGATATTCCTATTAAATGATGTTTTGTATTAGGCCTTGAAAAATGATTAGACAAAAAGTATTTAATACTGGAGATAAAATACAAGAAAAAAATAATTATCTTTTTTTTTAATATGTCAAAAACGACAATAAAAATGAAAAAAAAAAACAATTTTATGAAAGTGACAAGTATCAACAAACGAAAATTAAGAAATGACTTTCATTTTTACTTGTCGGTGTAACTTTTACTCGTCACTTATTACTAAAATAGATTTTCATTTTTACTTGTCACTTTTAATTTATCAAAAAATAACAAAAAAATTTCATATTTTACCCTCAATATTAAAAACTTATTTTTCAAATTACTATCTAAGACATCATTTAATAAGAGATAGTTTGATAAAATGTCCATATGATAAATTATTTTTTATTTAATATGTTAAGTTAAACTGTGACAAGTAAAAGTAAACAAAAACAGTACAGCCAATTCTTTTAAGTAAAGGTGAGTCATTTTTCTATCATAAAAATTAGTTTAATGATATTAATAGGCTCGATAAATTATATGTGAAATAGCTTACCAAACACTTTTAACATATTTGCATTTTACTTCGTTATTTATCCCATAAATGTCTCATTAGGCCATTTCCTCTGCTACTGCCTAGTTCAGACGTTTTGACTAAACTAAGTTATTATATAAAGCAATTCATTAAAATAATACGTTTTAAATTTTTTTTACAAAATTAGTATAAGCGTATTCCACAATAATATTTTAGGGTATATTTTATTTTTTAAAAGCTGACGACGTTAGATTGATATACGTTACTCACAATAACGTTTTACTCCTAAAACGTTACTCACAATAACGTTTTAGGAGTAAAACGTTACTTACAGTAACGTATATCAACCTAACGCGATTAATTTTCAAAAAACGAAATATACCCTAAAACGTCAATGTGAAATACGTTTATACTAATTTTGTAACATTTTTACAAAATGTATTATTTTGATAAATTTTTTTATATAATGACTTAGTTTGGTCGAAAATTCGCCTAGTTCAAGGCTCACTCTCTAGCAAGAATGGCCCAACCAATGCTGGCTAAGTCGAAGCATGCCTGAACCTTCTTCGTCGGAGACTGAGTTAATATACAATCCCATTTTGGAGACTTTCCTTCGGGATAGGTAGGATATGGTGCCACAAATTGTAGTCTACTCGGCATGCGTCAATTCTTTGCTGGAGAAGCCTAGATCACTAGTTTTAAATATTAATCATTTCATAAAATTAATACATCAAGAATATTTTATTTTTTCTATTTTACCTTTAAAAGTTATTAGTTTTGAATATATGTATTTGACCAACATCGAATAACTAAGTAATTAATTTGTGTTCATTGATTAAATTAATTAATCAAAATAAATTAATTCATATTTGTTTATCGATAACTTGACTTCAAGAGAATACTAATAAGGATACAATGATAAAGTCATCTATTTTTTTAAGATACATTAAAACCTAAAATTGTGACAACTAAATAGAAACGGAGGGAGTATCATTTTAATTAAAAGCATTTATTGCCCCCTTCTCATCCCCAATGTTTTAAAAGGTCGGACGTGAGGCGAGACATTTTATACAATACGGGGCGAGACGTAAATCTCGAGATATGGCATAATTCTTATGGATCTACAAAGCGTAGTCTCATGTATATTCAATTTTATAATTTTATTACTAAGATAATAACCAACATAATTCTTATGAATATACAGGGTAAGTCTCATTTATACTCAATTTTATAATTTTATTATTAAGATGATAAGCAAAAAGTAAAAGTTTCGATTATTTACAAATAAATTTTAATAAATAACCTATAATATATAGAAAAAATATTATGATTTTTCTTTGAGAAAGGTATTAATAACCAACAAGGAAAAAAAAATTACAATTACTATTCGAGGAATATCATACACCAATAATAAAAATACGATTAAAAAAATTCAAGAAAAAATATAAAAATCGCTAGGCATACAATTTTACGTATCAGGCTTCTATTTTGTACTCTTGAAACTTAGGCCCCAAATACTACAATTCCCCTATAAATTTACGTTTTTAATTTGCGTCTCAAAGTATTTTTGATACGCCCGCCCAATACCCGCTCCAAAAATATTTATGAAAACATTGAGTTTTCACCATTACCTATGTAATCAAATTCCAATGGACTCAATTCGGGGTGTCAAAAATGAACCCAAACATAGATAACCCGCCCAATTCGTCCAGAATTTTAAGGGTTCGGCTCAAGATAATTTGAATTGGTTTAATCTCAACCCATTCAAGTTTAACCCATTTGAAGAGAATTCTCAATTGAGCCCAACTCAATCTCCAATTTCAACCCATTTTAAAAATTTTTATTAAGATATGTTCCTAAATTGAATGTATGAATTATTATCTAGTTAACATCTTTTAGGATTTATCTATCCATTTATTACTTTTTTAACAAAAAATTCTTGAGCGGAAATTCAAATTGTGATTATAAAAGTTAAATATCAATATGTTAAATTATTGAGATTTATCGGGTCAAATTGGGCGGGTCAAGGCACAACCCATTTTTAGCCCATTTGAGCCCAACCCATTTGACCCCAAAAGTAAACTTGGGCGAGTCAAGACCCAACCTGATATCGAGGAATTGACACAGACATACAACTATTATATATAATTGGCAATATATAGCCCAATATTCATTAGCAATTAATAGCCTAAAACAAAATTAGCACGTATTAGCCTAAAAGAAGTAAAACCAACTTTTTATAGTTTTTTCTTTTAATCATGTGCAACTAACCCGCATTAATTTAAGGAGACAAGAGATTATTTTTTCTTCCTTGTTTTTAACTCCTATAGTTAAGGAAGTTAGTTTTTCAATTTCTTTAAATTCTTAAACTCAACATTATTTAATCGTCTATTTTTAAAAAAAATAGTAATGCAACTTACAGAAACATAAAAATATATTTAATTGTTTATGAATTATTGTTTTTTTACCAATCCACAATAATTAGTTTATTAGAAACCAATTGTCTACTTTTAAGAAGTGAAATATATATATATATATATATATATATATATATATATATTAACCCATTAAAAAAAGGTTACACCAACTTTTAAGGAATGAATTTTTTAAAATTCTTTAAATAACTTATTAAAAGATTGTGACTACTTTTAAGGTAAGAAAATATATTATTAATGTTATAACATATATTAGTTATCACATAATCGATAATAATTAATCAAATAATATTAAATGATATTTTATTAGAAATTGTAATAATACATATGCATAAATTATAAAAATAATTAAAGTTGTGATTACATAATGTATACATAAAAAAATATGTATATAAAAAAAAATATTAATAAAAATAAGCGTGTAAATTTTATTGATGTATACATTAATTGTAGCATGTATACATAAACTTTATACTGTATACACGAAAATATTACCATCAATTAATTGTAGATTAATATGATTCATATATAAATTTTATTCAATAATTGTACATTTGATTCTTTTTATGTATACTGCGTAACTGCACTATGTATACATTAGTTCGTATTCATTGTGTATCCAATGGATTGTATCAACATAATAAACTTGTATACTTTAATTTAAATTGAGATTAAAATTCATTGGTATACATTGTGTTGTATTCATGAAAATCAACATTCTGATTTCTAACAAAGATCTTACGAGAAACTTTCTTATCCATAAAATTGATAACAAATTTTTCAAAAAAACTATTACCTGAATTTTCGCTATTTTTTTAATTTATAAGAAACTTTATTTCACAAATCACGAATTTTCAAAATTAATGGGGAAGGAAATGCTACATAATTATATATTAAAAGAAATTATTGGACGGATCAATCGATAAACATATAGTTATATATGATTTGCATAGACAGAGTAAATCAAGGAAAATAAGAGAAAAATTAAAAGAGAAGCAAATATACATATGAAAAAGATTTTAGAAAGAAAACAAAAGAAGGTTGAATAACCTAAATTTTCGTCAATACGAAATTGAAAAAACTTCAATTCTATAAATCATAAAATTCAACAATTAATTTGACAAGAAGAAGATTATATATAAAGATGATTTTTAGAAGTATCCATGAAAAAACATATTGTTATATCTGATTTTCATAAACAAATTAAATTAAAGAGAAAAATTAAAAATTAGGGACAGAATTACGTATGAAAAAAATTCTAAAAGGAGACAAAAAAGAGAAAGAACTCTATTTTAAAAGTGTTGACAAAATAAAAAAAGAGATAAAACAGGGATGATAAAATAATAATTTTTGAAAATGTGTGATTGAGAAAATAAGGAGAATAAAAATACATTAAAAAAAAAAGAAGCAAAATAGGTACTCAAAGCCAAATAAATTAAATAAAGTCTTTTTTTGCTAAAAAATTAAAAGTGGGTTATTTATTGCTAATTTAGTCTATAGGGTGTTATGTTGTGTCATTTATTCCCTGATATCTATTCAACCCATTGTAATATGGGTAATGCTAAATGGCCAGAAAAATTTGGCCAGAATTTGGTCAGAATTGTAAAAAGACTAAAATAACCTTATTTTAGTTTTACATTTATTTCCTCAATATTTTTTCCTCCAAACAAAATTAACTTTTTTCTAATTTCCAAACTCCTTGAACTACTAAATACTAACTATTTGGCTTTCAATGAAAATGAAAAATATTTTTTTTGTGTGTGTAGTTTATCTTTAAAAATAAGTATTGTTTAATTAATAAAAAAAATGTGCACTTTAATTAAAAAAATATTTTTGTAATTTTATTTTTATACATTTAAATTTTTTTCCATTATATAGCAAATTATGTTCTACATATACCCCTCCCCCAAACTCAATTATGATCCTAAGGTGTCAAAATAAACCTCTTTATTGAAAAAGACAATTAAATTTTTCATTAATAATAACTACAAATGACTATCTTATCTACTAAAGATTATACTTAATTATTTTGTAATATAAAAATTGTAAGATATAGTAATTAAGCATAGATTAAAAAAAATAATTAAATTCTTCTATAAATATAATCAACTAAATAGATAAGTCTATATAATGGACATTTTTTGAGAGAAAAATTATATTGAAATTTTGATATTTTAAAAAATGATTGATGATAAGACATTCAAAACTATGTCATAAATAACACATTATTTTTTTTATATTATAATCATTCCCCACAAGAATTAACAAATATAGAAAATGGTGAAATTATTTCACTAATTTTAACAATGAATAAATAATCCAGTTATTCCAATAGTATTAATTAAGTGGATATTTTAAAACAAATGAATAAAAGATCACTCAATACCTACTTATCAATTATAATACTTTAAAATAGATGTATTTATATATATATATTAATTTACAATATGTTTAACGTGTATAAGTAAATTATAACATAACTAGGATATATATGTTTTAAAAATTATTTTCATTTATCTAGAATTTTTATATTTCAATAACGACAATCAAATCTGAAAATACTTTCGAGTTGATAGACATCGGCACATTATAAAATACATAATTTAATTTTCTAAAAATATAGTAATCAAATATGTAATTTAAATTTTTTAAGTATGTAGTTTAATTTTTAAACATGTTGAAAATATGTAGTTTAATTTTTTAAAACATAATAACCAAACATAAGCTTTAAATATGTAATTTTTCAACATTAATGTGTAGTTATTTTGGGTTGTTGTTAAATAGGATCGACACTTATAAACCATATGATTTTTAGTATTTCTTTAATGTGTTGATGTCTATCATTCTAAAGTATTTTGATTTTTGATTGTTATTATTGAATTATTTTACATTATATATATAAAAAAAAGTATTTAAAATTTAATTTAAATAATTATTTAAATAGGTAATTTAAATTTATTTATATAATAAATGCAATAAAATTACTTAATTTTAAAAATTATTAATCCGTTCAAAACAAATATTAATTTGAAAGAAAAAAATAATATTGTGACTACAACTATGTATACTTAATATTTTAGCAGATCATTTAATAGCAAAAATTTTTAATAAAATAACAAATAATACTAATAAAGAAAAATATATATGTGATGAAACTTAAATCTAGTTTATGTTAAATTTGTATTGTCATTGTCATCGGAGAACTATAAAGATGTTTTTCTTTCAATTTTTTTTTATAAAAGTTTATTTTGAAATCATAAAAAACTCTCTATATCCTTTTTATGTTATTAAATTTTTTTAATGAAGCATCATCAAAGTTTTTATTAAAAAAAAATTGTATGTGTCTCTAGTACTGAAATAATAAATAAAAATTAATTTTAATGAGTCTTTTTTGCGTATGACATGATTCATATGTTATCGAAAATATGAAGATAATCACATAATAGAGGAAACATGATGGTAATTTTAGTTTTTTTCTTATTTCGCTCACATAATTTTGAGTATAATTGGATAAAATATATTTTTATCATTAATTGTTTTCTAAGAAATCGGTGTATAACAATAACTCCTTTGAATAAATAAGAGTAACTCTTTAGCCAACTCGGCTAATTTCATATTTTTATTTTTTTATATAAATTTTTAATATTTTAATTTAGATATAAATTATCTTTTCGCGATTAAAAATTATAAATTAAAATAGATAATTTAACCTTAGTTCTGTTTTATACTTTTTAAAATTTTTATTATCATTAAGGAATAAGAAATGAAAAAAAAAACTAAAAAGAATAAGTAAAAAGGAGGAAAATTGAATTATGTTTTTTTTGGTGAATTCTTTTGTTCTTTTCCCATGTTTAACTAAGAAATGATCAATAATTAATCTCACTAATCATTTTCAATGTCTTGAAAACATAATTGAATAATATATTTAATAATTAAGTTAAAGGGCAAAAATGTCTTAAAGTAAACTAGATTATAGTGTGAACATATCATTTTACCATTCTGGCCAAATTCTGTCTAAACTTTTCTGGCCAAAAGGATTTTTCCTTGTAATATTTCTAATTTCAACCCAACCCGCCCATTTGACGCCCCTAGACTCAATCACTCAATTGTATCTTCTTTTTTGGCGAATTAATCACTGTTTTGAAAATTGTATAAATTAAGTTTTTCATATCTCAAATTATTCCATGTGATAATAAATACATCAAAAACCGAAAGAAAATTTATATGGTAAGCTGTTAATAAAACACATTTAAAACTTTATACTTTATAACAAATTAAGGGTTGAGATTACAAAAGGGTAATATCTGATTACGTTTGCATCAAATGTATCTTTTTTTTTTTTTTTTTTTTTTTTAATTAATCACTGCTTTTATGAATTTATAGGCATTTTTATTATACCTACAATTACAAAGGGTAATATCTGATTATGTTTGATTTCCTATCTTAAACAATCCCAAGATAATACTATTTGCTATAATAAATGCATTTACTTAGGAATTATGTACATCTTGTTATCTTCATAAGATATTATTACACTATAAAAAGTTAATTAATCTTTCACTTGATAAATATTTTTTAAATACTTAAACACGTCATATACATATATAAAAAATGATTTAGGATATTTTTTTAGATATTAAATTATAAAAAAAGTTATTCAGGATATCTTATAGATCTTAAAAATATAAATTTATTTTTTAAACAACGTATTTGCCTTCATTCCATTTTTAAAAACAATGTACTAATGATATTTTTCATCTCTTTTTAGAAATTCTCATTATTTGGTTCAAAATAAGATTCTCTTTATAAGCTTAGCATTATTATTTCTATCCAACATGAGATCGAATGTCAAAATCTTCATATAAAAAATTATATCAAAATTTCTATTTAATATATATAATTGAATGACAAATAAATAAAATTTTAAATTTAATATAGACATTAGTTTCCAAATTGAATGACAAATAAACAGAATTTTAAATTTAATATAGAGATTAGTTTCCAAATTCAGAGTATCAATGACCTTTTATATTGCAAAAAGTTAAAACGTACAAACTATAAACATTGATGACTTGAATTTGACTAATCATTATTATTAGTTATTACTCTTTTTAAAAATGTTCATTTCAAGATATTTATTAATTTATAAAAGGGAAAAGGGTTAAAAATGCCTTTAATGTATTCTAAATTGTTCAAAAATATCCTCCTTCTATCTTTTGGTTTAAAAATGCTCTCAACGTTTTTTTAAGGTTTAAAATTGCCCTTTTTTAGCAGTCGGCTGACATGGCAAATGCTGAGTCATTAAATTAGACAAATGGCTTCATCTTATTGGTCCACCTATTTTTTTAAAAAATCCATCCCAATGACCCGACCCATCTATGCTACAAATACTCAAAACCACCCACAAACCCATTTTCACATTAACCTTCTTTGTGTCTTGTTGTCCCTCACAACAGGTTGGCAAATGGAATCACTACAGTTGTAGGAGAATTTTTAAAAGAAGCCAAGCCATTTTGTCGAAGAGGGTGTCCACCCTCAAAATCTTATTCGTACTTATCGAACCACTTCTAATTGGTATTGATTATGTCGGCAATCGAGAAAGTAAAAGAATTGGATGTTAGCATAGAGTAAAAAAGTTTGGAAAGGGAAGAAATTTGGAGGAGAAGAAAAGTCTGCTTGCAAAGTGCGCTGCTATAACTCTGTCATCAAAGCTCATTGGAGGGGAGAAGAAATTCTTTGGATCCATGGTTGTGGATGTCGTTCTGCAATCGGAACTAATGATAGGTTGAACATGATTGGAATTAAGAAGGTATAAAATCTTACAACTGAATTTTTTATTCGTGTTTTATGAGGTTGTGATTGCTTAATGTTGGGCTTTGTTGTGTCGGTCTTTCGGTTTGCAGCCATGTGCAAAACATCAACTTGACAAATCTTGATGTAGTTCTTCCATTTTTTTCTTCCTGCAATTACCTAGAGAATGGAGGACATACAAATTGAATGAGAAGAAAGAAGAGACCTAGAGCTAATGGAAAAAAAAGACCCAAAAATGATCAGCCTATCGGGTCAAATTTTTTGAAATGGGTTTTTAGACTAAGTGGGTCATATATTTGAAATGGGTAAAGAAAATTCATGTCACAATTGACATGTCAAACTGTTGTTAAAAAAGGGCTATTCTAAACTTTAAAAAAACGTTGAGGGCATTTTTAAACCAAAAGATGAAAGAAGGACATTTTTGAACAATTTAGAATAAGTTTCCTTTTATAAAATTGATATATTGTAATTAATTTTTTATTTATTTATAAAGTAATAAAACTGTGACAAGGAAAGCAATATACTATATAGTATAAAATAAAGTGTGATCATTTCGTTTAGTTATGGAGTCACCTGTAAGTCGTTCGTAAGAAGCACCACCTTATAGTCCCTGTCGGAATTCTCATCGGAAATGGCGGCAGTGGCACCGACTTGTGGCCCAAAGTTGGAAACGCTGGCTCGCATAGACATCAGTAAATTTTCCCAATCTGAACTTCACGAACTTTCTCTTTGCTCCGACTCCGCTTACGATCTCCGGCGTACTAACGAAGTCGTTATTCCTCAAATTGACCGGTCCCTCTTCAATGAATCCGCCGGAAGCCGTCGTCAAACCTATTCCCGTCTCCGCCACCAACACCACCGTTCTCGCGTGCCCGGTCTTCACCCTTCAACTTCACAACCCAAACCCCCGTTTACTTCCGACCCTGAAAATCACGCAATTCTTCATTTTCTTAAGTTCTTTATCCATAATCCCAATTCCCAATCTCCACCGCCTGTTCCTCCTCCTCCTATTACACAGCCGGCTACTTCCGGGGTTCAAGAAAAGACCCTACTTTTGATGAATGAACCTGACAAAAAGAGGAAGAGAGGACGGAAGCCTAAGGATAACAAGAAGCTGAAAGAGAATGGGGTGGAAATTGTGAATAAAAACGGTGAGGTGGTGGATTTAAACAATTTGGAGAATAATGGGGATAAATTATACAGTGGAGAATTGGAGAAAAGGACTGTTAGGTTACAGACTGAAGAAGAGGTACTCGGTTTTGTTAGGGACTTGGAGGGGCAGTGGTGTAGCAGAAGGAAGAAGAGGAAATATGTTGATGCTAGTGGATTTGGTGATATATTGCCTATTGGTTGGAAGCTCTTGCTAGCCCTACGTAGACGGGATGGTCGCGTCTGGGTTTATTGTCGTAGAATTGTGAGGTGGTTAACTTTTTCTACTAACATACTTTCGCTTGTTAATTACATGTTTGTTTATAAGCTTTTATGCATTATGGTTATGCGGGTTATTGTTGTATGCTTTGAAATTGTGTAGTATGGACTGCTAACCTTGTGATGAAAATAAATGCTAATGGTTATTCTGTTGCATGTTTGTTAAGAACTAACTAGATCTACGTAGTGTTATCAAAGGTGCGTTTAAGCCTTGAAGCGAGGCTCAAAATGCGTTGAGCGCTTCCCCTCGCTTAATATGTGTTTCATTGCCGTCATCAAAGTTTTAAGACATACTTTTCCTTGTGAATGGGCATTTTCTGAAGAGGTGACGCGAAACCATTGATGTTTCAATTTATCATGAAAACAATCAATTTTTTGTCCATATATTTGTTTCATGCTTATAATTATTAGTATTTAGTATTGGACTAAACACACATATTTTTTATGTTTTCTCCATTTGTGTCTTTTTCTCAATAAAGGTCATGCTTTATTTGCGCTTAAAGCCCCTACAAACCTTAGAGTTTTTTTGCGCTTATCACTTCTGATAACACAGGATCTACGCAGCTTTTATGTGTTTCAATATCATTGTATGTGTAAGTTGAAGTAGCATGAAATTTTATGTTTTGATCTGAAAAGTTTGAGTTCTTCAATGAGTTAGTGCATACTTTTTATTTGATTCCTGAAAGTATATGCACTGATACAATGCATGCTATTGGGATAACATGGCAGCAACCAGGTTTTTTCGTCAAGAACCGTGTCCATAGCTCATGTTATCCCTATCATAAGCATATTGCAGCCTCCATGCAGGACAGTAGGAATGATTGAATAGTTCCATTTGTTGAATTTTCTATGATCATGAAGTAGGTAAAATGATTTCGGTTCGTGTTGAAGATGCCAATTTTCAAATCAGTCGATGCAAGCGTTAGCAGAGATTGAAGTATTACCAGATTTATCATAATTACATAGATTGAGTTAATCACTCAATTTCACATGGAACTCATTTTAGTTGATTAATAGAAACCTACTTTTTACTTGAAATCTCGAATCTCCTTTAATAAGCTCCTGCGCAGCTTGGTGCAAGTAAATGTTGTTCTAACTATAAGATGTTTACTGCCCTTCTCTTGTTTTGTGGCTAAGTCCAGTATTTTCTTCTTACTTGGCATTTTCTGTGTTAGCCCTGCTGGTCAGCAGTTTATATCATGCAAAGAGGCTTCATCATACTTGCGGTCCCATTTTCTGTCTGGTGAAGCAAACCAGCCAACTCAGCAGGTTGATGACACTGTTGCTAAAAGTAAGAGTAACTTCCACAGTGATACCAGTTTGGTTTTGTCAACAGACATCCAAGAAAATCTTCATTTTCTTCAAAAAGGTGACGTGGCAAAGCATAACGTAGTTGCACATGCAGTTGTACCCAGTTCATCTACTCTAGACCTACATCTGAGTGAAGTTTGCTTGATGGAGATGGATAATCTCCCTGAGGTTAAAGTTCAAGACATTTTTGAATGTTATAAATGTAACTTGATGTTTGAAGAAAAGAATGCATATTTGCAGCATCTGTTCTCATTTCACCAGCGGACCACAAGAAGGTACAGGGTTGGTCCATCTGTTGGTGATGGGGTCATAATTAGAGATGGAAAATATGAATGCCAATTCTGCCATAAGGTATTTGAAGAACGGCGTAGTTACAATGGTCATGTAGGAGTCCATGTGAGAAACAATGCAAGAGGAACTGTGGATATAGCTGCTGCTGTTGCTGGAGACAAGGGTGTTCAGTCCCCACATCATGATGGGTTGCTTTCAAGGACATGTAAAATGGATGCTTTAATTGAAATTGCCCAAAATGCAGTTGTAGAAACTTCTAGTGCTAGACCTGCGACCAAGGACAGTAGCATGCCATCTAGTACTTCAATGGACTTGGATGGAAATATGGCTACCAACATTGACCAAGTTGCGAGGTCAACCACTGATACTGGATTGTCAGATACCAAGGAATTTATGACTGAAACATGTCTTGAACAAGGCAGAAATCAGCCTGATTATACCTGCGTACAAGTGACTAAAGATAATAGTGGTGAGATTTTGGCCAACAAGTTCAATCTGAGAGTGATCTCAACCAATGATTCTGAGCAGCCTGAGGGTGATGATGCGAAGAAGGCTGGAAGCAACAAGGTAATGCAGGGCCTGGGAGACAAGCAGACAAAAGAAAATGATGATGTTCAACCTGAGACCATGGAACTAACTTTTCAGGAAATCGCTAGTCAGAATGCATTAACTAGCTCTTCAGTCTCTATGGTGCAGTCGTTGCGTAATAATTTTGAGCACTCTGAGGAAGGTGTCGTGAAGAAGGATGGAACTGATAATGTAGCAGTGGGTAAGGGAAACAGCCTGACTAAAGCAAATGATGTTGAATTAGAAACTATGGCACTGACTTTCCAGGAAGATGCTACTCTGGATGAGTTAACCAATTTCTCGTTGTCTATGGTGCAACCATCTCATAGTGCTTTTGAGCATCCTGAGAGTGATGACATGAAGAAGGATGGGAATAACCAGCAAGCAGTTTGTCCTGGGTACAGCCTGACTAAAGCAAATAATGATTTGGAATCTGAGACTATGGAGTTCATTCTTCAGCAGAATGCTACTCGAGATGGACTAGCTGGCTTTTCAGAGCCTATGGTGCAATCATTCCACAACTCTACTGGCATTCTTTCAGGATCTAGTAAGGTAAAAATTCTTTTTCTGCATCTGTGGAGGTCATACATTTATCTCATAGTTGCTGAGGACTACCTTGTTCTTTGTTATTATCCTGTAAAAAATGCATCAAGCAAATGCTCAAACAATTCTTCCTCCTTCTCTGAGATCCTGACAAATAATCAACTTGGTTGATTCCTGACCATTTTGGATTTTTCAAAACTTAATTTGGTTATGTTGCCTAGGATTTTTTGTATTAGGGCCTTTTTTGTCTTTTGTTCATCTCCAACATAGGCGAGAAAGAAAAATTCTCTGACTTGGTTATCATACAATTTCAGGTCAATTTGGCCAATGCGATAATGTGCTTACTTCAATCTGTCTTATAACTATTACATCCAGAAACAAGGTTTTTATGTTAAACAGCCCCTCTACTCTCAGGGTTTACCAAGCCTCTTAATACATTCCTTGTCTGATCAACATTGGATACTATTACTGCTCATTGATAACCCAACCTACCTGATGCACCAAGGAAGAAGACTTTTTATCCGCCAGTTTATCTTCATTAGGAATCATTAAGATGTTAAAACTTTTTGTCCCACTCATTGTAGCATCTACTTAAGTAGTGAACATATTACTATCCTCTTGTGTTGCTTACATAAATCTAAACTTTTGTGTTATTAGTTCCACTGTCCTGACTGTTTGAAAGGATTTAATTCTTTGAGAATTATCGCTGTTATTGGCAATTTCAAATGTGCAGATTGCTGTTTTGTTGGGTTTTTATGCAGCAAGGTTTTGGATATTAGCATAGTTCACGATTATTCTGTTTTATAGATACTATAACTACTCATTCTTTTTCAACTAATTCCCTAATTTCACGGGTTAGTAATTTATTTTTCCTAAAACATCTGTAGGACAATGACGAAGTTTCTGCTATTGGTCAGAATCTGGATAATGGAACAGGATTTGAGGAGCTTAGGCTGGATGAGATAGACCATTTTGAGTACAGCTTTGATGGTGGTCATGAATCTTCATCTTTACCCGCAACTTCTATTGGATTAGGTAATGATGCAAGGATGGAAGAGGCTTTTGCATCTGTTGGATTTGATTCTGGAGGAATCATCTTAAATATGGAAGAATTGAATCAACTTTCAACAGTATGTGTGTGGTGCAGAGTGGAATTCAAGCTTGAAGCTTATGATACCGAAGCTCATTCAGATTCAATTGGATTTATGTGTCCAGACTGCAAGGCTAAAATATCTGGACATCTGGAGAGTGTGTTTCCTTGAGTCCTCATGGTTTCTGATTTCCACTGGGCCATCTTGTGGTGCTTGCTGCTCAATGTCCTGATACACATGGTAATCCCTTAAGTTCTAGCTGCAATCAGTAACAAACAAATATTTTTGCTACTTCTTTCCTTCTTCTCAAGTCTCAACTGTGAAAAATTGGCATGCAGCGAGTTTTTCTTGCTAAAATACTACACTGAATTAGCTTATTCTTTGGCAAGCTTATTTACTCACTCGACATTTATCATCTTAATTACAGAAGATGCAGGTTTATTTTCCGCCTAAAGAGATGGATGTTACAAAGCATGCATGTGTTCTTTTCTTAGGAGACAGAGTTTTAGCTGGTATACTTAGTTCGCTGTAAATTTATCTACGGAATAGTGTAGTTTGTAATATTTCTCTTTCTGGTATGTTAAATTACAGAAGACAGAAGATGGGTCTCTATGAATGAAACTGAACAGTGTATATTCTGCTCATGTGTATATATATATATATATATATATCTGTTTATGTGTGTCACTGATTAGCTCTATGAGCCTCTTTAGAATCTAGGCATCATCAATGCCATCTTTTTAATGTAGACTTTTATTTTGCGTTATCCTTGGATGATGCCTTAAATTCTGTGTTTTCCATTTACTAGACATGAGAACAGTTGTATGTAGATGAACAGAACGAGCAAAAGGGAGACAGTATTTCAGTCCACTTGTGAAGATAGAGCATCGTGTTCGATCTCCTTCATTTATAAATGTAAAAGGAACATTAAAAGTAAGAAATTTGGCTGTGGAAAGATCCTTTCCTTTTCCCCCATTCCACTCTATTCATCGTCCTTTTGGACAGATGAAGAGAAGTGTTATGTTTTTGTGAATGTTCAAAACTAAAGGGGCACAGTATTTCAGTCCACTTGTACATTTGCATTTGGCTAATTTATGTTATTGAGAGCATGTCAGAATCTTGATGATCATAAAGAGGAAGGACTTTCTGGGGAATGCTTTGTATTTTGATAAGGGATTATATTATGTTATGAAAAGCATGTTTACAATTGTGCTTTAGATATAAGCTACAATAAAGTAGCCTTTTTGATCCTACCTTTTCATTTTTCACGTTAAATCCCTAAAATATTCCTTCCAGTATTTATAAACATAATTATATATTTATAAGCATATTTATAGTATACAAATTCATCCATATATGAAGCAGAACAAAGCACTTTATTCCTTTTATTTATATGTAAACATGGTGAAATAGACATCCGTTCAATCTTACAACAGCTAGTTGTACGAGTATGAGCTCAATGTTATGTCAAACTTAAATCCTTTTCTTCATAGGATGTCAACTTCAATCAATTTCTTCGTACTTGGATCCAATTAATTGACAAATCTTGGACAGAAAAAGACCAAGTCTAAAGATAACTTGTTCATTTTTCACTTCAAGGCAAGGTTTAGAATATGCTACTGTTCTAAGCCACTCTATATAGGAATCTTTACTTTCCAAAAAGAAGATGGAAAAAGGAAAGTTTCATCCCTTGCTTCTGTAGTGGCATCTTCTTCTAGTTCACACATCACATTATTGTCAATTGAATTTCAATGATATAGAAATGCAGGGACAAGCTTGATTGAGAATCAACCAAAAAATAAAAGAAAAATTAGAAAATGACTCACTTTTGGTTTAGTGGAACAACTCATGTTCACATTTTGATAAATGTTAATGAATATCTTCCTGCTTTTACTTATTAATTAGTTAGAAGAACATTGATCAATTTCACATTATTTCAATAACTTGTGCATTTAGTGAAGTGACTTGTCCTAGTGCTTACTTATGATCTGCTGACGTTACTTACTGAGGCCTAAGTAGAGCTAGTTTATCCCTTTGTAATGTATATGGTATGTCAAAAATGTCGACAGCAACTGCCATTGCCACCACATAGTAAGCTATTTCATTGTGCGTGTGGCAATATGATTCCACTAGGCAATCATGAGAGGTCAGTGCCAATCCAAGAACATGGTAGATTCAGTTCTAAAATGAGAAGATTCAGAGATAAATTTAGGAGAAACAGTTCAAGAGAGAACAGCCGATCTCCTTCTCCCAGCGTTAGCCCACGTTTGTCTCTTATTTTCACAAAGCCAGCACCAAGTGGGAAGCGTGCACTTCTTTGTGGGGTGACTTACAAGAAGGAGAAATTCAGACTTAGAGGAACATTGCATGATGTACACAGCATGAGTGATTTGCTCGTTCGGAAATTTAACTTTACAAATGACTCCATTCTCATTCTAGCAGGTAATTCCAGTTTCTCTATAGACAGTATCATTGAAATTATGAATTCAGGATCTATGACTTGTTGAGATTTTTGTAGTTTTATACACTCACACATATATATTAGTAAATGTGGTTCAGTAGTTAAAAAAACTAATGGCTGAAGGCATTGCCTGAGTAGGAAATATATATTTGTACCATACTTTTTGAATGAAACGATTCCTGCAGAAGAAGAGGCATTTAAACCTCCAACTAGGAGAAACATCCTGGAGGCTTTCAAGTGGTTGATGGAAGACCTTAAATCAGGTGACTCGTTGGTGTTCTACTTCTCAGGACATGGCTTACGACAACCTGATTTTTTTGATGATGAACTAGATGGTTTCGATGAAACAATCTGTCCTCTTGACTTTAGGACTAATGGCATGATCAGCGATAATGACATCAATGATATTCTTGTTAAACCACTGCTTCCTGGTGTTACACTACATGCTATCGTTGACGCTTGTCATAGTGGAACTGTTCTCGACTTACCTTGGGTATACAAAGAGTATGTTCGTACCATCCAAAAGTTATCATCTTCAGAATCATTTTGAAATAAGAGAATCTTATATCAGTTATTTGAATTTTAACAGGAATAGATGGGTTGATAACAGACCCCCATCTGGTGCTAACAAGGGTACAAAGGGTGGTAAGGTCTTCGGTTTCAGTGCTTGCAGGGATAATCAACTAGCTGCAGATACCTCTGTATTATTTTTTTCAATCCTTTGATCGGTTTTTTTTTTTATATGATTGATCTATATATCCTATCCTCAATTACTATTGTATGAATATAATGCAGGCTTTCTCTGCTGAAAAAACTATGATGGGTGCCATGACTTACACATTTATTAAAGCTATCTGGGAAAATCCAGATATAACATACCAAGGATTACTTGATAATATGCACGAGGCAATCGAAAATGTTAATAAAGCTAGATGTCCACTGTTGAAGATACTGCAACGCAAGATAGACCAGGTAACTCTTCTGCCTGAAATATTCATTCTCGAAAATATGCCAATGCTATTGTTCTAAGGATTTGGTAACTTATATGACAATTTAAACTAATTTTCACACAATCAGTGCTAGGAGAAGGCTTCTTACTTATTTTCCAGGTTACTAATTCCGCTTATTATGAATTCGTGTAAAAAAATTACTCCTACATTGTTAGCATTTAAAAGTTAAACTAGTTATGGACCTCATCTGAACTACAAGTTTTCAGGCAAATGTCCGGAAATTGGAAAAAACTTGTGTTGTATCCCCTGAGTGTTACACAGAATGTTTCTATTTAGCAGTTTAGTACAGTATATGCATATGTATACCTCGAGTATTTAAAAGCACGATATTCTCATGAATAAGAATTAATTATTTTACTGGATATTATGTTGATATGATATTGTATTATCACCTTGCAGGAACCGGTGTTATCATCTTCTGAAAAATTCAACGCTAACACAAGGTTCAAGCTCTAATTCTGCTGCAGAAAGACGAATTTGGACCTTGATATTTATTTCCAGTTCCACCATAAAATGAGGGCGTGGGCGCTGCTAGTTTTATACTTGTCTCTTGTAATTGCTTCCGTTTCTTTTAATTCTTGTCTATCTTCCTCGAAAATACGATCCAAAGATTTGCATCAAACTCTCTTTGGCATTTTTCTATGCTCATGCTGCCTATACAATTTGTATCTGTATCTCTGAGTTAATAATTGGAAGTTTTCAAATAAGAAATTGTGTTCTGGTGGTGTCCTTTCCAACTCTGTGCGGGGTATTAACTAACTTTTATCATAAGTTTTTTTTTTTTCATATACTCCCTCCGTCAACGATTAACTTACGATATATATATTTTCATCATATTAATACGAAAAAATTGTACTACCTCCGTCCGTGACACCTTTCGCATTTCGAAATTCAAACAAGTTTATCTTTGATCATAAGTTTTTCGTAGATCCTTTTAACATTTTGAATTATCAATTATTGTGACTTATAGTACTCTTTACGTAGTTTACAAATATATAAATTTTATTTCAAAAAGTTTGAAGATTGTATACACAAATGTCCAGTCAAAGTTAAAAGGTTTGACTCTCGAAAAATGAAATATGCCACATAAAATGGGAGAAAGGGAGTAATTCAGAGTAGTTTTTTACTATCTAATTTTTTTTTAAAACAAATCTTGTTAACGAAATATAATTTAACTTTGAAAATTAGTTAAATTGATTTTCGAAAAGCAAAACATAACAAATAAAAGTGGACAGAGAGAGTATGAGAGTATAATCATATAGACAAATTACTTCTGAACTTTTTATTACTGCGCTTCTCAGATGAGGCAATTGAAAATTGCAGCAGTTGATTACCAGATCAAATAAGATTCTAAATTGTTAAATGTGTTGGGTTATCCACATCGGAAGTAGAAGGGGCTGGTGGTCAATTTATAAGTGTGAGGGAAAGCCTCAACCTTTGAGCTAGCTTTTGGGTTGAGAAGGCCCAAGACCACCCAACATTGGTATCAGAGCCCAGATTGTCAACAAATCTCAGCCCACCGGGAGAAACTGGGTTGTCGCTCTCTCCAGCCCAAGGCCCGATGTGTGAAGGGGGAGATTGTTGGGTTATCCCACATCGGAAGTGGAAGGGGCTGGTGGTCAATTTATAAGTGTGAGGGAAAGCCTCAACCTTTGAGCTAGCTTTTGGGCTGAGAAACCCAAAACCACCAAACAAAATGGTCACAACTACATTTGCAAAACACATGTCCAAGTCTGTCTTGTCATTTTAGTGGCTTCCACAAATTGAGTCAAAGCCAGTAGAAATAATGTTCGTTCAGAATTGATTTTAGATGACTATCATTTTAGTGGCTTCCACAAATTGAGTCAAAGCCAGTAGAAATGATGTTCGTTCAGAATTGATTTTAGATGACTATCGAATATATTTCAGGAGATATCTCACAGCAAGCTTTTGTTTTAGCTTTTAAAAACAAACAATTTTTTTTTTCTAAGATAAAAGAGAATAAGATTATGATAAAATGATAAGAGCAGCAAAAGGATAAGGGAACACGTGGCATCTGAGTGAATTCGGATCATTACGTTTCATTTACGTATTTATTTATCGTTCTTACTAAGCTTATTTAACAACGTATTTACTTTACTTAATAACCTAATCAAGATCAAATCGATCCACATTTTCTTGATCTTTTGACAAAATGATCTGTGCACTTACTGGATTTGGAGGTTAGAACAATACTTTGTTTCATTTTTTGTTAAAAACCAAATATTTACCTGAGTCGAGATGTTTAGGAAACGATCTCTTAAATTGGATATTTTATATTATTGTTATTAAAACGTGAAAATTGAACTTTAAATATTTACTCTCTCCCTTCCATTTTATGTGACAACATTAGATCGGGGACGGAGTTTAAAAAATAATAAAAACTTTGAAATTTTATCAAATTGTCCTTCAAAAAAGTAAACTAACTTTTCTCTCTCCTCATAGATGTATTAGAGTACTATACTTAAAATTAAGTGAACCAACAATAATAAAAGATGAATTATATCTTTAAATACTTGCCATATGACATTCTCTCTCAAACTAGTGCATATTATTTTTCTCGTTATGTATCTATAAGATGGAGATCACATATTCATTTTCCTAGTTGCTTCCAATATTAATTTCCTACGATTAAAGATGAAACACAATGATTAAAAAATTATTATTTTATCTTAATTTAGCAATTCATCGAGAAAATCAGATTCTCAAAAAAATTTATTAGTACTTAATGAAACACCAATTTGATTCTTTTGACCAGAAATGACAATTCCCACTGTAAAAATTAGCATCCGATTCAACCAGCAAATTGGAATTTGTCTTCTCAAACTATCCCTTTCGATACTCTGATATGCTAAAGAGAGGTAAAGTACACTGCTGAAAAAAGAAACTATCATGGTTATGAAAGAATATAATGCCCAATCAAGAAAATGAAAAAAGAATAAAGTTTTTTTAATTTGCTGATTTGACATACAAAGGCACAACGAGATAGCCACTTGACAAAGGCAAACGATGTTGCGTTATGAATATTGATATGAGAGAAATTTTTTATTTGAATCGACTTTATTTTTATTCTTTTTTGGGAAGATCCTAGAAAAATAAGTAGGTATAAAACCTATGATTGTAAATTAAGATAGAATTAATTCTGTTGGGTTCTTAATGCCCGCCAACTTTGATAGATATTGACATGGGTAATACTTAACCATGATCATCTAGTTTTTAGTTTATTGTACTAAAATCATAAAAAAAGAATTTATGAAAAATGTTAAAATTCAATTTGAATCATCAATTCATTTTATAGTATCAACCCAACATCACTTGGATCTTTTTTTAAAATGTTTTGTGCGTTGATGTATGCTGTTGTTTTCTGTTGAGTTGCTAATGTATAGTTATACTAACTTGATTATTATGTAAACGCGACAACCTACATTTTTTCATATTTTTATTTTATAAGTACATTATATAGGCATAATTGTTTTACATTTTCAATATAAAAAGTCAACTTTATAAATTTTTGTAAAAAGTTGAATTTTGTAAAATTTCCCCATATACAGGGGCAAATAAATAGTGTTAAATTTACTGTTTAACTGAATCAAGTAGCTTTAGCTCAAATTTTGTATGCGTGTTAATAGATTCACTAAACAAGTACAAGTTATATTAAAAGGGCATAATATATAAATGCGCCTTTTAACTTCATCTCATTTTATATTTATGTCCTTCAACTTTGTTTCTGCACAAATAGACATTCAAAATTATATAAAGTTGAATAAGTAGACGCATGTGTCCTAAAGACATATTTATGTATTATGCCTAATAAAAATCTAGAGTATTGTGGTATAGACTTTTAAATTCGGACCCATAAAATTTAAATCATGCGTACACTAGTGTCATATATAAATGCCTTCCATATGTATAGATTTTGATCATCTCAACTCTCAAGTAGTCAATCCACTTTGATCACCCTCCACACAATGGACAGCAGGAGATGCAAATGCCAGTGGTGTGGGATGAAGATAGCAGCTCCCATTGGAGCACAAAAAATTACCTGTCCAAGGTGCCAGTCTGTTACACAACTCCAACCTGCAAGAAACTATGGATTTGCTAATTTTCCCACTGCCAATAACAATATGAGCCCGGGAATTCCAGCTTTTCCATCAAGGCCAGGAAGGATGGGTGCAAATGCTAACAATTTTCAGGCTCAACAATTCAATCCTATGTCACCACAGATTAATAATATCCGACCTCCTGCAGTACATGGACGAAAAAGAGCAGTTCTGTGCGGAATCACTTACCGTGGCCATCCAAAGAGTCTAAAGGGAAGCATTAATGATGTTTTATCCATGAGATATTTTCTGGTTGAGAAGTTGGGGTTCCCAAATGCATCAGTTATTGTCCTTACTGGTATGTATAATATAATTAATCGCCACGACTAGAACATAAATGCTTATTTTAGCCTTAATCTAATATGAAATACACAAAATTTGCAGAGGATGAGAAAGATCCATACAAATACCCAACCAAGGCCAATATCAGATCAGCCTTACGTTGGCTTGTTCAAGGTTGTCAGCCAGGAGATTCACTGGTTTTCCACTACTCTGGCCATGGCACACGAGTACGAGACCATGATGGTGATGAGATTGATGGGCACGACGAATCACTATGCCCTGTTGATTTTGAGACAGAAGGGAGGATACTAGATGATGAGATCAATAATACCATTGTTAGGCCCTTACCCCGCGGAGCCACACTTCATGGAATAATTGATACATGCTTCAGTGGAACTTTTCTAGATTTGCCCTTCTTATGCAGAATAAACAGGTTATTGAGAAACTAACCGTTTTGACAGTTTGATCAATGCAATGAAACATCATATTAAGCTATAGTAAAAGTGGTATGTCAAAATGTTTTGAAGCAGGGCAGGATACTTTATGTGGGAGGACCATCGGATCCGCTCATACAAAGGTACTAACGGTGGAATAGCAATCTCTATTAGTGCCTGTGACGACCATCAAAATTCTGGAGATACAACGGTTAGTATTTGTAAATAACTATTCACCAAACTGTAAGTGTAAACCCAACAACAATAGCTATAACCATAACTAGTTTGTATTGCACGTATAGGCCTTTTACTTCTACTGTGTTGTGTTATGTACTAAGCTGCATGGATTTCACTTTTAAGATCTTCAATCATCAAAATGCCGCACCTTGGGTTCCTCTGCAGGCTTTCACAGGCTTTCCAACAGGTGCCTTGACTTATAGTTTCATCCAAACATTGGAGCAAGAGACTAAATTGACTTACGGACGCTTACTCATGAGTATGCAGAAGAAGATTCATGAAGCACAGAAAGGCATAGGCCTTAATGGTGAAAATGAAACTCAGGTACGCTTCTATGAGAATCAAAAAATTTCACTGCAGTTTTGCATCATCATAGTACGTACTTGTCTAATAATAATGCATTTTATGGGTCTTGCCCAGGAGCCCCAACTATCCTCATCTGAGCAGTTTGATATTCACTCAAAGATGGTGGCTATATAGGAACTTAAAGTATCCAACTCCAGCCCGAGTACAACTTCCCTGGCATAATAATCTTCTTGTACTAATAAAACTCAACGTTTTTATCTTGTTGTAATAAATTCAACACTTCCTTCTACCATCGAGTGTAGATTCACTCGTATAGTATTGTTCTGGGGTGAATCTTGATCGTATATTTTCTTTATGTAAGCTATATCAGTAACACTGAATAAACTTCCAGATGGAAATTTGCTCAGAACAGCTGTTGTGGTCACATCCTTATGTGCTGAATTTGTTTTTCTTTCCATGTCCATCTATAACGCAAATCATATCACAAAATTCTATCAAAATAATCTCTCTATAGAAGACGTGCAGTGTGATTTTTTCTTATATCAATAGCCAATTTTATTGTTGACGGTGTATTTGAAAAGATAGATGATGAATCAGATAAATTTGCAGGGCACTTCACACTTAAAACTGACAGATAAAAATGTTTTTCTTCCTCGTTAATCCAAAATAGAACCATATTATCTGTCAAAACTCTAATAGAAGATACTGCGGCACTAACCCTATTATATGGCACAATGCGTGATTTTATTTTATTTTTGTATAACAAGATTAAATTGAATGGGCACCTCCAACAGTTGCCTGATAGAGTGAGTAGAGTAAAACTAGTTGAAGAAAACTAATCTACTCAATTTGCAGTAAATATAAACACTATCAAACATGGCCATGCTTTTGACAGATATTGCTCGATATAGCTAAGGAAGCCATGACATCAGTTTGAACCTTTATAAGTTCTGACTCAGGAATCGTTCTTGGAGTTTCAAATTCCATTAATTTCCGAAATCCAGCGCATGCTACTTGTCAAACTGTAACAAACCCAATAATAATACCAACTCAATTAAACTTCAAACGACCTACAAATCTATTTCCTTTAACTCGTAATTGAAAATACAAGAAATTTAAGAACTAAATGAAAATTGAACAACACAAGTAGAAGAAAGGTGCTGAGAAATAGAACTGATAGAAAGATGATGAGAGGATCACATATCACTATCTTTTTTATGGAACCGTTTCATGTCCACTACTCAATTTGGATCCCAAATTAACTTGGCCCGATTATTCGTTTTAGGCCCAATAGCTCTTGTCAGCCAATAACTACTTATATCACCTTGGTATCCACATTAGGCTAAACTTGGTTCATAACACAAACACCGAGTGTTTTAGCCAGAAAACTCTTCTTAAGATACTGTTTTCGCATTAAAAAGTTGCTATTTTCTAATTACAATTGAAATACGGCCTAAACTTTGATTGCACCGGACTAATTCCGCAAGATATTAGCCAACAGGTCCAGGTTACGTTTCGTCATGGTTCATGAATCTTATACATGAACAGCCTATCAAACATCTTATAAATTATACGTTAATATATGAATGACACAAACCGTATCCAACCACCAAACAACCCTCCGGTTGTATATGAAATAGTGGTGAAAATAGGGACTAGGTAGCAGTGATCTATTTATCAAACATCTTATAAATTATACGTTAATATATGAATGACACAAACCGTATCCAACCACCAAACAACCCTCCGGTTGTATATGAAATAGTGGTGAAAATAGGGACTAGGTAGCAGTGATCTATTTTTTCTTATTTGGGAAAATGAACAAGTACCTTCCAATCTATGTCTGAAATTTCAGAGACACACTTATACTATACTAACGTCCTATTACCCTTCTGAACTTATTTTATAAATAATTTTCTACCTCTTTTCGATGGCACTATCTTGTAGGCATAGCTCGTGTTGACATTTTTTTCCAGCAAGTGTCACGTAAGCCAAAAAAAGATAGAAAGTTATTTATAAAATAAGTTTAGAAGGATAATATAACCTTAATATAGTATAAGTGAGTCTCTGAGATTTCGGGCGTAGATTGAGCGCATTTTTCTCTAATAATAATTAATAATAATAATAAAGGCATCTGCCTAAAATGGGAAAAGGAAGGGGAAAGTGAAGTTTGGAAGAAACTTCAGATCGGCGACAGCTTTTCCGACGGGACTCATTCTCCATAACTGACCTTACACGGACCAACCCTCCACTTCTTGAATTGTTCTCCGGGCCTTCTTATAAATTTTATTCTTAGGTGTTTTCTTTTTAAAATCATTTTGACTAATAAAAAAATATAGGAAATGATTTTTTCTTCTTAATATCATTTTATCAATTTTATATATATACACATCATTAATTTTTACTTAGATAATAATAAAAAGATATTATCAGGAAAAAAAATGTGTTCAAAGAGAAAGTACATTTGAATTGTTGTAAAATAATTGGAGTGTCATGTGGAATATGACATCACTAATGACCATGTATGCATTAATGTATGGCTATAAATAGCCACTATATGAAACATATAAACATACTTTGAAAGAATATATCTTCTAAAATTTTCTTTCTTTTAGAATTTTAGTAAGTTCTTTTATAACAAGAATTTTAGTAAGTTCTTTTATAACACGTTATCAGCACGAGTCTCTGCCAGTTCAAGTAAAGATTTTTAAAGCCTCGGAGGTATAAATTTCCTTTTCTTAATAATGTCTAATCTCTCTAAACTTGAATTTCTTGCTCTAGACATATCGGAAAAAAGCTATCTATCATGGGTACTCGATGCGGAAATTCATCTTAATGCGATGGATCTAGCAGACACCATCCAAGAAAATAATCAAGAATCGAATCAAAACCGTGCCAAGGCGATGATATTTCTCCGTCATCACCTTGATGAAGGTTTGAAAATGGAATATCTCACTGTTAAGGATCCTCTGGTATTGTGGAACAATTTAAAAGATAGATATGACTACCTGAAGTTGGTCGTCCTTCCACAGGTACGTTATGACTGGATCCACTTAAGACTTCAAGATTTTAAATCTATCAGTGAGTATAATTCTTCCATGTTTAAAATTATCTCACAATTAAAATTATGTGGAGAAAATATCACTGACCATGATATGTTGGAGAAAACATTTTCCACTTTTCCTGCCTCAAGTATGCTTCTGCAGCAGCAATACCGAGAAATGGGATTTAAAAAATATTCCGAATTAATTTCACATCTCCTTGTTGCTGAACAACATAATGACTTACTGATGAAAAACCATGAAAGTCGACCTACTGGCTCTATGCCATTTCCTGAAGTAAATACGGTAAATTTTCACCAATCTAGGCGTGAAAAAGGTCGTGGCCCCAGTCGTGGCCGTGGTCGTGGTCGAGGAAGAAATTTCAATCATGGTTATCGTCTTGCACTAAATAATAACCTTCAACACCAGCAGTGTAAAAAGAAGAATGAAAAACATGATGTAGTGCAGAAGAAAAATTCAGACAACAAATGTTATCGATGTGGAGGAAAAGGACATTGGTCACGTACCTGTCGTACGCCAAGGCACCTGGTTGTGCTATATCAAGCTTCCCTGAAGGAGGTGAAAAATAACGCTGAAGCCAACTTTATCTCGGAAGATACTGTTGAACCCATGCATCTAGATGTAGCGGATTTCTTTGAGAATCCCGAAGGAAAGATAGATCACCTGATAGGTGATGGATCTATGATAATGTAAATATGTTTCATTTTCGTCGTTTGTATGAACTAGTATGAATGTGTTTTCCTAGACTTGTAAAATAACTAAAAGGTTATGTAATGTTTTTGTTTAGTAATAATAATATAATGTTTATTTCGTTTATATCTTTTATCTTGAAGAATATATGGATACCTCAATGATCAATCATGAAGATATTTGTGTAATTGATAGTGGAACAACGCACGCCATATTCAAAGATGAGAAATACTTCTCCTACTTGCTTAGAAGAAAAGCAAATGTTACTACAATTTCTGGTAGTTCAAACTTAATAGAAGGCTCCGGAAGAGCTACTATATTTCTGCCTAAGGGGACAAAACTCGTCATAGAAGATGCTTTGTTCTCTTCTAAATCCCCAAGAAACCTGTTAAGTTTTAAAGATATTCGCCGAAATGGATATCATGTTGAGACAATAAATGAAATGAATGTTGAATACCTTGGTATTACCAAGATTGTCTCAGACCAGAAATATATGTTGGAGAAATTATCAACTTTATCTTCTGGCCTATATTATGCAAAAATAAGTACGATTGAAGCACACTCTATCGTAAACCAGAAGTTTACTGACTTAAAGACTTTTGTGCTTTGGCATGACCGAATAGGTCATCCTGGATCAATAATGATGAGACGAATCATTGAAAACTCAAATGGACATCCATTAAAGAACCTGAAGATTCTTACAAATGATGAGTTTTCATGTGCTGCTTGTTGCCAAGGCAAATTGATTATTAGGCCATCACCAATGAAGGTTAACATTGAATCCCCTCAATTTTTAGAACGAATACATGGGGATATTTGTGGACCTATTCACCCATCTAGTGGGTCGTTTAGATATTTTATGGTCCTAATAGACGCATCTTCAAGATGGTCTCATGTGTGCCTCTTATCATCTCGCAACCTGGCGTTTGCAAAATTATTGGCACAAATAATACGATTAAGAGCGCAATTTCCAGATTATCCCATTAAGACAATTCGCCTCGATAATGCTGGCGAATTCACATCCCAAGCTTTTGATGCTTATTGCGTATCAGTAGGGATAAAAGTTGAACATCCTGTAGCTCATGTTCATACTCAAAATGGCCTTGCTGAGTCATTTATTAAGCGTTTACAATTGATAGCAAGACCTCTACTTATGAAAAGTGAGTTTCCTACTACTGTTTGGGGTCATGCTATCTTACATGCAGCATTACTTGTTCGTCTCAGACCGACTCATTATAATAAATACTCCCCATCACAATTAGTGTTTGGCCATGAACCAAATATTGCTCATCTTCGAATTTTTGGATGTGCTGTATATGTGCCTGTAGCACCACCTCAGCGCACCAAGATGGGCCCTCAAAGAAGGTTAGGCATATATGTTGGGTTTGATTCACCCTCAATAATTCGCTACCTTGAGCCATTGACGGGAGATTTATTTACTGCAAGATTTGCAGATTGTCGATTTGATGAAACAAATTTTCCGCAATTAGGGGGAGAGAAAAAGAAACTTAAAAGTGAAATTGCATGGAAAGTTTCATCATTATCTCATTTTGATCCACGCTCCCCTGTGTGTGAACAAGAGGTCCAGAAGATCATCCATTTGCAAAACATAGTAAATCAAATGCCAGACGCATTTACTGATTCAAAAAAGATAACAAAATCACATATTCCTGCAGTAAATGTGCCTATCCGAATCGACGTCCCAAAAGGACCATCTACAAGTGTCATAGCTTCTGAATCACAAATACGCCTGAAGCGTGGTAGACCATTGGGTTCAAAAGATAAGAATCCTAGAAAAAGAAGTACAAAAAATGACACTACAAAAGAATTTCACGAAGAAATTCAAAATCTGATTGATCCTGATATTCCTGAAGAGATCAGTGAACCCGAGACTCAAGTAAATGAAGAACTCTCAATAAGTTCTACAGGTGATGAGATAAGTTTAGATCGATCAAAAATCATAGTGGATAATGTTTTCGCATATAATGTTGCACTTAACATTATGAAAGGAAATGAGGATCTTGAACCTCTATCTGTCGAAGAATGTCGACAAAGATGTGATTGGCCAAAATGGCAAGAAGCAATTCAATCAGAATTAAATTCACTTGCTAAGCGTGAGGTTTTTGGACCAGTAGTCCAAACGCCTAGTGATGTTAAATCAATTGGCTATAAATGGGTCTTTGTACGAAAAAGAAATGAGAGAAATGAGATTGTAAGATACAAGGCACGCCTTGTGGCACAAGGATTCTCTCAACGACCTGGTGTCGACTATGAAGAAACATATTCACCTGTTATGGATGCAATAACTTTTCGATATCTCATCGGCTTAGCTGTACATGAAAATCTTGAAATTCATCAAATGGATGTGGTTACAGCTTACCTTTACGGTTCACTAGATAATAAAATTTATATGAAAGTTTCGGAAGGACTTAAAATGCCTGAAGCATATAAATCTCGGGAAATGTATTCAATCAGATTACAAAAGTCATTATATGGCTTAAAACAATCAGGGCGCATGTGGTATAATCGCCTTAGTGAGTACTTGATAAAACAAGGTTATATAAACGATGCCATTTGTCCTTGTATATTTATTAAGAAAACAACATTGGGTTTTGTTATTCTTGCTGTTTATGTTGATGACATTAATCTCATTGGAACTCCAGAAGAGGTTCAAAAGGCAATTGAATATCTAAAGAAAGAATTTGAGATGAAAGACCTTGGAAAGACAAAAATTTGTCTTGGACTACAAATAGAATATTTAGTAGACGGGGTCTTCATCCATCAATCTGCCTATACTGAGAAAATCTTGAAACGATTTTACATGGACAAAGCACATCCATTAAGTACTCCAATGGTTGTCCGATCACTTAAAGTGAGTAAGGATCCATTCCGACCTCAAGAAGAAAATGAGGAACCTCTTGGTCCAGAAGTACCTTATCTCAGTGCAATTGGGGCACTTATGTATCTTGCTAATGCTACGAGACCCGACATAGCATTTTCTGTTAATTTATTAGCAAGATATAGTTCTTCCCCTACACGAAGACATTGGAATGGAGTTAAACATATATTGCGATATCTAAGGGGAACTAATGATATGGGTCTGTTTTATTCTAACAAAGATAGTGCAGATCTTGTTGGTCATGCAGATGCAGGTTATTTATCTGACCCACATAAAGCTCGATCACAAACAGACTATCTGTTCACATACGGAGGTACTGCTATATCATGGCGATCTACGAAGCAGTCTATTGTCGCTACTTCTTCAAATCATGCTGAGATAATAACCATTCATGAAGCAAGTAGAGAATGTGTATGGTTAAGATCAGTAATACATTTTATCAAAGAAAGATGTGGTTTGAAGTGTGACGTCAAGATACCCACAATACTCTTTGAAGACAATGCTGCATGCATAGCTCAATTAAGAGGAGGCTTTATAAAAGGAGATAGAACGAAACACATTTCACCAAAATTGTTCTTCACACATGATCTCCAGAAGAATGGTGATATTGATGTGCGACAAATTCGTTCAAGTGATAATCCAGCAGATCTATTTACCAAATCTTTACCAGCCTCAACTCTTGAGAAGATGGTTCACAAAATTGGAATGCGAAAACTTAACCATCTGAATCGTGGTTTTTATCAGGGGGAGTAAAATACGCACTGTACTCTTTTTTTCCTTAGTCTAGGTTTTATCCCACTGGGTTTTCCTAGAAAGGTTTTTAATGAGGCAGCAAATAATGCGTATTATGTATATCTATGTATTTTCTTTTACATAGATATCCAAGGGGGAGTGTTGTAAAATAATTGGAGTGTCATGTGGAATATGACATCACTAATGACCATGTATGCATTAGTGATGTGGAATATGACATCACTAATGACCATGTATGCATTAATGTATGGCTATAAATAGCCACTATATGAAACATATAAACATACTTTGAAAGAATATATCTTCTAAAATTTTCTTTCTTTTAGAATTTTAGTAAGTTCTTTTATAACAAGAATTTTAGTAAGTTCTTTTATAACATGAATCAAATTATAAACCGGTGACATTTTTTTTATTTTACATAATTTAATAACATTCTTAACCTTTTTCTATTTTAACTAAGATAAAGACTACGGATGTGCCAATATTTATTTTCTAAACCAAAACTCGATCACTAAGAATATTATTTTCTCTTACATTAACATAAAATTAATAATTGCTTAGGCAACGTGCTATATAAAAATTGTGTAGCGAAATTCGGTTTCTGGAAAATATTGAGTAATTCTTCACTAAACAGTAATATGATTCTTTTGACTAGCTAATTTTTCATAAAATGCATTCAGAAAATTATAGAAATTCTTGGTTTTCTAAGAGAATCATGGAAAAAAATCATGCCTTCACAAGACAAGATGAATCTATCATGCCGAAAGGCTAAAATACATTGATTCTTTTTTTTTTCTCCATACCAATCTATAACAGAAACAGAATAAAGCTTTAGCTGATTTGACATACAAAATTATTTAAAGGCATAATACATATATTGAACCCTAAACTTGGCTTCAAATTTTAACTTTGACCTCAAACTTTCATAGTGCACAAATAGGCACTTTAACTATACTATCTTTCAACAAATAAACACGCGATTCCTACATGGCAAAATGCGTGAAATACACGCATTCTGCGCGAATGAGAGGTAATTTTTGAGGCCCAAAACGATAAAAAATTGCTAAAATGACAATTCTACCCTTAATTAGTACATAAATTGGACCCTTAACTTGGCTTCATATTATAACTTTGACCTTTAACTTTGTTTGTGCACAAATAGGCACTTTAACTATCCAAAACTTAAACAAAAAAATACTCGGATCCTACATGGCAAAATACGTAAAATTCACTCAAATTAGGCGCGTCAGATGTAAAAATCGAGTGCCCAACAGTAAAAAAAACACTGAAATGACAATTAAACTCTCTTTCTAATTTTTCAACAATTTTCCCCTCTTTTTTGCATTATTTGTTGTTCATTGCAAAATGCAAGTGACATTTAATTACTTTTTTGTTATTATGAAAAAAATTATAATAAAGTCTTTTTTGACAAGATGGGGTGAGTATACAATTATACAAATTGAATGCAATTTTTGAAGGCATTTTGATTAGATATTAGACTGCTACTCAAACTTGACAAAAATATGTGAAAAGTTCTATCAGACAATTTATCAAATACTTTAAGTGCACCATTTCACTTAATAATTTTTAGTACTGTAAGTTCATTTGTTGCCCTCCAAAATTCATAATTGCAATTTTCTTCACTATGACAATCACAATACACAAAGCACCCTGTTTTTTCAGTCAATATTTGACAACATAAAGCACAAATATACTTCAAACTAAAGAAAAGAAGGAGAAGTTCATTGAATCTCATGTCTTTCCATATTTATGGGTTGCTCTGAAATAATTTTGCAATAAAAACATTAGTTTCTTCTAGAGATTCTCATATTAGTTTGAACATTTGACCAACAATATGCAAATTCTTGTTTGTAAAATGTTGAATCTTGTTACCTTGACTAAATTGAGGAAGAAAAATAGATAACTCGAAAATTAAATTACAGCAAATATCTTGAACAATTTTTTCTTTGATTTGAATATAAGGAACATGAATTTCAGATTAGGAATTTTTAAGAGAGAGAAGAAAAGAGGTACTAATTTTTTTTTACCTAAAAAATGAATTTGTTTTCACTTCCATCTTATTCTATATTATAATTTATTTTTATAATTTTTAAAATCTAGGTGTATTTATTTTAGTTAGTTGGCAGCAACTGAGTGGTTTACTTTTCCACGTCAGAGCATGTGTGTAACACGCGTTTTGATTGAAATATTCGCGTGTTTTTTTGTTTAAATTTCGGATAGTTAAAGTGTCTCTTTGTGCACTATCAAAGTTAAAGGTCAAAGTTATAATTTGAAGCCAAGTTAAGGGTCCAATTTATGTATTATGCTTAAAAAAATACGTGTAAATTTTTTAATTAGTTGGCAGCCACTGAGTGGTTTACTTTTCCACGTCAGAGCATGTGTGTAACACGATTTTGATTGAAATATTCGCGTGTTTATTTATTGAAAGATAGGATAGTTAAAGTGCCTATTTGTGCATTATGAAAGTTTGAGGTCAAAGTTAAAATTTGAAGCCAAGTTTAGGGTCTAATATATGTATTATGCCTTATTTAAATCCTAAATGCATGTGTTAATTAATTCTCTTCCAAGTGCTTAATTGCCAACTTTTATCAATATTGATATCATGATCATCCAACTTCTAGTTTATTGCAATATAATAAAAAAAAATTAACGTATGAAAGAAAAAGCAACTCAATTATGTCTAATAATAATACATCACAGAATATTTTTAAAAAAGTCAAGAACTATTATTCACTAGGTAATAGGTTGCTTAAGAAAATGAGTTTTTTTTTCTTTTCTAATTACCACGTGGTATTATATATTGTGAGTTGATTTTTTTCTTTTCTTTTCACAATATTAGGGGTAGAAAAGGAAATTATGAAGTGAAAAATTAATCCCTCGACAGTAGTATGACAAAATGTTTTCAATAATAATTGGGGTTCCCAATATATTTTTTTTATTTTCTACATTATGTAGGCATAATTAAATTACTTTTTTTAAATAAAAGGACAATCAACTTTATATATAAATTTGGTACATGCAACAAATTGAAAGTTGAATGTCTTAAAATTGACCCCATATAGGGACAGATATACCGTTTAGAGTTAAAAGTTAGATCAAAACTCAATAGCTTTAGTATATAATCTTGTATATGTGTTAAAACACATTCGCTAAATTAGCACACGTAAAAAGATATGAATTTGAAGTGGCACTCATAATGTCTAAAGCATATGCACCCATCTCTACATATATAGTCAACATTACTATAACTAGCTTGACCAAAGAAAAAACATCACTGTAACTAGAATTGTTTTGATTCCTCCAACTAGGAATGTTTAACTTTTCAATCGAGGATCTTCACTGGTATTTTAGACCAAAACTTCCCATTGATTTATTTAACCCACGCCTATATAACTTAAACCATCATATTTCCATCCTTTATAAATCTTGAACGATCCTCTCAAAGTAATCAAAACAAAACTTCACTTTGATCACCCTGTTCTTTCACCTTTTCACATAATGGACAGGAGAAGATGCAAATGCCAGCGGTGCGGCATGATTATAGCAGCTCCCATTGGAGCACAAACAATTATCTGTCCAAGATGCCAATTTGTTACACAACTCCAACCTCCAAGAAACAATGGCTTTGCTAATTTCCCCCCTGCTAATAACAATATGCGCCCCGAATTTCCAGCTTATCCTGCAAGGCCAAGAAGGATGAGTCCAAATGTTAATAATAATTTCCAGCCCCAACAATTCAACCGCCCTATGTCACCACAGATTAATAATATCCGACCTCCTCCAGTACATGGACGAAAACGAGCAGTTCTCTGCGGAATCAATTACCGTGGTCATGCAAAGAGTCTTAAGGGAAGCATTAATGATGCTTTATCCATGAGATATTTTCTGGTAGAGAAATTGGGGTTCCCAATTGCATCAGTAATTGTCCTTACAGGTATGTATTCTAATCTTCTTACACTAATGAAAACAGTCAAGGTATATATTTGAACATTAACTGTCAGATTTCTAACATGTAATACACACAAAAAAAAATAAAAATTGCAGAGGATGAGAAAGATCCATACAAATACCCAACCAAGGCTAATATCAGATCAGCCTTACGTTGGCTTGTTCATGGTTGTCGGTCAGGGGATTCACTAGTGTTTCACTACTCTGGCCATGGAGCACGAGTACGAGATCGTGATGGTGATGAGATTGATGGTCATGATGAATCATTATGCCCTGTTGATTATGAAACAGAAGGAAGGATACTAGATGATGAGATCAATAGTACCATTGTAAGGCCATTACCCCCTGGAGCCATACTTCATGGAATAATTGATACATGCTTCAGTGGAACTTTCCTAGATTTGCCCTTTTTGTGCAGAATAAACAGGTTATTGATCAACCAACCTTTTTGATACTTGTTCCTGCAATGAAACTTCACATTAAGCTAATAGAAATGTAGTATGACAAAATGTTTTCAAGCAGGGCAGGATACTTTAAATGGGAAGACCATCGGATGCGAGCATACAAAGGTACCAGCGGTGGAACAGCTTTCTCTATCAGTGCCTGTGACGATCATCAAAATTCTGGAGATACAACGGTCAGTATCTGAAATGTTAATATCACACATCTATAGTCGCTTTAGAATCTCTATTTTTAAAAAACAAGGGACTGAGTCTTAATCATAACTTTTGTATTTCAAGAAAATATTGATATGTTCACTTTTAGAACCTTCAATCATCAAAATGTACGCACCTTGGATTTTTACAGGCATTCACAGGCGTTCCTATGGGTGCCCTGACTTATAGTTTCATCCAAACGTTGGAGCAAGAGACTAAATTGACTTATGGACGGCTAATCATGAGTATGCAAAATAAGATTCAAGAAACACAGAAAGCACTAGGCCTTAATGGTGCAAATGAAACTCAGGTACGCTTCTACAAGATTGTCAAAAATAAATTTAAAAAATCAGTGCACCATTGCATCATCATCATGCTTGTCTAATGCATTTTATTGGTCTTACCCAGGAGCCTCAACTATCCTCATCTGAGCCATTTGATATACACTCGAAGCTGGTGGCTATATAGGAACTCAAGCATTCAACTCTAGCTTGCGTATGGCTTCCCTCACCATCACATGTAGATTTCTTTGTAGTATTGTTCTGGCGTGAATCCTGATAGTATATTTTCGTTGTGTTTACTTTATCAATATTGCTGAACAAACTTCCAAAAGGAAATTTGCTCGGTTAACTTGTATACAGCTACATGTTGTCTCATCCATTATGTCATCAATTTACAGCAGAGTTTGTCATTTCGAACAGGGAGTGGAAGATAATTATACTACATGAACAACTGGAAATATAAGGGAACACAGTTTTACATGGAAGGCTAGAAATCACCACATCCCTGCTAGTCTTTAGTTTCTAACAGATTAAATATGCAATAACCTGTTAATAGATATCACGCAAAATCTCAGGGTTGTTTTCGACATAACTTAGTTCTCAAGGGATGTTTCTATGTTGATATATCACAAAATGAAGTTAGTACTAGAAGAATAAAACTTTGAAATGTTAATAAACCAGAGAAGTCAATGTAATCTGCAGGAAAGAACATTTGAGGCCTGAAATTAAGTAAGATAGTCTGCTCAATTTACTGTAAATTGAAGCACTTTATAAATAATATCAAATGTACATATGCAACGTAAGTATGCTCTGGACTTATAAATTGAACTAAAGGAAAGATAGTTACAAGAAATAGCTAACTGCTACACGTCTTTGGACCTTCATAGGCATTTTCCTGCTAAGGAGCAAAACCTACACAAACTGATGAACCAGATGGAGGAATTAACATAGCAATATAATTTTTTCCTCCACTTCCCATTAGAGACTCTTTAGTTGCCAGAAAAATGGGCTCCAAGTCTTTAGAATCAATCTAACCCAAAGGTTTTTCATGGAAAATTCAGTGAAGCAAGAGCTTACGAGAAGCTGTGCACCAGCGAGTATAGCAATCATGGAGGTTGGGCCAGTCAGAAGAAGGGCAATAGGTGAAATGGTGAAGCCAAAGGGACAACACCTTTTCTTGCTCCTCTTCTTGTTCCAATGTCCATATGATCTGCTCTAATATTCTTTCAAGCTCAGCCCTTTCGCTAATACTCAGGACTGGAGAGTCTGTGCCATTGCTTGCTCGACATAGCAATGGCAGCCATAACATCAGCATGTTCATGTTTGTTCGCCTGCGATGCTCTTTTGTACTTTCTTCATCCTCTGCGATCTTTCCTATTTCTCTGGATTGTTTGAATAAGAAAGCTGCACAAAGAGAAATTCAGAACATGGCACTTTTACAATCTAAAAAAAACAAAAAAAAACAATTAAATAAGACAAATGGTGATAACTTTATATCATACCAAATATCAAATTTGAAAGAAATTCATGTAGTACCCATTAGAAACTTCCAATTCAAATGGTTACAGAAAGCTGAGGAATTCACAGAGAACTTTTATGGCCATAGAAGCTTGTAGGGAAGGCTTCTTAAAAAGGCTTGTTTCACATGAACCATGTTTTACACAGTTAATTTGCATAGAAGGGTTCTAAGCTTATGCAGCAGGAAACCATAAACGTCTATTTCTTGATCGCAGTCTACTCCTTTGCCTCGAATATAGAAAGACGGGGATAGCAATACGAAAAACTCTACTCTTGCAGAAATCTAGTGTAAATTGTAAAAGGATTTTAAAGATGTTTGAAGGTAAATGTGAGGCTGTACAATGCAAAATATGTAGGTGTCTGCAATCATTCAGGTTTATGCAGTTGCTACTACAATCTAAATACCCCACTGCGGTGCAAATACAATGAGAAATTATTAGGCGATTGGACATACTAATTCACTAGATTGATCATAATCCATATCAGATGAGTTCTCTGTGCATATTTTGTTCAATACAGATCAATGTTTACTTTAAATCTATCGTATAATTTATGCTCGATATCTCCACGTACAACAACAAATATGCTTCAATCTGAAACAGATCCATCACTGCACGCATGGAATTGCAAAAATTAGAAAATGCAATTAAAGAATATTCCATAGACAATTACCTGAAACCTTAACAAGAGACCCCTGAAGCCGCGGTTCAGCAGAAAGAGCAAGCCAAGCAACATGTGAAGCTGAAGCCCACATATAAACAGCTTCATCAACACAACCACAAGCTTCCATCTTCTGAGCAAGCCATAACAACTCCGCCGCCAGCTTCTCAGCCGAGCACCCCAATTGGCTCATCTGATTCCTCGCCCTACCGCGCTGCCACACAACGTCGCCATAATACCTAATCGCCCTCAAGCCGCGGCTCAACTTACCTACGTAATCGCCGCCATCTCGGCCCCCACCAGACACAAGTCCACTAACACCTCCGCCTTCTTCCGCCACCATGGCGGATTCAAGCTGATTAAGCGTCCGCGTAAAAGCCGCAGACAAAGCGGCGCAATTCACTTCCCTCAAAGCTTCGTTACCCTCCAAGAGATTTTCATCAATTAGCCTCTCGGCCAATGATCTCACAACTTCATATTTCCTTGAACTCACCGGAATATCATTCACAATTGACAACACTTGAGTCAAGGCCCTAGATATCCCCGACTCCGCACCGCCGCTCGCGGCGGCCGGAGAATAAATCTCCCCCTTTTTAGGCTTCAAAGGGTAGCCATAATTTTCTTCAGAAGGATTCAGAGAAGGGAATAAAGATGGTAAAAGGCGAAGAAAGAAGAGAAAAGCTGAAATCAAGAAATAACGTATAGTTTCCAGAAGTTTATATCTTTCTGCTAAGAGAATGAAGGGTTTATCAGCGATGATAAACGCCGATGTCAATAAGTTTCTCAGAAGCAACGGAGCTATGGAGGAAGAAGTACTTTCTGTCATGGCCCCTTGGTCGGCAAATTCTCCCGGCGATGGTAGACGACAAGAATGAGAAATTTGGGGTCCAAGAAAACGCATTATATGCAAAAACGGGTCGGGTTGAACAGCTTAATGAGTGATTGTGGACCATAAAAACATTAGACAAAACGTCATTGCAATGCATGCAAAAACTTCCCCACCGTCGCTGTTGCTGTCAGTTAATTATGCCGGGAAATATAAAATGAACAAGATTGTTAGAAAATAATTAATTCAGTAAATAATAAAATTGGAAGAATGTTCTTTTGGTAATAATATATTCTGTGATTCCAAATTTCAAATAGTATATTTGAGGGGGTAAAAAAGGAAAAAAGAAATGGGGTATTTGCTACTTTTAAGGCAAACGAGATTTTAAGTTAATGGTGAAGATTCGATTAATGAGAGTAGTATTCCACACCATTAATTGACAATCATTTACTCTTTGAATTTATGTTAGTTTTGTTAATTAAAACGTATAATTATTTGCCTTTGTAAATGGTCAAAGAATCTTGGACAGATTCACATTCATGCAAGGATATTTTCAGTAATAAACGTTTTATCATTCGAATACGTATATACTGATTAAATTCATGGCCCGAAGATAAATAAAAAAAATATTTGTGCTTCAATAACATGATAAAGAAATAAAAGGCGATACGAAAAGACATATCCTAACCATTAACGAAAGGGATAAAAAATGAGTATACTAGAAGACCGGGGAAGACTAAATGAGAAACTCAGAAAAGTAGTGTAGAAATTAAACTTCGAGTTGCCTATCTTTTCTGGCAAGTAGTTATATACACATATCTACGGTGGTAGTGGGTGGGAGAATTAATAACAATAGCAACAAAAAATGTACTCCGCTTACTTTTATTTATTTATTATTATTTTACTTGTTATATCTGTAGACATTAAAATTTTGTGGGACTCTACAAGATGCGTTTAATTTAAGTTGGACTCTACAAATTGTGGTCAACTCAAACTAAGATTCTTGGAGGCTACTCAATCCTAAATCCTAGTTTATACCTATATAAAGGGTACTAAATTCTCTTAAAAGGTATCTCGGAAATTCCATAAAGAGATCAAAGATCTCAAATAATCGAGAATTACGCCACTAACGATTCTCGAATTATGGATAAATCCTAGGAGAGTAACAGAATTGTACTCACAATCTATCTTGACCAATAAAATCATGTTTCTTCATATTTTATTTGTGATTTTAATTTATTTTCTGTCACTTTAAAATTTGTTGCAAACAAAATTGGACATTGGCACGTCCAGTGGGACCAAATCTGCCCTTCATCTCTTCTCTCTTAAAAGAAATCTGAAAATCTGAAGTTCCAAAGATGGAAGAATGAGTACCTACTTCAAGCCTCGTCTTTGAATTTCATCAAGTCTACACTCTGACAAGCCTTGAAGCAGGAGACATTTGTAGACATTGAAATTTTGTGTGAGTTTCATCAAGTCTACACTCTGACAAGCCTTGAAGCAGGAGACATTTGTAGACATTGAAATTTTGTGGGACTCTACAAGATGCGTTTAATTCAAGTTGAGGCTCTACAAATTGTGTTCAACTCAAATTAAGATTCTTGGAGGCTACTCAACCACTAGTTTATGCCTATATAAGGTACTAAATTCTCTTAAAAGGTATCTCAGAAATTTCATAAAGAGACCAAGATCTCGAATACTCCGCTGATAGATTATTCATATAGAGAGGTCAAATCTAAATTATCCTAGTTCGAGAAATACGCCACTAACGGCACTCGAATCATGGATAAATCCTAAGAGAGTAGAATTAAGGGATCAATAAAATTATACCCATTTGTGATTTTAATTTATTTTCTGTCACTTTAAAATTTGTTGCAAACAACATCTATTAAAAATAATTATTAATATATGTATATAACCAAATTACCCTGTTAGCTGAGTTGGGTTGACACGTCAATAGACATCGTTTTAGACAGCCACATAAATTGAAGCTACTACTTATAATATTCATATAGAGAGGTCAAATTTAAATTATCCTAGTTCGAGAAATACGCCACTAACGGCACTCGAGTCATAGATAAATCCTAGGAGAGTAGAATTAAGGGATCAATAGAATTGTACCCATTTGTAATTTTAATTTATTTTCTGTCACTTTAAAATTTATTGCAAACAACATCTATTAAAAAATAGTTATTAATATATGTATATAACCAAATTATCCCTGTTAGCTGAGTTGGGTTGACACGTCAATAGACATCGTTTTAGACAGCCACATAAATTGAAGCTACTACTTATAATTGTTGAATTGTTCAACACGATTTATTGATGATTCCCTTATGGCCTTACATCCCGGTCAACCCCCTAGCTACTTGATAACGCTATGTTGAGTTGCTAATTAACTTCTGACTCTTGTTTGTACGAGTCATAATTCTTTCTTGTTAGTTTTTTTTTTTTCGATACCTTTAATATTATTATAATTAATCTAAATAACCGTCTAGCGTCCATCCAACCGTTTAAATTAATAATAGCCGACCAGATATATAACTAATAAATATAAATTTTGTTGGTACTTACAAATGAAAAGAAGTTATTGTTCTCTACTTTTTTTTCCCTGTTTTGACGAAAATTTCATCACTATACCAATTGTTACACTGAGATACTTGAAAAAATAGATACGAATCGAGTCAATAATGAAAAATCATATACTAAGTTACTAACTGATAAGGCTCACCAAAATATGTATCCATTTCAAGATAAAGAACTCTTATAACTTACATTTTGAATTTCAATTTGAAAACATGAAATTTTGGCATTCTGCGAAATCAGCTTGTTGAACTAAACCATCAAGAAACATACTCATTTTCACCATTTCATGAAGCAACAAATGCAACAATTGAAGTGTTCATGCAAAGTGACAGAAAGAATGATACTGAGAATCTACAAACTGAATAAATCAACACATAACAACCACACGGCCCAAGTAAAGAATTTAAATATTACAGAGGGTTGGGGGAGAGGAACATAGCATAATCTCTTTTGTGGAAACATTTTAATAATTTATGCAGGATTGTCTGAGACTTTATGCATTCTGTCAGTCTATAAAACGTGCCTCATCTAACAAATACCCCTCTAATAAATATATATACTGCACACTGCGATAAATACCCATGGATCAAAGTTACCCCTTAAATCGAACAACAATGCATGAGATATCATCTTTACTTTCTCTGACCAATGCTTCGATTGCTAACTGCTTGGCTGCCTTCTCTGGATCTTTGACCTTCCTCACAATGTCAACAGCCTCTTGATTAGACATTACCTGGAGAAATCCGCAATCAAAAGCAAGAAAAGGAAAAAATGCACCTCACAGTGCCAAAAAGAAAGGGGTAGGAGATGTTTCGAGCAAATGGCACCTTCCATAGACCATCACTTGCAAGTATGAGAAGATCTGTTTCCGCATCAACATCAGCATTGGTTACATCAGGATCAGAGCTCAAGTGTGATTTCAGGTTTTTGTCACCAAAAGCGCGAGATACAGCTAGTTGGCCATTCACTCTAGCAACATCCCCTGAGATTATATACATTTCAATAGGCATGTCACTAAAAATATCCAAATGCAACAATACATGAGATATCTTTAAATTCTACATCAAATCGGCAGGGATGGCTCAAGTGTGAGGCTAGTAAAGTGACTGCTTTATGCATCCAAAATGTTTTAATGGTGAAGTTTATGATTTTATTTTCACTTTAAACAACTCTAAAAATTGTAAGAGAAGGTACAAATTTTTTACATATATATAAAAAAAGTGCGAAAAAGACTCACTGGACTACTAATCCTGAACCCTGGCAACGTGAGATGAAGTATCACACTAATTAGAAAGGAGAAATTAGACTATATCTCATTGATTTTTATTAGAAGCATAGAATTGGTACTATCCACTCTATTAAGAAAAGTGAAGATAGACCATTCGTGCCTAAGATTAAGGTTATGTATATTTATATGTATGAAAAAAGTTAAGACTTAAGGAACTTAATGGATGCAATCCATTTTTTGATATGCATTACAATGTAAAGTGAAGAGAGAAGAACGACACAATTATATCCACAGGAGTAAGTGAGAGCATGTGAGAAGCACCTGGCATGTTTGAGACGAAACCACCTCTGTTTTCAATGTCATCTCGCTCGGTGTTCGGTTCATGATCAATCGAGAGCTGGATGGCCTGACCCCTCCTAGAAAGGACTGCTCTTGAATCCCCAACATTTGCTACCCATAGCTTACGACCATTTATAAGAATGGCCGTCACGGCAGTGGAGCCACCTCTTCCAAGATCAGGAGTGTGTGAAAGAATAGCCTGATCTGTTCTCTCATATGCTTTTAAAATTGCCCTATGAGGGTCATTCCGAAAATCCTCCTAGAAATTTTTAACATAAAAGGTGAGAAAAATCCCAAGCAAACCGCTCCCTCTTAACACCAAAAAAAGAAAACAATAAATAGGCATTTATTAAAGAAATAAAACAGCTCAAGATTAAATTATCATGCATTTGATTTTTAAAGGAATTTGTGAGATTGGTTAGCTGTAATGCATTAGGACTTTGTTCTTGGCATCGCACACTTATATAGGACTTGATCAACATCTCTACTGGCATTGTGTGTTGATCTCTAAAAGAATACTTTAGCTTCTGTTTTTCCAAATTAGCAAGAGAGACTGCCCGGTAACTTTACCAATTTTCAGCTGTTGCTCATGCTAGAACACTAATACCATTCTCCAATAAAAAACAACAAATGAAAGGTATAGAAAGAGGGGGAAGCGGAAGCATGTGTTAAATATGTTTTGATGAAAATTGGTAAACATAGCCATCATTACTTGCACCCAAGTAAATTGTCTTACTAAAAACACAATGATCCTCACGGAGCAGAGAAGTTTAATTTGCAGAGGGGTTCCTAACCCCGCAATTTACCTCATTTAAGATATTGGAAAACAAATGCTTTTGTAAATAGGCAGGTACGCTATCTCCCAAATGCCCATCATAAATAGCAAAGAGTCCTAGTTCATGTCCATGCAATTGGACAAATTTAGAAACATGGTAATCTTCCATGGGATGATTTGCTTTCCCCTTAACCAGGCTGAAGCCATACTTGGTAGGCCCTTGATTGCTTCTTCCTTTGCCAGAGCTACATGATGACCGTCCTCCTGCAAGCTAAAGTAAAAAATGATACTTCAGCCTTGTGATCAACCCAGCCAAATACAGACAATGCAGATAGCCCATAAACTCAATTAAATGTCCACCCTAAACGAATTGGTGAGGCAGTGATGAAGACGAAAGAAAGCTTCAATGGAGACTTCTTAATACTATGTGCCTCTACCTTTTCACAAGAAGGGGCACTGTTATGAAACTAAACTCTTGAAGTCATTCATCGGTTTTTGTAGAAAGAAGACCAATGGAACACCAATCATGGAAAATGTCAACAGTAATTCAATCCACCGCGGGGGAAAGAGGGGGAGGGGGTAAAGTGCAATGGTACATGTTCAAATAATATCAGAGAATTATACTCCATATATACGCTCATTGTGAATATTGACAGCATCTAATGCCCGGACTCTTCACTTTTGGTGCCGCACCAGTGTCGACACGACATGGGTGTGGAATTTGTATCCAATTTGTTCAACCTATTTGGGTACTTTGACCAAAATCGATGGGAAAAGTTTGGACAATTTTAATGATTTTTATAATCAATAAAAAAGGTAAGGTGAAATTGAAGGAAATGGATACCTTTTATATAGAAATTTCAATTTCACTCCTTTTCCTTTGATCTCCTTAAAGGATTCTCCTCAATTTCTCCACATAATATTTCATAATTTAGGTTTTATGACTCTATTTTTAGATATTTTAATTATTATTCGGCAATCCCCGCACCCGTATCCATACATGGATCCATATACCTGAATATTAGAAGTTAAATGAAGGATCCGACCTTTAGATCCGCACCCGTATCGGACACCCGCACCGAGTCCCGGCAACTTAGGTTAGCATGCTATAGGACAAAGCAACGCATTTTAGGAGCCCAATAAAGAAGAGAAATAAAGAGCGTATGGGTGTGTTTTCTATGGAAGAAAATATTTTTCGGAAAATGTTTTCTTATTTTCTCATGTTTGGTTAGACAAAATTTGGAAAACATTTTCTCTAGAAAAACAAGTTCCTTAAAAATGAGGAAAATGATTTCTTAAATGGAAGTAAGGAAAACAAGTTTTATTAGTGATATTCTATGTTTATTGTATTCTCCCACCCAACCGACTCCCCCAACCCCCTACCCTTGAGAATCCCACTCCCACCACCCCGAGGCTCTACAGTCCCACCCCTCCCACCTTTATAGTGTTTGGGTAGATTACTTTGCTTACTTACCAAACACTAGAAAATAAGTAAGAAACCAACTTGTTTTTCAAGAAAACATTTTCTAGGAATTCTCATTCATACCAAACACACACCCTTAAAAGATGAAGTGCTCAAAGGCTAGCCTGGACACCATATCATCCAAAATAAAATATCAAAATCGATTAGAAAATCCTCAATCTTCCCTGTCCCTCCCCCGCTAGGATAGACAAAGAAAATCTCCAAAAAATCTCTACTCCCAAAAGAGGAATATAGTTCAATAAGACCCTGCATACTTTAGCTAAGGACTTTATACACTCACAATGTAATGAATCTTTACACTATTAGTGTTATTTAATCTATTATAGCATATTATGTACATTCATTATTACAGATCAATATTTATTAAATAGAACTAGTTACATGCACCTTTTAAACGACCTGATTGTGTGTATATATTCACGCAGTCAGTACACATAACTTAAACTCTTAAGCTGAACCCCACAAATACTTCCATCTGAGAAGCTAAAAGACCCTTGATCTTATCATATTATAATTTATTTAATGAACAGCTAAACAATAAGGATAAAACTTAAAAGGGGAAAATAAATATTCATCAAGCAAAATCTAAAAGATCCCACCAATTAAACCTCACCTTCGAGAACTTTGAATTAAAGCAGCATAAATTATCCATATAATCAGTCACTCCTAAACTTCCTCCTATAGTAAGCAACGTGTACCATAACCCCTCCTAAAAATCTTGATATTCACAACCACCTGCAACATGAATCTTGATCGTCAAATACATAAATGTAAAAAACAATCAAAATATATCCAAGAATCCATTTTTCTTCAAGATTCACTAAATTCTTGAAAAATCAAGCTTTGGGTATTGAAAAATAATCATCTACTCACCGATCCACCAGTCTACAAAATTGCAAAGATACAAAGAGGGATATATCAATAAGATTTGACTTTTGGCTTGAACAAGAAATAAATAAATATATATATTATGATGAAACAGAACCAAAAATAAGAGATTTAAAGAAATAAGATAGAACTTGATGAATTATTTTATGAGTTTGTGAGAGAAAAAAAAGTTGGATTCGCTGTGTGCAGGGGAGAATGGCTGTCAAGAAAAGGCTTTTGCTTTGGGTTTTTGGGCTTCCCTTATTGACTTTGTTGTCTTTTATGTATTTCTTTAATTGTTTTGTACTAATGTTACAGCCAGTCAGAGGGGACTACTTGTCTTTTCTTTCTTCCTACAGCTGTTTCCGCTTTCATTTTCTTTTTATAAGTCTCCGTCAACTTTCAATTATCATAAAAAAAAAAATTAGAATTAAATTATAATAATTTTAATTAATATTTTACAATTTAATTTTATTTACAGTTTTTCTTGTATATCTTTTCAATATTTAAATTTTTTATTTAAATATTAAATTAATATAATTTAATTTAATCTAAATTAGTCAAATTAACTTTCAAAAAGTTAAGCATGACAATTAAAAATAGACAGATGAAGTATTACTCTCATCTAATCGTTCTTTTTCCTCGTCTTTTAAGAAATTACTACTCCTCTAATCTAATTTATGTGATATTTTTTATTTTTCGAGAGTCAATATTTTAAGTTTGACTGGAAATTTGAAATCTTCAATTTTTTTAAAATGAATTTTAATATTTCTTGTAAACTATGTAAAATAATATTATAAGTCACAATAATTGAAAATTTAAAATGTTTAATAGATCTATGAAATTTACGGTCAAAGATCAACTTGTTTGAATTTCGAAATGGGATGGAGGAAGATAATTTTTATTAATTTATTCTTTAATTATTTTAATACATTCTATTATACATCTCATCCTAGATTAATAGTGAAAGAACCTTTTTAGAACCCTATAGTGTTTATATTTTTTTAAAAATAAAGAATTAATAAGAAAAAATTAATTATTTATATCTTGATTTTATTAATTAACAAATAATTTGAGGTATGTACTTTTTAGTAATACAGACAAGTAATATAGAATAGAAATATTTTTATTTTTAAAAGTGAAAAGATTTAATAATTGTTTGGTAGTGGTTAATTTAGATATGAGTTATGGAGATGTTAAATTATGTATAAGTAATATTATGTTTGATAGTTGACTCGAATTTAAAATATTAATGTATAGAACTAATAGCACAATATTTAGTTTATAATTTAGAACTGTATAATTAATATATGTATAAATTATAAGCAAATTTATGTATTATTTTATACATAAAAAAAGATGAAAATCAATACATATATAACTAACTTCTATATAAAATAATTTATAAATTTATTCATAATTAATTTTTACCGTTCGAAAATTAGACTCTAATCATTTACCAAACGACTTAATAAATTAAGGTAAAAATGGAATGAAAAGGGGATTTAAGGAAATAGTACTAATATAAATTAATTTATCAACAGAAAAAGTAGTACTAAAGAACTGATCATTTAAGCTTGCGACCATGTTCTTTGGTAAGCACTTTTTACTTTTTAAATTAATTAGTTTAAATATATTATAGAACCTTGCTTTTCAAACTGTTTATCACCAGTTGTGCCCACTATACTCTTGCCAAAAAAATTGTCTTAAAAGATTTATTTTAAGGATTGATGATGATATAATAATAAAATAAAAAATGATTCTTGCCATCGTAAAAATAAAATGTACTACTACTTCTTATTTTAAAAAAAAATTCAATTAAAGCTTTTTTTATTTCCTCTACTTTTATTTTATTCCTTTCTCTTTTTTTCTTATCTTTTTGTAAAGCTCTCTGCCTCTCTGTCACAAAAAAGCAAAATACAAAAAGATTGTCAACGGAATTGGCATCTGCAGTTCACGTGATATGATGAGTTTCCCAAAATTTACCAATAATATCCAAGCAAATTACTACTCACTTCACTGAAAATATTGAGAAAAGTCAAAAGGAATAATTGTTTTTTTAATTGACCGTTATTTTTACTATTATTTTACCAGCGGCGATAGGATTAAGGATAAGAAATACTAATTGATACGGATCAGATGAGAAACCAAATCAAACCAAACGGATCTAAGTTTTGCATGCTGAATAGGGCAAATAAAAACAATCCGGTAGACCAAATACAAGTTTGCTCCTTTTTGCGATATCTCAATTAGTTTAACCGTTCATTTATACTACTATTAACATAGATATAATTAAAATTTACAATTTCTTTAAACAATCTATCGTAATGAGATGGGCTGAGTCGAGCTTGCTATGTTCCTTAGTGACTTATGTCTTCTGTCTCCATATTTTTTCTAACAAGCATATACAGAAAGATTCAAAATCTTAAATATATGAACAACTTCAAATTAATGCATAATGATTTCACTAAATATTTATAAAATAAAAATTATTGAATTTAGGTATACTCACGAATTAATTGGTTAAATAGATGATCTAAAGAATTAGTATGTTTGAAGGAATGATCAACCGGTGAAGGGAGGGCCCTGGGGCCTGGGCTGTCTCAACGCGCATTGCAGACCAAATCTTTTTGTGAAGTAAATTCAATTCTATTAGGAAGACTATTGACAATTCAATTGGCTATTAATTGACTTCATATCATCCCTTACACACCATATCTTATGAATGACGCAGAACTTAATTTTCACATTTATGATATTCAAGAGTCTATGTACGTAAAAATCTACAAACGGAAACAGTCAAGCAACCAATAGATGCCCACTTGAAATATTTACGTCAAGAATTTTTATTTATCTCTTAGTGTGTGTTTGGTATGATTTCAATTTTCACATGTTTGGTTGGGATAAAAGTTTTAAAAAATGTTTTTCAAATCAATCTATTTTTCTCAAAATTAAGGAAAATGACTTCCCTTAAAAAATTAAGAAAAACATTTTCCAAAACTCTCCTCCAATTTCAAATTACATTTTTTTGGGGGGAAAAAACATCAATTCTTTTTAAAAAATTCAATTTTAAAATTTTATTTTTTCACCCGACCCTGACCCCACCCCCTCCCCAAAAAATTAATTTTGCTTTTTAAAAATATTTTCAACTTTAAATTTTTATTTTTCAACTCCTACCCCCCCCGGCCAGCCAGCCCCACCCCCACCCCCAACCCCCCAAAAAAAATAATTTTATGTTTTAAAAATACTATCAACTTCAATTTTTTATTTTTTCACTCCTCCCCCGCCCCCGCCCCCACCCCAAAAAAATAATAATTTTGATTTTAAAAAATATTTTCAATTTTATAAATTATTTTTTACCCTAGTAAAGATAAAAGATGTCTCTCAAAAATATTTTTCATTCATAAAACAAACACTAAAAAGGAAAATATTTTCTACTCACCAATCAAACATGAGAAAATAAGTCCAAAATCTACTTGTTTTTTTAAGAAAACACTCATTTCATCCATCTTTACTTGTCTAATATATTAAAAATAGACATAATATATAAACATGACCCTTAACTTGGTTTCAACAAACAATTATGCCCTCCAACTTTGAATGTGCATAAGTAGACACTTAAACTTATATAAAATTGAATAAGTAGACACAAGTGTCCTACATGGCATAATACACGTAGGATGTCATCTAGGATACAAAATTGTCATATAGGACGAATGTGTCTATTTGCTCAATTTTATACAAGTTTAAGTGTCTACTTGTGCACACCCAAAGTTAAACGACATTGCTGTTAATTGACGTCAAGTTAGGGCCTCAGGGGTCATGCTTATGTATTATGCCTTTAAATAATTGTCCAACTTTACTTTACCATTTGGAGAATTAAGAGATAATTTATCATTTCAAGTCTATTTTACCCAATATTAAAAACTATTCATTTTTCAATATTTTTAGATTACTTATAAATAATAAGAGTGATATAATAAAATTAACACTCTATTTATTATTTCTTTAAGTGTGTATCAATTCAAACATGAACAAATAAAAATAAACAAATAAAATATTTCTAAACTAGTCTCGAAGAAAACATAAATTACTTAAGAACCTCATTAAATAAAAAATAGATATGGACAAGGAAGAATATTATTTGGTAAATCTTGTGGCTCATCCTCATTCTAAGCCTCGATTCAAGGAAAACGAAATGAAAATTGTCAATTTTCGATCGCTTTGAAGCTTTCAAGTGAACAAGATAAGAGAGGGGGAAAGGGATCATCATATATGGAAATTGATTCATTAATTTTTTAATTACATTTTTACAGGCTAAATATTAAAAAGTGAATAAGAAAAGAGAAAGTTTCATAAATAGTGTTATAAGTGTTAATTTGCAAAATATAGTGAGATATTTACTCTTTTCTTTGAAAAAAAAATGCAATTTTGTTTTGACTTCAAAACGTAGAAAAATATATTGTATTCACATACATACAATATTTTTAAATACACAAATATCTGTATAAGTATATACATACTATTAAATTTTTAAGACTCACTTATTTCATATTCTATCCGTTTAAAAAAGAATTACCTTATTTTTTTTTTAATCTATTTAAAAAAGAATTATTCTTTTCTTTTTTTTTGACAATACTTTAACTTTAACTTTCCAACTGACATGTTTAAAATCACAAGATTGAAAAGTCTTTTTTTTTTCTTAAACTATGTTTCAAGTTAAACTAGATCATTCTTTTTTAAAATGGAGAGAGTAATTATTTAGAAGTGCCACTGTATAAACTATAAATTGATGAGAGAGTTGAATATACTGCATCAGGTTGTGGGAGGAAAAGGCCAATTTCTTAGGCCCAATTATTAATAGGGAAACTTATATAAATATACTATAATAAAAAATATTTACCATTTATAGTAATAATATTTTTTTTTTACTTGATCATTGTTAATTTATTTATAATACAAGTTTAATTCATATTACAAATAATAATTTTTTATTAGAAAAATTACATGAATTGATACATTTTAATAAAATAATTACTGATTTTAACAATATTTTTTCTTTATTACCATTTATAGCAATATTATGTAAAATCTGCAATATGTATTAAAAGTGAATTATGTATGCAATATATATGAATTATATATGAATAATACTTTTTTTTAAAAATATATTATGTTTGGTTGATAAAAATTTGACACATTATATTATAAGTGTATTAAAATATGTGATAAATAAATTATCTATCATTAAAATTTATATTATATATGAATAAAAAAAGAAAACTTACATAAATATACTATAATAAAGGGGATTCATCATTCTGAGGCCCAACTGGAGGAGGAAGTGAGTCGTCTCCATGGGCCTTATGGTTGGTCTATAAATCGAGCCCAACATAAACAATGAGTCAAACTAAATTAAGAATAAATATTTGTTTTTCCTTTTTGAAAAAGTGAGAATTAAAAAACCTACTCATTTGGAAATTTAATAAATAGTTTGTTTGATCAAACTTTATTAAATGAGTGTAAATATAGGATAAATTTTAATTGAATTAAAACATATACTTTTGGAATTAATCAATTGTCTGTTTGGTCAAATTTAAGTGGTAATTTATTTTTATCTTTTATAAAATGCTCATTTATTTTTTTAAAAAGAAAGATGTCTTATTGGTCAATTGTTTCTCAAAAGTAAAAGAAGGTGTTTTTTAAAAATTTAAATAACTTTTTTTCCATTACTTTTTTTGATAAATTATTAAAATTCACTTTTAAAAGTTTGACTAGACTGCCTATTTGAACATGATTTCAAAATCAACCTATAATTTATAGTTTTTTAGTTTAATTTCTGGCAATAAATTTAAAAATTCTATAAGTTGTTTAAAGAGTAAATATCTCAAAAGATCACTTAATTATGTGAAATTATTTGATAAAATCACTCAACTTAATTTTGTATCAATAAAGTCATTCAACTTATAGATTATCTTTTATAAAGTCACTCAAGTTAAACTTATTTTTCTACAAAATCACAATAACCAAAAGATAAAAGAGATAATTGCACAAATCATCCTTCAAGTTTAGTTTTTTAAATATTTACTTTCATTATAGTTTATAATATTATGTTTATACCTTATTTATTTATTTATTTATAATAATGGTCTTAACTTAATTAATAGGGATATATTAATATCATTAATTTTATTTTTGATATTTTTACATTTAAATATTAAATTATGGAATGGGAACTTATCAACGTTTTTTGATTAGCCAATAAACAGTAGTCTTACAAAATATTTTTCCTTTCAATTAATCGTTTCTTTTATTATTATTTTATAAAAGAAGATTAAAAAGGAATATTTTTGTTAATAGTTTTACCTTTGTAATTCTAATGCATTTTCTATTTTTCATTCTTATCAAAAAAAATTATCGATAATAATGATGATTCTTTTTTCTTTTATTTCTCCATATAATACTTTAAAAATAAATTTACGAACACAGAAAGTGATTAAATAATGGGCAAGATTGATATTTGAATATAAAACATAAGTTTGAAATCAATGAATTCTAAGATTAGTATGGAATATCTTTTCTTATCAAAGTTTAGAAATTATTTGTTCAAAGCTTATTCACTTAATTATGATTAAGTCATATGTTTCTTATCTAGATGTGTATTTGACTAGAAAAAAAAGAGTAATAGAGGGGAGTCAAATACATATTTTTACGTTCATAATAATTGGGTTAAGAAATTATTAATAAAAAAAGAGATGTAAGTATAATATTATAAACTAAGATGAAAGTAAGTATTACAAAACTAAATTTGTAAGGTGACTTATGCAATTATCTCTATTATCTTTTGGTTATAATGATTTTCTAGAAAAATAGTTTAACTTGAATGACTTTATAAAAGAAAATTTGTAACTTTAGTGACTTTATTGATACAAAATCAAGTCGAGTTCCCAAATAATTTCACATACTCGTTATTCAAACTATTCAAAATTCTTCAACTTTATATAATCCTTCCAATTTTCAAATGAGCAAATTATAATTTATAAATAAAGTATTAAAATTTTATAAAGCATCGAATGAATAAAATAACACATCTCCTAATTTAAATAAATATTTACAATTAAATGTTATTACAATTCAAATTCACACGAATTTACAGAAATATACATGTTAATAAATCAATAGCAGCTAACTATTCTTGATAAAATCCTCTCACATGTCATAATGCAAATAACTTCTTCAGGTTGATGACAATTTTTTTTTAAAAAAAAAAATAATATAAAGTTTCATTTTTTTTCGTCAAGATTTATATTTAAATATTTCAAAATTGTTGAAAGGTTTAAGATTTAAAATCATGATCTGGATTTTAAATTAGAATTTTTGTGTAGATTATTAAATAAAATGCTAATTTAACATTAACCTCTATAATAATTTTTTAAAATATATTATTTATGAAATTAATTTTAAAATCTAAATTACTTTCCACCAAAACAGTTTTAGAAATGAATTAATTTTAATGATTTGGTCAAATAGAAATACTAGTAGATCATAACAAACAATATGCAGATAGTAGAGACTAAAAAGTTGGCCTCCATAACACGAGTTTTGTACATTTGTCCCCCTTCCCCCTTCATCCACGTGCGGCTCCTCCAAACCCTCCACCCCACTCTTCACTCTATTTGATTTGAACAAACATCCCCATCACTTCACTCTCTACATTTTTCTTCATCTGTAAATCGCCATTTTTATTACTATGGTAAAATCTATAAGCTTTGTTCTTGAATTCGCAAAAGATTACGATGATGGAACACCAGGAGTTCGCCCCATCTTTGATTGGTTCAATGGAATGATGGAGGTCTCTGATTATGAGAAACAAGCCATCTTTTATTCTCTCTCTGCCGCCTATGCCTTAGTCTCATTTGTTGCCCTGGTACACTATTTTTCTTCTTCTTAATTTCATGGTAATTTTGCATCATATTTATGATTTATTCTCTTTCATCTGGATCTTATTAGATTGATCCTAAATGCAAGTTGATGAACTGTTTTTGCGTTTAATGCTGAATACCTCATTAAATTCGTTTTAAAACCCTATCTATGAGTGGAATTGGGGTCCATCGTTCGTTTTGTATGCCATATAGCCCTACTTCTTAGGTCTAGGACTTCCATTAGTACTCAATTTGTTGATAAAATGGCAGAAAACAGCTCTGCCCGATGGTGAGTTGTGGTATACTACAAATTCTACTCCATAATGGACTACTTTTAAGGGAGACGAAAAGGGGCCTCCATAATGGACTACTCTTAGGGGAGACGAAAAGGGCCCCCTATAAGCTATACCATACATCCTGCTTGCTTAGGACGACCGCATGTTGCATCAAGCAGCATGACGAGATGGAGTTGGAAAGCTAGGTTGGGCGCTAGCCTGCGCCTTCCTTATACTAACATGTTAGTCTTCCCCTCATTTATTACAGTTGTATTAGTGAAGTTGCTCGAGGACTTCTATTGGGAATGGAAGTACCTGCATAAGAAGAGGATAGCTCCTATTTATTGGTCTATTGATTTCCTTTACATGTTATCTTTGGGTGTTTAACTCTATTTCAAAGAGATGACTATTCAAACCTTAGATTATTTGGATTCACGTGCTTTGTTAAAATTCTAGTGAAGAAAAAGGAGATTATTTTCTTGTTTGAAAGGGAAATGAAAGTTCAACTTAAGAATAAATCATTTCCATCAGCTTTATACATTTTTGCTAGGTTTTTATCTTGGAAAATTTTAAATGGCTTTTTCTAAAATAATCCCTCATGAAATGCACAAAAAGCAAGAAAATTAACTCTTCAGTGCATTTCTTTTCCTAATCACTTCATGACAACCAAATGGTACCTTCAGGTTGAAACATTGACTTCTTTTAGCAAAGGGATCATTTGGTTAGCAGATGGAAAAGGCGTGACAGTGACCAATGGTGAGAATATTTGGATAAGGATAATGTTGAGTGCATACCATAGGCCTATGTCACCTTGGGCTTAAATGAGCTTGTGTTCATATTCACTAAGAAAGCCTTAGTTGATTCTATCACACTCATCAAATTCGAAGAAGCTACTATTTATCGCTTGATTACTTTACCCCTCAGTTTCAAAGTGCACATTTCTTTGAATTTGCGTTGCTTCAGCAATAAGAGTGATGCCTTGTTTTCCATCGCTTCGTCGCTGTAAGCGATAATTAATAACATGGGTCTGTTCACATTTCTTTTAGATGAGGTGGTCATGTTTCACTGGACTGTGGATGCTTGGTTGACCCATGTATATTGTGCCTTATAAATTGAATGAGGTAGGGTCAAAACAAAATTTTTACATTTTAAATCAATAATTCATATTCTTATTCAGAAACAACATAGACACATTTAGTAATAACTACTACAGTTATGGTCTATATGTAGAGCTGAATCCTGACCGTTGGACTAGACCAAAATTCGCAAGTTGCATCCATGCAGATTTCATTACACGGAACTATGAATAATAATTATTATATAATAAGCCGTTGGGAGCTATCCCAAAAAGTAATCGCCCATCCTTTTGGAGATGGAGGATGTATTTTCATCGTCATGTTGGGGTAGCTAAGAGTGGCACAAAGGGGTAAAGTTACCACATTCACCCTAATCTTCTTCCTTTTAACCCCAACCAAAGAAGTGGCTCGTATGGGCATGGAGGTAGATTTATTGTTTTCTTGTTAATTTAGCAACATTTCTTTTGCCACAATTATTGTTAGTGCCAGCATTAATGTCATTGCTTTGGACTTGAGCTGAAGCCTGGAAACCTTGACAGTTAGACTTGACACTAGAGTTTTTACTGCTAGGGTTGTAAATGAGTTGGCAGGTGGGGAAACCCAGGAGATACGATCAAGGCACATTTTGCGTATGTCAGAACACTCTTTAGTTTATATTGCTTGGACTCTTCAAAAAGGTCGATGGGTGCATGTTGAATACTCCATAAATAGTCATTTTTGGGGAATCTGACAGGCGACACGGGTACAGTAATACTTTTAGAGAGTCCGAGCAACATAGCTTTTAGTTTCCTACTAATCACTCTTTACCAAGTGGAAGGTTGATATTTGTTTGGATTTGTCGAGCTACAATTCTAAAGTGGTTTTGAGGTAAATGGTTGCTAGTCCTCCATATCTTCAAATAAGCAGGAAGTACATTCTCAAATATGACAATTCAACTTAACTGAGAATTCGTGCCTAGCCTGAAATGAATAAGCAACATAAACTCTGCATTGACAGCACAACATAAAAAGATCACATTCTTTCAGACTTTCAGTCTGCCACTCTTCTTTCCATACTCTTTGCAGCAGGTTTCCACAAGAGGTCCAAGAGGCATGGAAAATGAGCCTTAAGTAAATGAAAACATGTAAGCGAGATAGACTTGTTAATACAAAACATTTTCAATATTGACTCATGCAACTGAACTATGGATTGGTAAAAACATTTACAGGCTCGAAACAAAAAAATTGCTCCAAAAGAAGAATAAAAGAGAGGAACGCATTAAAAGATCTGCTTGCTAAATTTCATTTCTCCTTATCTTTTGCATGTGATTTGTAGTTATTGTTTCATGCTTTCCCATTCAAGCTGTATGTGTGTGTGTATGTCATGTTATTCAGCAGTCCATGGGGTACGGAAGGGGTAACATTTGTTTATTGGTAACTCGGATTATTACTATTTTAATGGTCTGGACACTGGTAATGATGACACAACATTTTTTTTAATACTGCAGTGAGCTTTGGAAAAAAAATAAAATAAAATAAATCCAAATTTTTATCAGCATTCCAGCTAGCTTGTCTTGATGAGACATGTGCCAACTTGCACTTCTCGGAGTTTGTCATCTCAACATGCTTCCATGTGTTATGTATTACAGGTACAACTCATTCGCATCCAATTGCGTCTTTCAGGAATTGGTTGGACAACACAAAAGGTTTTTCACTTGATGAATTTTGTTGTCTGTGGATGTAAGATTTACTTAAGTTTCTCAATGTTCTTCCAGAAGTTGTTCATATCAAGTTATTTTAATGCTCATAACCAAATGATTGTTGGCAGTGAGAGCAATTTTATTTGGGTTCTACAGCAGCGTGTTCAATCTTAGATCAAAAGTAAGTCTCTTCTTTCCCTTTACTTAACCTTTCTGATTCTTAAAGGACAAGTTCAGTTCTCGCACTGCGGGCGAATAATTTGCGAAGTAGACTATTAACTCCTAAAACTTTTAGAATCGACTTTCCAGGGAACTACACTGCAAGCAAAGGAATTTTAACTCATGAACGTCACCATTTAAGTAGCATTTGTTTAATGTTGATGAAACAATTATTGCGAATCTTTGAACCTCAACTGAACAATTTATCCCTTTTTAGCATCAACTCATCACCATAATAGAGAAATGTGTCAGTTGCTGCGAGCCTGTGAATTTAATGTATAATGTATGGACTTTACTTGATATTTAGGCTTTCATTATGCACATTCTACTATTGCTGTCTGTTTGGACTGTTTTTTGAGCTATGCACAAATATTCAAATCACCTGATTCTACTACTTTCTCCTTATTCCGCTACTTCATACTTGATATGAACCCATACTGACCTTATTAGACCAATGTTTCCAACTCTCGCTGAATTTGATTGGAGGATACATATTAGAACAGTTTCCGTTTTATTATAAACATCCCATGCGTCAGGACTGGGGTCCATGTTTAATTTCAAATTTTCCTTAAAGAACAGTCGTTATGGCATTGTGATTTGTCTTCGTAGCTAACACCAATCAACATTTAAACAGGCACTTGAGATGATGCTTTTGGATCTCCCCGGTCTTCTATTCTTCTCCACATACACACTATTAGTTCTGTTTTGGGCCGAAATATTCCATCAGGTAATGCTATTTGGTTCCAAAAGGTTTTAACAAACTACTCTAGACAAGATATTTTCAAGGGAATCATGTTGGATTGTTCGTCAATTATTTTCTCATGGAAGAATCACTACCTATTTTAAATATTTTCATCATGGATCAAGTCTTACTCATTGCTTATTAATTTTCACAGGCAAGAAACCTTCCAATTGATAAACTTCGACCTGCATATTATGCAGTTAATGCAGTCGTATATTTTATACAGGTAGTTCATCAGCGTTCTATTCACTTTACAGTAAAGTATGTCCATGCATAAGCAACAAAAGCCTCTCTGGGAGTTCCCTCCTATTAATATGTAACCATGATATGACTGCAGATATGCATATGGATCTTCATCAGTGTTGGCCCAGCTTCGGCTGCTGTTGAAACTGCTAAACTTTTTTTCGCAGGTCATGCTCTATCTCTCTTTCAGAAATGTTACTAGGCCATTTTAGTCTACTATCTTAATTTTAAAAAAAATAATCTGATTTTGCACTTTCTGCAGTTATTTCATTTATTGCTGCTCTGGGATTTGTCATGTATGGTGGAAGGTAATTGGTTCCCCAGTATTGTAAAAGTGACCATATTCACTTTTGTATATCCATGTTTCATGAAATTGATCCTTTCTTTCCTTTTTAATCTCTCTCAAGGTTGTTCGCAATGCTTCGGCGCTTCCCTATTGAATCTAGAGGCCGTCAAAAGAAGCTTCATGAGGTTTGCACATGAAATAGCTGTCTTCCTCTTCTTTTCAATCATTATCTTGCCATGTACACTGCTTCAATCAGAAGCAAGGCTACATTTCATTTTGGTGCTTGTTTATGCCTCCTCAGAAACAAATGCATCTTTTTGAAGTCTTTTTGGTATAAAGTGCTACCATTTATGCCCAACCTCATCATAGTGTCTTCACGAATGAATTGCTAGAATCGAGTTCCTAGCCCCATCCTTTTTTTTCTTGATCGGCTAATAGCGTAGATAATAGGTGATATAATCTGAATAATAACAAACAAACAAACAAACAAATAAAGAAAGAAAGAAAGAAAGGAAGGTGCTATTTAACAATGTATAAGAATACAATTAAAGGATTTACCCCAAACAATTTGTCTAATCTTTAGTGTAGAGTTATGATGTAATGTGCCTATACTTATTAAAGGATACATGTGAAATAGTCCACAAATACCAGCCTTGATCAAAATATATTCAATAAATGAGGATTTATGATATTAATATTAGTCGATCAATCAATTGTGCCTTAATTCCAAACTAGTTGGTGTTCGGGTACATAGTCCTGTGTTCTATATCCTGTCAGTTAGGAAGATTATGATTGAACTAGGGGAGAATCTATTGCTGGGCCAGATCTTTCTTCCTTATCCAAACAATTTTATACTTGAAAGAATAAATTCAAAAAATTATTCAATGTGATTTGGTATAATCATATCATAAAGGAAGATTGATTATGAAGGGAAGACTTAATTCCTGCATAATGATATTCGCTCTGTTTTTGGCAGGTTGGTTTCGTGACTGGTATTTGCTGCATTTGTTTCATGATCAGATGTGTTATGGTAAGTTTCCACTATATCTGGAGTAGGGATGTTTGACCCTAGCTAGCATGATTAAGAATATTCATTTCCTTCTTGCAGGTTGCTGTTTCTGCTTTTAACGGGAATGCTGATGTTGATGTCATTGACCATCCAGTTCTCATTCTCTTCTATTACGTGGTAATAATTGAGTTAATTTTGATACTCAATAGCTGGTTAATCACTTACAAGCCTATTCTCCCATTTTCGAATATTATGCTAAAGTTTATTTATAGGGATGTCAATGGGGCAGGGCCGATGGGGGTCGGGTCGAATTGTTTTTTTAAAAAAATTAATGCGGGGCGGGCGGGTATATGTGATTTTATGTGGGTTCAAACTTAATTTTAACTTTGTACAGAGTGAGAGAGCATTATTTATTAAAATAATTTCATTAAAGCTATTAAAATATTCAAGATAATAAATGTAAGTGGTTCAATAAAAAATAATATAATTTCTTACATGTTACTCCATTAACCTCTAAAAAATAAAATTTTAACTCACTATTCTATTAAATTAATTTAATACAACTTAATGAAAAAATGAATTTATTTTAATGAATTTATTTTTATGAATTTTATTTTTAGTATCAAACATAACTAGAAAAAAAAGTATTAAAAAAATTATGCGGGTAGGTTGAAAATGTAAAGTGTTGCCATGCAGGGCGGGGCGGATCAAATAAGCACAACCGTGCCGCCCCTGCCCTACACAGCCCCATTGCCATCCCTACTTATTTAACCTTTTATTTATCTGTGACCATCTCATAATTTTCAAGCTTTTATAGGCCTAAAAGATCTTTAACAAAATGATCCATCTGTTTTGCATATTTTGAGCAGGTGGTGGAGATCTTGCCTTCTGTTTTGGTGCTTTTTATTCTGCGCAAATTACCTCCAAAACGTGTATCAGAGCAATATCATCCTATTCAATAACTCATAGAAGAGCATCCCTGATTTTAGTACTTCACCGTTTTTGTTCAAAGAAGCCCTTGTCATGCCAACCAAGTTGTTAAAGCCATCTTCTGTGTTTTTAATTTCTTTTTTGCTTTTATTGTTTTGGCGCTTGTCTCGAGTGACGAGGAGGAGTTATAGTTTGATTGCAGTACAGTTTTGTAGAAGTCTTGAATTATAAATTATTCAAAGTGCATGTGACTTCTGTCATTAAAAAAAAAGTGCATGTGACTTGTAATCATTTGGATAGAATTAGATGTTCTAAGTTTAAAGGCCTTGGATTAAATTCTGCGTCTACTTATACAACTCATATTTGTTCCTTTCTCATGATCATAGGTTTATTTGATATTTTTCTAAAACATTTTGAGACCAAGTGACTCGATATTCTGTGTGTTTCTCTTGTTGGGCATTTGCATAGGCATTGTTACTGCCGCTGCAACGGAACCCAATAGAAAATAGGAAGGAGTTGTTTGGTACTTCACTTTTAGCGTGGTGCCGAAGGTGGTGGCATCATCACCATGTACCTCCTTTCGGATGATGACACCGTTGCCCCAAAAAACTGTCACCACCAACTCACGTGGCTCCAAGACTTCTTGCATCAAGGTGGATGATTGTGCATCAGATTTGATCACTTCCGTTTTTAGAATTTGATTATCCACAAACAATGTTGTAAAGTTTGTTTCAATAATTTCAGATGATTGCTTTTATAGCGGATCACATTCATTACTCTTGCTTTTTTGGGTCATTTAGATTTTAGCTTTACTTAAAGGGGTAATTGGTAGTTAGTAGTATTACTTTTTATGAACTTTTCTTTAGATTCTTTGTTCATCTCTATGTTATAATTTAATTACTATTCTTGTCGTGCATATTTATTTTTCCATGTTTTACTTATTCAGAATATGGTGGATGTATCAATCAATTATGCCTTGGTTCTAAAAGGTGAGGACGGTTATATGTATCCTCTACAACTATTCCTTTCAATTCCATCCCAACATATCAATTACATTAGAAGACTTATTTGCGTTCTGCAGCGTTTTTGTCCTCCATAATCCTAAATAGTTAATTATAACAAGTAATTAATGTTCGTCACTGTGTCAACCTTAGTGCCTAAAGCACACTCCACTCAGTTTTAACAAGTATCTCAATTCTAGCAAGTGCTTTCCTATGCAGCAATCCAAAGGAATCAAAAAGCAATCTGAATCCTATACCTTCAAAAATTAGTTCATTTTGAAGTACACAACACATACACACTGCAAACACAAAAGAAGAAGAAAAAAAAAGTAGTACTCCGTACTTAAGTGATTTTATAAAGGCATTTAAAAAGTTTGATATTATATGGTAAGAATTTTTTTTCGAACTCTTAAAAAAGAAGTTTTAACTCTATAAATAACAAAGAGAGAGTCTTCCTTAAGCACCAATCCAAAAAGAAAATAATCCTTCATTAATTGACATTTCCTTACAAGTTAAAACTTTTCATCATGGCTGCTCAAAACCATATTCCTACAGAAAATCAAGCCCCTGAAGAAGATTTTGACTACTCTCAAAGAGCACAGTGGCTTCGAGTCGCTGTGTTAGGAGCAAATGATGGATTAGTCTCAATTGCATCCTTGATGATGGGGGGTTGGAGCTGTCCAAGAAAACGTCAATACCATGATTCTTACTGGCTCTGCAGGGTAACATCATCACAACAATCAGAATCCCCCTATACATCTGCCTTATTTCTCTTTATTTCAACACTAAGAAGCCCTGTTTCACTGATAATGCTTTGTTTTCCCTTTCCATGGACATCAGATAAATCAGCCTCTCCTCACCAAAATCGTTATCAGATGAATTTTCATGTGCAAGTTGTTTGATTTAGTGTATCCACATTGTCAATTTTAAAATATGAATCTAGGTGCTCAAAGTATATCTCATTCACATTGTCTTTTCGGATGTTTTTACTAACTAGACAGGCTTAAAACTCAGGTAGAAATCAATCTCCATATTTTACCAGACTGACTTTCCACACTCTTGTAAAAAAGTTATTGAATCAAATGCATGCACACACACAAATCTTCTCCATCTTTTTAAACTCCTGAAGAATCAATGCGTCCCTATTAATGTAATCAATATAGTCTATGCTGCCACTGATGTAATGCGTGTCTGGGTCCTCAAGTATCGGGTCTAAAAAAATATATATAAAATAAATCAAGACAATGAGGAAAATGCTTTAGCCTGATAATCACATACAATTTGCAGCCATAACAAAGAAATTTCATGTTCAGAACCATACAAACTATTCAAAATGAAGTGCATCAAATTAGAGGTCAACAGTCTTGTTCTAGGTTGTCACTTTGATGATGTATTGTAAGAAATAGTCGTAGAAGATTCATATAATTGTCCTCAAACTTTAATAGGGATTAAGGCAATATGTCTACCATATAGTGAATAAGTAAAAAGGTTGTGTCAAGTCAAATATGGATAAATAATAGTAAAAATTAAAGGAATTTCATAGTGTAAGATATAAATTACATTCTATCCCAACTAATTTATATTTTACAAATAGGCGTTTGATACATAGCTACCAATCTGATAAAATATAATTGATACAAGGTAAACAAATTATTGTTGAGCCGTAAAAAGGAAAAAAAATGCAATAATTAATTCTGTTAATTTAATTAGCTTAATTTAAGTGTAACTGAAACTAAACAATCCCTATCTTAATAGTAATCCACTCAAACCTTTCAAATTTCAAAATTCAAACTTATATCTTTTACGTTGAATAACAATTTGTGAACGTCGATCGATTGAGAAAAAGTGAGAAATACTTTTTGCTCATAGAATATGAATATATCAATTTCATGAGGCATTCAGGAATTTGGGTCAACGAAGTGAAATATGAAAGTTACAAAAGTGACGAATCGTTGTTGGACAATCAATTTCGTTTTGAATCTCAAAGCAGCAATTTCAGTCGAGTTGGATATCAATGTATCAAGGAAAAACATTGAAATTCGTTACATCATAGAAGGTAATTCGTCTCCGATAAAAATTAAGAACAACATGGGTGTTAAACTATATTTAGAAGTGAAAAAAAGTGAGACACGATTTGCAATGTATCATTATGCATTGACACAAGTGAAAAGATTTTAGCAAAGTCAGGAACTATTGCAGTCATCATCAAGGCTCTAAGCATGATCAAATCTTAGCACATTCATTAGATTTTAGCTTAATTAGAGTGGTAGTTTGTAGCTAATAGTAGGGATGTACAAGTCAAATCGTAAAGTAAAACCGAATTGACGAACTAAATCAAATCGAAAGAAAATTGACTGTGGTTTGGTTGTTGAAAAAGAAAAAACCAACAACTCTTGATTTGGTTTGGTATTAGAAGAAAAACATCAAACCAAATCCAAATCAAACCGACATACATATATATATATATAATTTAATTTTTTATAGATAAAAAATATTATTTACATATAATCTACTTTATTGATATATTTTTAGTTAGTTTATAGTTTTCAATTTATATATATATATATATATATATATATATATATATATATATATATATATATATATATATATATATATATAAATTTATTTTATTTATAGCTAAAAAATAATATTTATAATCTACTTTGTTAATATACTTTAAGTTAGTTTATAGTTTTCAATGTTTATATTTTATTTTGTATTAAGATCCGAAGTTACAATTATATTATTATAATTTTTCAAATACGAAGTTAACAATTTACTTTGTAAATATTTTTTGTATTCAGTTTGCCTCTAGCCTTTAATCTTATTAATTTAGCATAATAAACATTGATATTTCAAAAATATATATTTTGTACTCATATGAGTTTTACAGTCTTTTCGAAATATTCTATTCACTTAGCATTTTTTAAGTTTAGTTTATCACACAGATAAGTGAAAAAATATTTAATCGTCTTTCCAAATACCGTATAGTTGTAAAAAATTGAAAAATCAAAAGAGTCGAAACCGAAAAACCGACTTTATAATTTAATTTGGTTTTTATATTTAATAAGCCGACATAATTGATTAAATTCTTTTTTAAATGAAAAACCAAACCGAATCGACCTATGTACACTCCTAGTTAATAATCTACTTTCTGTTAACTTTTTTCTTAAATTCTTTAATTAGTACATTTAGTATTCTTTGGATTCATATATATTTGTCCATTTTCAAACATATACTTGTACTGGTTCCTTTATTGAGAATCTAACATATACTTGTACTGGTTTTAAAACAAGCATTGAACTTTAGTTTTATAATAATGGTCATCTAACCATAAATCCACTTTTTATTAATTTGTACAAAGGATATGGTGGATAAGCAATGATATCAAAGTCACATAAGGTACGAGTCTTTGCAAATTTTAAACAAACTATAAAAATTAAAGACAATAGTTAATTATTACCTTTTTTTTTTTTTTTTTCATTTTAAGACTGTCGTATGCCTTGATTTCTCCTTGCGCTATCACCCAGCTTGGCTTAGTTTTAAAAGTTAGATTTTGTTTTTTTCTAATTATATATAAGATAATACCTTTTAGGTAAGAAATGAGAATAAACGGAAGTTGAGCGTCAACATATAAGTTTGAACTGTGTACTTCCCACCTAAGTAAGCAGCTTGACCTATTGGGTGAAGCTTGACATTTCATGCCACAGGTCACCAGCTGTCTTAACCTCTAGGTCACTAAAGTCAATCGCTTAGGACTTTATATATTTTGGAGATTCATTTTTTAAAAATAATTACTTATATATGTTATTTTTAATAGATAAATTATATGTATAATAAGTGTTATAATTTCTGCTACGGAAATTGCATGTCAGATGAAAATAAACTTGAATTTCGTAAGAAACAATTTTATGAAAATATGAATAGCAAAATCACAAAGTCCCTTAAAGAATCTTTTAATGTTTATTGCATTATATATATAGGGCAGATCAAACTATTTTTTTACTTCAAAATAGATTCGAACCAATTGAAGCATATCGTAATACTTTTGATTTCTTATTTAGTGATAAAATATTGATATCACTAGATGATGAGAATTTAAAATAGATTTTCTTAACCTTGAACTTTCTTTAACATGTAATAGTTATTATGATATTGATGATTTAGATTTATTTTTGAATTAAAGGGTTAAAGAGAAATAATATAAGTAGAAGATAATAATTTAACGAAATACTCAATCAAATAAAAAGACTTGATTCTTTTTCAATCATAGAATAATGTTAACAGTCCCTTAAACTGTTACCTCAGCCGAAAGAAGTTTTTTCGAAATTAAAATTAATTAAATATTCTTTAAAATCAATAATATCTCAAAAGAGATTAAATGAATGAATCATTAAAACAAATTGATTATAAAACAGTACCTAATAACTTCACCTCTAAATAAAATAAAAAAGTAAATTTTAATAAAAATGTATATGATAAAAAAGATAAATTATTGAGTCGGCCCTGGTCAACAAATCAAATCTGCGTAAGCATCAGTCAATTTGGAGACTTCTTCCACATAGTAATACCTGGCTATCTATTCCATAAATTACCTTTGATTTCTAATGTTAATATGAGATTATTAAAAACAAGTATTATTATTTTAAAAAAGTTAAAAATATATCATAAATAAAAATTATAAATTTCAAATAATAGTGATTGAATATATGCGGAGCACAACACGTAGATGCAATATTTGTCATATTTCAATTTTTCTTAATTATTGTGCAATGCACGTAGAAGCAAATCTTATCTATATCCTTTGTTTATTTTCCTCATAGAAGATCATGACACATATAGCCACAGTAAATGATTTAGCATAATGAAAACAATATTCAGTTTTAAATAATAAATTACATCACAAGAACTTGACATCATGGGATTGAGAATATATTAGATTTCTGAAACCTTTTCTAAAAGATGCATTGCACCAAATCTTTATTGACTTCTTGTCTAATTATTTATTTACCAAATAATTAATGCAAAGGGGTATCACTAATCACCAAAGTGTACTTTTTCTTAAATAAAAAATTATTCTTATTGTCACCTCTTCTTCCTATTTGATCACCAAAATATATCTTTTTATTCTTACTTAAATAATCTATAATTAATACGTTAAGTTGGTTTTGTAAAGTCAAAAAATAACTTGATTAAAAGTTGAGTTCTAACTACATATTAGGGAAGAAAGTGAAACTCACTAGCCTCAAAATATGGAAATTGACTAGTAAGCTTCGGAAAGAATTAATTAAAGCTTATGTTTCGTGTTTAAAATAAAAAAAACAAATAAACTGCTAACCAACTTCACGAATTTCCCCATCCATCAAAACTAAATACTATTTATTAATATCCAATTTTCTCCACCACCAATATATTATTAATGCTATTCTAATGTTCTTCTTATTAGCATAAAAAAATTAGTATTTAAATTATATATAAATACTTTAAAATACTATTTTTTATTTACTTACAAAATCACTTTTTTTTAACTACATCTTCTAAAAATAATAATTAATATAAACATTTATTCACAATATCCACATTAATTGATCTTTAGAGCCTATTTGAGTAACTTGTTTTGAGTGTTTTAAGTAAAAAAAAACCTCTAAACATTTTTATAGTGTTTGTAAAATTTAAAAATATTTTTAAGCTCTTAATTTTAATCTAAAATAATATAAATAAGTCATAAGTTAAAGATATATCACTTATGTTAGATTTATAAGTTATAAATCAAAAGACAATTCAAATATGCTCTAAATGATCTATTAGTTAGAAATAAATCATCTAAAATTAATTATTTTATGATAAATTATATAACTTATATACAAATAGTGAAATAAATATTCTCAAGAATACCAAATATCTCCAATAATACATAAAATAAAATAATTTTATATATTTATATATAAAATTTTTATACCTTATACCTAACCGCCCAAAATATAGGTAGAAAGCATAAGGTTAGGTCAAAGGTGGAGAGAGAGAAAATAGAGCCCAGATGGCACCGCCTCTATAAGCACGCCTTTGAGACGAATGACACATTCAGCCCAAACACAATCCAAAATTCAAAATCACCCCCAGTACTTCCTCTATAAAATTGTATTACCCAATTTGTGAGTGATGAAGATTTAGTGGATTTGAAGACCGAAAGAAAAGAGAGAATCGTAAAAGCAGAATAGAGGAGTATTGGTATTTGGTTGATGGTCTCATGGGTGCAACGGGTTCCAAGCTCGAGAAAGCCCTCGGAGACCAGTTTCCCGAAGGTGAACGATACTTTGGTCTCGAAAATTTTGGCAACACTTGTTATTGCAACAGCGTCTTGCAGGTTTAATACTCTTTTCCATACTTCCTTCTTCTTTAATCTTGTGATTCTTGATTCTTGATATTGCGTTGTGGGTCAAAATAATTTTAGTTCATAAAATCTTGGTTTTGCTGAGCTTTCTACGATAACGATGATCCCCACCTAGTTGGACTTATTTCATTCTGACGGTTATAATAATTTATGAATTAGTTTAGTTTGGATTTCCATCTAGTTAAAGATGGAGGTTGTCTAGTTGTGTTGCTGTTTCTATTAAATCGATTTACTCTTTTTTTTATGAGGATTATTTGGATGCTTAGTTTTGCAATTTGATGTTTTGATTAGTATTTCAAAGATGAAATTCGTCCTTAGGTAAATCAAAGTCCAGTAATGAAAATTACATTCGTGAGTCGTGAGTAATAGGTCACTTCATTGTTGCATCCGATGTGATTATTGATTGTTCCTTTTATCTCTTTTGATACAGGCCTTATACTTCTGTGTCCCCTTCCGCGAGCAACTGCTAGAGTATTATGCAAATAATAAAGGTCCTCCAGAAGCTGAGGAGAATCTCTTGACTTGTTTGGCTGAATTGTTCTCACAGGTAGCAGATTCAATCTGAATGTGTGGGCTTTCTATCTAATGAATGGTGTTTTGAATGTTTGAGTATTCTGTTACGTTGAACATGAATTTAATAATTCTCAGTAAAGTAATTACCTTACTTGATAAAAGTAATTATAGAGAAAAGGTTTGGTGTCCTCCATGTGGCATGCTTAATTGAGGAATTTGGCTAGTCTAGCCTTAAATGCTAGCTATCTCTGTGTCATTCAATCGAGAAAATGTAAAAGGATGATGAATAAGCAGAAGAACTCCGACAATTGTCGGCTTAATTCCAATCAAGTGCTAGTTCAGTATGTCCAGCAAGCATATTCCAAAATTGTCTTATTTTGGTCCGAGGAAATTCAATTGAGCGAGGACAGTAGCATAAGATTTTTACTTTTCTCAATTGAGAAGACAAAAACACTATTATTGGCTGAGCTAGGATGATGGTGCTTGTTTAACTGAAGAGTCTAACCAAATTCCAAAGTTCTAGGGAAGTAAGAAAACAAAGACAACATGATAGCGTAAGAAATATATAAGAACTTCAAACTTTCTCTTCCAAACTCCCTTTCCTTGAACTTTTATTTCTCTCTCTCTTGATTATGTTGCTACATAGAAGAGTTTTAGCTAATTCAGACCTGAAAATGAGGATGTGCTGTTAATCGGTTTTGCCATAACTAGGAATTTTTTACCTTCAATCAGGTCAGTCTCTTCTTTGGTGTGTACGAGTTAAATTTTCTGTTGAACAATGATTATTCAAGAGTTTTCATCAGGTTGTAGGCACATAAATCGGGTTGTTTATCGTGCAGATAAGTTCACAGAGGAAGAAAACAGGTGTTATAGCTCCAAGGCGCTTTGTACAAAGAGTTAGGAAGCAAAATGAACTTTTCCGAGGTTACATGCATCAGGTACGTGTTTTTCTATACATTTATGCATGCTTGCTATTTGGTGGAAATCATTCAACGTCTATGCAAGAATCATTTTTTGATAGATCATGAAGGAACAAGTCACTTCTTGATCAGTTTTTCTGAGCATGACGTTCTTGTAGGCTTCAAGCGAATCTTGAATGAGCCATCACTATCTTTTAAGATAACTTCACAGCGGTGACCTATAGCAAGAAACCTGTTTAAAAGAAAATAAGAAGAATGAAAGAAGGATTATCTGAAACAAGAAAAGAATACCCTAAAAATTTCCAAACTGGGAGATGTGCCATACTCACTTTTACTTTAGATGCATAATTAGTCCTAAGATCAGTTTAAAATGAGAAACCTCTTATACGTTACGTTGATTAAAAATAAAAAGAGAAACATCTTATATCGATCCTAAGTTCATTTATGTGCTTTATAGAAGTCATGAACCGTTTGAGTTACATTGATGTTATACTGCATGTCTGCATCTATCATGTAACCTGGAGCATCTTCAAGCTACTGTGACCTGTATGCCTTAATACAATGTATTTTCTTGTGGTTTACGTGCTTAGTGTTTTTAAACTGGTTTATTGACAGGGTAGAGAATTTTTTACCTTCCTACTTGCCCAAATTGTGCTTTACCTGCTGAAACCACGCCATATCTTTATTGTTAAGTTATTACATTCTTTATCTGATAATTTACATAGAGGTGGAAAACAAGCTTCACTAGGGTTTTATGTGTGGGTGGTTGCTAGAGGAGAAGAACAAATAGGAGGATGAAAGAGAAGAGTTAGTGTCACGATGCTTGTGTGCCTAATGGCACGGGTAATGATAACGAGGAGGAGAAGAAAGATATAGTTAGGAAGGAACTTTGTTGTAAGTCCTATATTACCCTTGAAGGTTAGATATATCAGTTACGGAGAGGTAAGTTAACATCTTTTTAACGCTGAAGGGTTTTACTACTATGAACAATGGTTTAGGGCAGCAAGTGTTCAATTATTGTGATGATATAATTTCTACTCCATTGCTATCCAGAATCATTAGGACAGCTACATACAAAATCAATTCCTACTTCATCTAGGTTTTAATAAAGTTGATTTTTGGTCATGCTTTTGCTCAGGATGCCCATGAGTTTTTGAACTTCTTGTTGAATGAACTCGTTGATATCTTGGAGAAAGAGTCACAGGGAGCAAAAAGTTCAGCAGCAACTTCTCCTGAAAAAGTCTCAAATGGAACATGTAATGGTCATGCGAATGACGTTAAGGAGGAGCCACTTGTTACCTGGGTGCACAAAAATTTTCAGGTAAGCTATCTAACTGTGTTTAGGATTTTATCTTTCTTCTTGTCTATAAATAATTTGAGGATGTCAGTTTTAGCATCTGCATTGCAGCTTCACAGGAGGTAGTGAAGGGAGAAATCAAAGATCTCTCTTAAATTTCTGTCAATAAAATTCTTTTATACTTATATGTGAAAAAAAGGAAAAAGTCATGGTTTGTTCCATGTTGGGTATTTTTGGATTTGTATCTCAGTGGAGGTGCTTGGAGGCAGGACTAGGAGGAAAATGTGAAGTTCTGTAAAAATTGTGTCAGTGAAATGTGTACTGTTTGAAAAGATTAGAGTCAAGGTCCTATATTGGTCTTCTGAATTTCTATCTGATGCTCATGGATTTCTATCAGTGGATAAATTCATATATGTTTAAATTATTAGTGCTTGCTTCACTCCACTTGTGATGCAAATTTTGGATCCTAGGATTTAGCAAATGGTGTACTACTTTCTAGAGCTAGTGGCTGCTTAACTGATTTCCTTTTTTATATGAAACACAGGGTATATTAACCAATGAAACAAGATGTTTGAGGTGTGAGACAGTCACAGCTAGGGATGAGACATTTTTTGATTTGAGCCTTGATATTGAACAAAACAGTTCAATTACAAGCTGCCTAAAAAATTTCAGTTCTACAGAGACCCTCAATGCAGAGGACAAATTTTTCTGTGACAAGTGTTGTAGGTAAGTGCCTTCACCTTTACCTTTTTAAATGATTATGGTGGATAAATTTACTTTTTTTTGTGTGTGAATTTAGCTTGCAAGAAGCACAAAAACGGATGAAGATAAAGAAACCTCCACACATCCTGGTCATTCATTTGAAGCGCTTCAAGTATATGGAACAACTAGGTCGTTACAAAAAATTGTCTTACCGCGTTGTGTTTCCTCTGGAGCTAAAACTCAGCAACACCACTGAAAACACAGATTCTGAGTATTCTCTATTTGCTGTTGTGGTTCATGTCGGAAGTGGGCCAAACCATGGGCATTATGTTAGTCTTGTGAAAAGCCACAACCACTGGTTGTTCTTTGATGATGAGAACGCGGAGATCATTGATGAGTCTGCTGTTCAGACCTTTTTTGGCTCAGCTCAAGAGTACTCCAGCAATACAGATCATGGCTATATCCTCTTTTATGAGAGCCTTGCAGCAAGCAAGAGCTGAAATAGTACTCACATGTTGAGACCCAACTGTTGTGTATGCGTCTGCTCAACTTTTGTCGTGTTTAGCTTTCCCATGGTTCATTGGACCGGCTTAACGAGTGTTTACGGTTCAATGTTCGACACACAAGGGGTTGCTAGCGTTGACTTGTTTTAACAATAAAGAGATGTAAATCTTGGTATAGAAACTTTAATGAGATGTCGAAACTGTTTTGTTAGCTATGTAACTGCAACAACTTCCAGTTAATTCCATTGGCAGAAGGAAAGCAGGAATAAGTCAAGTTTCTCCTTGTGTAATTTCAATCTGAAAAACACTGCTCCTGTGTTGTTTTGTTTTGAGGTGCTGAGATGCACATTCATGGAGTATGACTAATGCTTAATTGTTCCTTTTCTTTCTTACAACATTGCCTGTATAGAGTTAATTTAACACACTTCTCTTCTACTCTAATTCTCGATTCTTTCTTGTCGTACTATGCTAGTATAAAGTGAAGTTTAACACACTTCTCTTTGATTATTTTCCTTTTTTTACACCATGCGTGTATAAAGTTAATGTAACACGTTTTCCTTTTATTCTATTAATTGATTCGTGTTTTTAGATCATGTGAACCCACTTGGTTCTTACCTATGCTGGACATCTTAGATGAAAATTTTCATGAACTTCTCAACTCCAGTAGAAAGTGTAATTGGATGGCTTGCGTCTACTGAGTACGTTTCTTGGAAGTATTCTCGATAAGCTATGAACTGAAACATATGATGGATATTTTTCACGAAACCATGCCAATAATTAAATACTAGGTGATCAGTTCTCTAAATATGTAAATGGTGACCTCATTATCAACATTCTGACCTTACAAAATTAGTGCGATACTAAACCTAGCAGAGATACACAAAACTAATGATGCAGCAGACCTGCGTCTAGAATCTCTAAAACAGCTTTTGACACTTAGCGCTCGCTAAAACTGTATAAATTGGTAGAAACGGCGAACACTAGGAAAAAGAAACTTTGGTGAATATTGATGGCTGCACATACTAGCATTTCTTTTATGTTTTACAAAAATTATAAGAATCTAGAGCAAATTGAGTTTCCCCTCAAGTAACTTCATGGTGCAGAATTAGTTACTATGTCCTATGTATATACAACGAATCAACTATTAATTGGCTAATCAAGGGGGAAAAAGGCTTTATTCAAATGCTATAGACATGAAAGTATCATCATCCAACAGACTATCAACATCAAACAACTCCTCTTCAGGGTAGATGGTATCTTCTGGGATCTCCGGGATTTGAATTGGACCATCCTGCTGAAAGTGAAGGAAAAAAAGAAAGGTGTAAAGAAAAAGCAAATGACACAAAAAGCTAATCAAAGATGGGAGTCCAGTTAGGCAACTGAAATTTAGATTCAACATAAAATGGCCCAAAGGTCATCATCAAGATGAAGGTACAGCCAATAACTATAACCCAATAGAATTGCCGTCATTTCCTAGACTCTACAGTTGTAACAATATAAAAAGTGACAAATTCACATTCAGATGCATAATTGAGGATTCACACATATGTTCAGTTTAATGATATCAATAATTTGAAATAATCAACCCACCAAACTGCAGTCAGAAAGTCAAGGTACACTAATCCAACTATGTAACTACCAAAAACATCTCTCTGCAACTCAGATCTGTCATGAACAAAATTTATCTGCTTTCATATTCAGCAAGTGTCATAAGAGGATAACTAAGGCTAAGACTTTGTTTTTTGATGAAGTAAATACATATTCAGCAATAGTGTAACAGAGTGTTAGCTCCAGTACAAGGCCCTAACCTAGAGTCAAAGAGCTAACAAAATCCAGATAAGTATCAACGTTATTTACAGGAGACAAATATTCCAACTAATCAAGTTAACTTGGCAGCTAGCTTTTAAAAGAATGATTCGAAATTGCATTCATAGTTGCATTTGGTCATGAAAAAATAACCAGGCCAGAATGACTAATGAAACTCAGTGAGTTACAGAAGTATCAACCTAAAAATAGATTAAGACACTCCACAACGAGATTAGCATCCTAACTTACTTTTTTCATCTACTTTTCTCCGCAAGCAGCCCTTTTCCAAGTTTTTGACCTACAAAAGCTCAGTCAACCTTTGATCTAGCAACCTAGATTTGACCCATAATTCATGTTTTGCAACTTGAGAGCAAACCCATAGATAAACTCATTAAGTAGATGCATAAATGTGCATGTCAGGCAATGGGTAAAAGAGCAGTTGTTATTTTAATAATACTTGAAAATAGAAATCACATTGCAACACACTTTCTTGGATACATTCATTGTTATACCTTCACTTCACGAAGTCCTTCAGCAGCAGTAAGCAGCCTACGATATTGAGCACGACCCTCAGGATATTGAGTCATGGACTTCACCCTAGCAAGGGCTTTTTGCATCCTGACTTCAGTCTGTTTTCTTCCTTCCTTTAGAAAATCATAATCATCTTCTGGCAATGAGTCCTCCTGTGTGCTTGGCTTACTCATGACCGCCTCTGATCTAAATCCCCTCAAACCACTTCTTTTACGTCTCCAACGCAATATCACTTTCTCCAGAATTCCTACCGACCAGATAATTGGCTTATATTTCTTCCTCACTTGATGCCCCCTTATATGAGCCTTACAAAGAACAGTAAAATGTCAGCATAAAGAATGAAAATGACTACAGATGTTGAGCTATATAAGAAGGGAACTTTAAAACAATAGGTCAAACATAACGAATTGGCTGAAGGACAAGGACCCATAAATGAAAATATGATTAGCACAGCTTCCATAGCAACACACCCTGGCTCGTGAATAAAATTTTGCATGTGGAAGTTGGTAAAACAATTTAAAGGCAAGATACTCCGCATCAACAAAAACATATGTAACTAAATGCCAAGTGTATAACAATACTCGTTATCTGAAAGAAGCAATGCACCTGAATTTTAACAATTTTTTGTCGAATTAAAAGGAACTCTTTTCTCTTATTCCAGCCACGGAACTTTTTCTGGATTTGAATGGCAGCCGCATGAGCTATGCCATTGTTTTGCCCCAACTTACAAGCTCTAGAAGCTACAATAGCAATAGCATTCTCTTCAGATGATAACTCATTGTCACAAGGCTCAATAGTTTGCTTCCTCTGAAATGACTGAACCCTGAAAATTTGATGTATCCGAGCAGCTGCTTGAGTAGCATTGCGTATAGCAGCCAGAGAATCCTTGAGTGAAAGTACATCTGGCACATCGTTTTCAGTAGTTGAAACAGCCACGCGCTCTGTAACTGTTTCTCCAACTTTTGCTTCACAAACTTCTGAATCAAGTTCTTCCTTTGCATCAGTCACAGTAAGCTTAGAAAGGTGAGTAGTCAAAGAAGATTCAGCAAGAAATCCAGATATTCCCTTGTGTCCATTGGCAGATGCCAAATCAGCAGGGGTTCTACCCAAAGGAAATTCAGCAGATGGGTCTGTCAAAGCTCCAGGAGATGCACCTAAAGAGACAAGACTAACAACAGTCTTCTCCCTGCAAGATAAACCTATTAGCAAACTGATCTTTCCAATGGACTTCGAATGATGATTGCACTACGTAATAAGATTACTAATGTCAACGGGGAAAAAATGAAAGTAAAAATGTCTAAGTATATAGACTTGAATTTGCTTCCAGCTTTTTTATCTGTCAATAGCAGGAATAGAATAGATCCTTCAGAGTTCAGACTTTCTCTTCTCTACAGCTATAGCAGGATGCATTGAAGAGAATCAGTTTTGATTGACATGCCATCAGCCCACCAGTCACCACAAAGCTCTCCATACTACATCTATATGTATGACTGTTTATGCATGTAATAAGATGGAACGTTCACCCAAGGGTGTGGCCTGAGAACCATGAGGTCTCAAGTTCAAATCCCAGAAAATAAAAAATGTAACAAGATGGAATGTGAAAATTTTGGTTGAAAACAACAACTACAATGACATGAAGCTTGCACATGTAATCAGAAGAGTAGACATCCCCTTTGATAACTGAATGCAAGCGACGCTGGACTTAGACTCGTGTATGTAAGTGAAAATCTCTTATACGTGAATCTCAGATTCTCAGTGAAGCTGGATATCCTATCTTATGAACTAATGAAACATTATAAAAGCATTACTCGCCGAAGGTGAAATAAGCCAGAAGTAAGGGCAGGATGTACCAAAAGTTTAGCAAAATATTTAGCGCATGAAACTTTTCTTAAGAGCCAAGTGATATTGAATCCCATTGTAATACCTTGGCCTATTTATAGGGAGTTTGTGTAAGGCTTAAAACACACACTCATCTTGTAAACAATCAGAGAAATATACCAGAAAATTGGCATTTGCCTCCCAACTTTGCCTTCCAATTTTAAGCTTTGTTTGACTGTCTTGTTGAATCGCCTTGAAGGTGATTCTTTCTTGGTTTGGACTTAGCTGCTGAAGAGCCGTTTAGAGCATTCATCAGTCGTCCCACGAGGCCGTGAATTTAGCCCCGTGACAAGAGATTTTATGTTAATGCTAGCTGGCCCAACATTATCTGGTAAAAAGCTGTGTCTGTATATTGCTTGGATTAGTACAAACAAAAGGAAACAAGGGACCCTATTGATGTTTGCTTTAATTGTTTAGCATATCGTTTTTTAATTCTTTTTTTCGTGTTTGAACACTAAGATAACAACAATAACAAATCCAGCAGTGTTTGGATCTCAACAGAGTTTATGCAAGTTCTATCGGCTATTGGTGTCTTATTCTTAACTAAAGAAAATCAGTCATGAATCCTAAAAGAGAAGTCACAGGACAGTAAGAATGGGCCACTGAAGTATTTACCTTCCATAGAATGCGGCCCAATGAAGAGCAGTCCATCCATTCATGTCACGAAAATCTACACTTACCCCTGATGCTAAAATTGGCTTGAAGGCCCAATCATAACCAAGTGCAGCTACCAAATGAAGTACACCTTGGCCTTCACCATCAAGAAGAGTTCGCCCTCTGCCATCATCAGTAACTTGGTGAACCAGCCATGCATAAAAATTATGTTTCAGCTTTCTTTCAAAATATAGATCCTCTTTCACCCTGCATTGGGATGTGTCACCGTATGATGCTCTCTCTATTATCTGCTGATTCTCTTCCTCCATCATAGAGATGATTTTATTAACTGTACTTCGTTTCTCCTCAGAATCCTCCATACTATCAGAACTGCGACAACTACTAACAGGTCCCAATAACAATAAATTTTCAATTCGTTCAAGGAGATGCTTCTCAGTCATAGAAACATCGGCAGCACCAACTTCCTGATAAGGTCCAAATCTGTATTCGAATTCTCTGAATTCACTACAAGCCAATCTATTAGAACATGTCACGTAAAAAGGGAGTACTCCTGGTTTGTGTGGGGGAGCATGACAACGAAGCACCCCATCTGCTAAAACCTCTGCAGGAACCTCTACTTCCCCAAACATACATGACCACTTGTACTCTACCAGCTCGCCTTCACTCTTAAGAAATCTTCCAGTAATCAATACCTGCTTTGTGTATTAAAAATCAGTCAACTTTAAAATTTCATCTAATATCTTTCAGAAAGTATTAGCTAAAATAGTGATATTATGCACAATCTAGGCTATAAAATAATTAGTTGCATGATTATGGAAAGCTTGCTGCCAATCAACCAGTCTGCAGCAAGGTCAAGAAAGGTAATTGCATTTGGTAGAAAAAGCAGACACTAACTCATGAAACTACTGCAAATAGAGATTTAGACAACAGGCGATGCAAGCAGTGCATCTAGCACTCAAGCTAGAGAGCATAAAAGCCAAATGCTTACTTTCGTTTCCAAGTTTGAATAAGCCCAATTAGGTGAAAAATCAATAATGCTGAAAACCTGCTCCTGGGAGAGTGAGAGATTCAGTGAATCTGAATCCACATGCAACTGGCTTGGCAGACAGGAACCTTCTTCCTCAGTATCTATAACATTCCATGACATTTGATTACTTGGCTGCATATGCAACTCCTCAACATCCTCAAGCTCTTTTGCAACCCATCGGGAGAAGCTGTCAACTTTTTTCAGGCCTTCTTCCATTTTTACACTGCTCAAATGAGGCTGTTTGATCGTCGAATAGTCTCCAAGCTCTAGAATATCCATAGAATTCTCTTGATTGATGTCACCTTCAACTTCCACGAGTGACTTCAGAAATTGAAGATTCAATTGTGTTAGTTGCTCTTCTTTCTCATTAGAACACAAGTATGATGGCCCCCTAACGGTAAGTAGATCCGAAGGTAGTCCCAAATCATAGCTCGAATCTGCAATCAAATCCTGATTGACATTTTGTCCATGAAACTGCAACGGAGATTGTCCAAAAGAATACTGATAAAATAAAGCAAGGTTCAGCACATAAGCATTCAAGAAAAAGGAAGCCTGGTATAGAAAAGGATGAAATCCAAGGGCAAAGAGGAAAGGATAAAATAAATTATCTCCAAATTTTGACTCTTAAGTAAAAGACTGGAGTCACAGAGACACAAGCACATAAATACATCCTTAAATTGTCTGACATAGGTATTTATTTGCCGCAAGAAAAGGAAAATAGAGAATCTTCATCAAAAAAAATTAAAAAGTAGATGTGTAAGAATCCTGGAAAGTTTCTTCTAGTTTTTAAAAATACAAGTGCTTACTGGATACAGATTTAAAGACCTATGAGTTGACTGGAGAAGCCAGCAAATATGTAACAAGGGAGCGACTCTCCGAAAGAGCAGCTCAAGAGAATTAGAATGAGGATAGTTATTGGTTTTGTACTTGGAACAGTTGAGCCAGTAATGTTGATCAAGAATACAATGTAAGTTTGTAAGAAAATAAACCATAATAGCTTTACCTGCCAATTTCCATGGACTGACAAATTGTTCTTGAAATCATCTTGGCATACCATCTCACCTGCAAAAGACTTGGTTAAAGCCCTAGTTCATTTCTCAAAATGATACCGGAGAAGTCCTAAAGTGATTCAGTACCATTTGAACAATGCTGAGGAAGTGGTTCCCAAGATCCCAAATCAATTGTTCTTTGAGGACCAGATGCAAAATTACCAAGATCACACTTTCCCGATCCATCTATACCAGGAAGTGGTGTATACTCCACTGCGATAATAGTTACAATTTTTTAGACGTAAAAATAAAGAATCTGAAACGGTCTTAAGAAACCATAGCGAAGGAAAAATGCAATAACTTTACATAGAATTTTAGTAAAGGCACCTGAAGATTGAGGTGAACCATATGAACTACTGATGGTATCCCTATTCTCCACCAGATGACTGTCCATTCCAGATGCTCGGTCTGGATATGAATGAAATCTAGAACACGCTTGGTGACTATCTTCTGCAGTAAATTGATTTCAGTATGAGAACTCTAATGACAACTTTAGCACTCGGCACAAACAACTAGGTAAATCAAGTACAGTAAAAAAATCAACAACACATCAGCAGAAACCACATTAAAACCAACTGCAAAGAACAATACCTGATTCAGCTTCTTCATGTGCTTCTGTTAAAGTACTTGCTAGACTTGTTGAATCAGCATTTGCTGAAGTTAGTTTCTTGTGTCTCATAGGAAAACTATCGGACAATGAGCAGTCATTCAGATAGTTTGGGTGCGCTGATTTGGTGCTTCTGATGCTACTGACATTCACCTTGTTACCCTGTCAAGGAGCAATAACAAAGAATAATAACAGTAATAGCAAACATAATAAGAAGAATGCAGAGGATCATGCACAAACTGCACTCTCACATCTAACGTCAAGAAAGTAATTTAATTTGATCCTCGTGAGCATGTAACAATTAACCAAACTGATTCACGATCTAATAAGGAAAAAAAAAATAGAGTCTAACCTTGACTTCCAAATAGTGGACAAAAACTATGTGCATGAGATCCCTGCACCATATCAAGTGAGGAGGAAGAACTTTTAGAGCAGAGTTGGTTAGAGATGAAGAACACACTGAAGAAAAATAAACAAGAATGTGCAAATAGTTTAATCCATAAAATAAACTATTTCCTTTTGTAGGACTAGTAGACAGAATGAGTAATATGTTCATTATAAACTCTTACATAATCACTTAAATTACTATACTCATGAAATAGACAGAGTACTTTACTCTAATCTACTTCTGCTTATACCACTTGTATGAAGGTATTTTTACCAATTCATAAGTATTATTGTTTCTAATTTTGGGCTTCTGGTTTTTTCATGAGAAGTAAATCGACACAAAAGTAAAGAAGAGGTCCAAAAAAATATGCAAAATAAATAAGGAGGAGCTTCCACAATGATGCCACATTATATGGTCCATACTCACTGTTCAAGCATCCAATAACTACGCCTTTGAAAATTATCATCTTCTTCTCCATGGGCATAGTAGCAGTGTAGCACATCAATACTTCCAACCTGCAGAAGGATTTTACAACAAAAACGATGAAGAATATGAAAAAGTTCATTAGCTTAAGTTCACAAAAACTAGACTCTTCAAGCCAAGCTAAGTAAATGGTACACTTGCGCCAAACTATCAACACCTACCTTCAGCTTCTCATGAGCTTCTTTCACTGTCTTCCCATCCTTCTTCTTCCTCCAATTATGCCCATCCTTCCTAAAGTATCTTAGTACCTTCCTATCGAAAAGAAAAACAGAGCCACCTGAAGAGCAAAAGACACATTAAGAACAAACATCTAAAAATGAATAGAGGAAAAATCAAATCATTAGCTTTTCCTTTTTAGGGGATAAAAGTATCTACAACAGACTCCTCCAATCATCAACAGTCAATTCAGGTCTCTAGTCTCACAGGGTGGATAATGAATATCCTTCCAGTCACTTCCAAACAAAGTCTACATGGTATATGAGAATAATCTCAGGTGATCTTCTAGTTCCTTACTTAGATGAGAGTTTTGCAGCACAGCGTAGGACTATAGAAAAATCATTTACAAAGAGCAAACAATTAGGGTCTCAAGGAGAGAGCTGAAAACTAATTAAATGTAAAGACAATATTATTAGATCGAGAAGCAGCATGTTACTAAATGAAATCAATTCATTTACAACTACTATAAAAGAAACTTAATCAGTCCTCATACAGAAAGGAAATTGCTGCTTTGTCTAAACTCAAATACCCTATAATTTAGCTTAAATAGAGACTGTAAGTCTAACAACTAGAATACTCATTGATGCTATGGCAGACATGCAAAGACTTTACAAACGCCATCAAAACCAAGGATCCAGAAAGTTTTCTTTTGTAGAGTGTATGTTGGGATATGCTAAGTGGCGTAGCTTCTCTGAAGTACAAAAAAATTATAAAAAGTTTCAAAAATAGATAGATAAAATGAAGAAGACATACTGACTGGCCTGAATGGAGCCTCTGGGGTTAAATGGAACTTTCTATGGTTCCGCAGGATTTCACATATCTCAGCGGGTCTCAGCCAACGATGCTGCACTTCGGATAATATCTGTGTTATGTCTGAAACTCAAAATCAACAAATAAACATATTATGTTTTCAAAGATGTAATCGTTCAACTTCGGGAAGAAGTTCTATAGCAAGTCAGGCAACATAATAAACCTCAGTGAAGCACCTTTAATTCAAAACATTCAAATGTAAAATCAGACAATCCTATGGACCAACATTTGAAACGCTCTTGTCAATGCCTTATAATTGTATATGCTTATTAATTGTTAGTCTGTTTTCAGAAAAAAAGAGCATGCGAAAGAGACTCCGACCTCTAGCACACTAAAGGAAAACTCATTCTAAATCATAGCTCAAAACCAGATACAACAACACACCCAATGTAATCCCAAAAGTAGAGAAAACAACACGAATGAACAAATCAAGACAAAATACTAACAAGGTATTACAAAGCATACTGAAAAAGGAACCATAACTACAATAAAATAATACAATCATCGAGTTACAAGGTATAAATAGTAAAGAAAATAAAAGAAATAAGAAACTACAAGATCAATACTAAGAATTATAGTATGGAAGTATAAGCGAGACAACACACAACTACCTACTAACCTTCGACCCTAATTCGTGCCCTCCGTAATCTCCTGTCTAAAGTCATCTCCTCGATAAGCTAAAGTTGTGTCATGTCCTATGTATCCAATTCTTCTTCAGTCTACCTCTGCGTCTCCTAAAATGATCATAGCCAACCACTCACTTCTCTGCACTGGGGCACCATGCATCTTCTTTTCACATGCCTAAACCATCACAGTCTCACCTCCCATATCTTGTCCTCCACCAGGCCACTATCGCCTTGTCCCAAATATCTTCATTTTTAATCTTATCTTTCCTAATATGCCCATACATCCATCTCTACAACTTCAATCTTCTGAACATATGAGAGTTATTGCCTGACCAACACACTGCTCTATAAAACATATCTGTCTAACCACCACTTTGTAGAGCTTGCTTTTAAGCATGGTGGCACCTTCTTGTCACACAAGAATACGGATGAGAGTTGGATAATGTTGGACTTGAAATATCACTAGTGACTCATTTGTGAAGGTGTTAGGGGTTGAAGTTGAATCTCTAAGATGTCAACAATATTCTAGCTAATGAGAGGTTTCATTTTTCACTTCAATTCTTTGCCGTAGATTTCTCAAGAATCAGGATGAAGTTGGTTCTGCAAATAGATTGCTTCTACCTAGTTTATGTATTGCATTTGCGATCTGATGTCACAAAAAGATTATTTTAATTACACCAGCAAGCCTAGCTCAAAGAACTAAATCTGGGCTTGGTTATGCTTGAGCCCATATCAAGCTAAGAAGTTCTCTATTTGACAGGAGTTGAGCCAAAGAACAGTTGACTTGGCTCACATACATGATATACCCATCCTCTATATATTATATGCCAACCTATGATCAATTCCTTTCTCCAACTAAAACTGTTAACATAACCATCACATTAATGTTTCTCTTGTGTGTAATTATGTGGGTAATTATCTTGCATAATTATGGAACCACTGGCAATTAGATTAGAACACTCTAGTTGGTTCCACTATGGCAACAGTATTTATTGAAAAGTTAACAATATCTAGTGTAATCTTCTCTTGAAGTTCTTGTATAAAGCAATAGACTTACTCTATAACTCTTATCAAAAGAAAGAACATCTTAAATTGAAGCCTAGTATATATAAAAAGAATTATGCCTCTTTTAAATAACTTTCCGTTATTTACCCTCAAGTAGTGGATATCGACTTCTACATGTTTTTGCCTTATTATGCATATTTCTTTTTCTTAGCATGCATTACCCTTTAGTTGCAGAGACGAGATCGGAATTTTGAAAAACAAATCAACCTTCATCACTTGCTTTGGTTTGATGCTTTTGATTGTAGGTTCTTTCCTCATATTCTTTTTATTCAAGTTAATTTATGGATTGGTAATCAATATTTTGAAAGTTTGATTAGTTTTTAGATGATCAATTCTGATTATTTTTTTAGTCAATTATTATTGATTTAACATTTTAAGATGAAGCAATTCTATGTACATTCCCACTTATTCTATGTTTTTTTTTTATTCTTGATATTTCTACAATTTCTATGAAATTTTATCTTTTTTTCTATATTAATTCATATAATATTAAAGATTCACGGACTTATGCCCAGTGGCCAAAGATTCACGGACTTACGCCAGAGAAAACGTTTCATGCAAACCAAATTGGTTCAGAACTAACAACAACTAGCTAATTCCCCAATAATCTATGAAATTTAATTAATTGTAAATTCAATCAATTAAAAAAAACATCACACAAATCAGTCCATCCTCTCCGTTCTGCATTCGAGTTCAAAGTTCCATCAACGTCGACTAAGTTTTTACCAGTGACCTATACTCATCTAACTCTTAAAGCATAGAGAAAAAGTTCGGAGAACTGCAAGATTAACAAGCGATTAGGTGACCGGGAAAGAGGAAGGCACAAATTAACTTTACCTAATCGAAATCCAGGAGGATCCGATCCACAATCCTCCATTGATGATGACTTGATCAGAATACCGATGCGAGCTTCAGAGTATAGAGAAGATGAATGTGAATGAAAATGAGAACCGAGAATGTTTGGTGTGAATGTGATGGATTAGATTTGAATATTGCGGATTTTCACAACTCAACTCAATTAATTAATTTAAGACTTGAGAGGGCTTGTCAAGTCAAATAAAGTGGTGGGACATGTTAAGAACCAATTATGTCATATTTAATAAAAGTCTGAGGCACCTCAAGTAGCAACATGACTTGCTGACGCGTGGCCCATATAGAGAACCGTCCGGTTCTCCACTTTCAGCTTCTTCCGGTTCACTGCTTTTCCCGGTTTTATTTTATTTTCATATTTACATGGTCCCACCTAACCTAATTCCTTGAATTGTATTTTGGGCTGAAGTAATTATTTCCACATCAAAATGACTACGTCAAACGGTCAAAGTAATAGAAAAGGTAAAATGACTAAAATCTAAAGATCTCATCATTTAAGGTTCAAATTCTCATTTTCTTTTTATTATTTTATCCAAACACGCTAATCCACTAATTAAAATAAATAAACAAATTAAAATATAGGTGTATAAAATTATAAAAAAATAAATTTAGAAATAATAGAACATTAATTTATTAAAGGGCAACTTTCACATATAGCAAACAAAAAATTCATATTTGTATACTATAGCAAAATTTGTATAATTGCGCTACATACATATAACTGTATAATTCGCTGGCCTAAATTGTATAATTCGCTGGCCTCGCTATACATATACAATTGAATGATTCGCTGGCCTAAATTATATAATTCGCTGGCCTATTTCGCTGCAATTGTATAATTCGCTGGCCTATTTCACTGTAATTGTATAATGCGCAATTATATAATTCGCTGGCCTATTTCGCTGTAATATGTGTATAAAATTTGCTTTGCATACAATTGAATCGAAGTAAAATGTTTGTATATTATATAATTATAAGTGTATAGAAAGAAGATATATGTTTTTCTCTCGCTTTATACAAAAACAAAAACACAATTTATACACTTCTGTTGTATAAAGCGAGAGAAAATTGTATTTCACTGCAATTGTATAATTCGCAATTGTATAATTCGCTGGCCTTTTTAGCTGCAATATTTGTATAAAATTTGCATTTATAAATAATGGAATCAAAGTAAAATGTTTGTAAATTGTATAATTAAGTGTATAGCACGAAAATATATGTTTTTCCATGTGTATATACAATTTTCTCTCGCTTTATACAAAACAGAAACACAATTTATACACTTCTGTTGTATAAAGCGAGAGAGGCGAGCAGAGGGAGAGTGGCGAGCGAGAGTTTTTGGAGAGAGGCGACTGACAAATTTGGGCAAACGTTTTCTATGGGGCACAATTAAATCAAACAGTAGCTACTCTATTTATTTTAGGTTATTAGTTTGCTATTATATACAATTATCCCTTTCTTAAAATGTACTTCCGGTAATTTCGATTATAGTTTAGAAAAATTTATGCCTTATTCCTGAAATAAATACTCTCTCCGTTTAAAGAAGAATGACCTTATTGTTTAAAGAAGAATGACCTTATTTCTTTTTGGCAACTTTCACATATAGCAAACATAAAATTCATATTTGTATGTTATAGCAAAGTTTGCATAATTGCACTCCATAGCAAACATATAAATGTATAATTAGTTATACAAATATAATTGAAGCGGATTGTATAAAATGAGAAAGAGAAAGAGACTTGGGCAGAGAATTGTATAAAACGAATTGTATAACTATGTGTATAGAACGATTATATACAATTTGAATTTATATAAATGAGAAAGAGAGAAAGACAAAAGAGACTTGGGCAGGGAATATACAATTGAATCGAATTGTATAAAACGAGAAAGAGAGAAATTATATACAATTTGAATTTGTATAAAACGAGAAAGAGAGAGGCAAAAGAAACTGGGCAGGGGCGTATTTTTATTGTATAATTATAAGTGTATAAGATGAAAATATATGTATTTGCATGTGTATATACAATTTTCTCTCGCTTTATACAAACAGAAATACAATTTATACATTTCGTTTCTGTTTGTATAAGCGAGGGTGGCGAGCGAGATTAGGGAGAGTGGCAAGAGAGATCTGGGAGAGGGGAGAGAGGGGAACAAAAATATATGTATTTATACAATTTCCCCTCGTTTTATACAAATAGAAACAGATTTTATACACTTGTGTTTGTATAAAAGTGAGAGGAAGCAAGCGAGAGGAGAGAGTGGCGAGCGAGAGTTTGAGGGAGAGAGGTAATTGGCAAATAGTTTGCTACGGGATACAATTAAATCAAAGGATGGTTATAACAATTAATTTGATTTATTAGTTTTCCATTATATACAATTTTCTCTTTCTTTTTTGGTTTATTTAAAAAAGAATGACTTTTTTCATTTTTTAACAACACTTTAATTTTAATTTTTCATGCTTAAAATTACAAAATTAAAGAATAAATTAATATATTTGACATAACTTAATTTTTTATTTTTTTTAAATTTTATTTCAAATCAAACTATGTTAAACTTTTTTAACAAGAGAGTAATAAATTGAGGGGCATGACAAAATCAAATGTGATGATTACTCAACGTTTCTTTCCTCGGAGTCGGTCATTATCGCCACGTAAAGGTCCACGTTCGCCTTTTGCATACAGATTTGTAGCTGTCTGACAGTTTTAACCTCCCAGTTGAAGTCTAACGGTCACCTTTACCATGCTCTGCTCTAGGATTTTCTCCGAGTTAACCGCTTCTTTTATGACTGAACAAATAATCACTCTTCCAGTTTCGGTGTATCACAGCTTTGATTATCGGAAAGATGAATCAGTTGCTAGTGAGGTCGGTGATGAGGCGGTTAGTTTCTGGTGGTACCCGTAACGGTTGCATATCGTCTTTGTCAGCGGCGGTAATGTTCAGAGAAGTTCATAAGCCGAGTAGTGAGTCAGTTGTGATGATGAGTAGCCAGAGGCTGAGATTCTCTGGTCGGTGGTGGAGGATGATGTGCTCCACTACATCGAAGAATTCAACGACGTCCTCTGACGTGAGGAAGGAGGACGAGAAATTGAGTGGTGATTCTGTGGAGAAAATGGAAGGGGAAGACGAAGTAGCTCTTTCCAGCTATTGGGGAGTCTCGAGGCCAAAAATTACGAAAGAAGATGGCTCCGTGTGGCCTTGGAACAGCTTCATGGTATGTAATTATTTTATCAGTATGGGTAAGTGTAGTAGACCTTGTGTTTGAAACACATAGAAGACAATAATTCGGAGGTTCTTCTAGATAGAGCTTTAATTTCCTGGTAGTAAAGCTGGATGACTATTGCTTTCTTTCTGCCTGCTTTTCATGTCTGTTTACTCTGTTTCAATTACTGGTTTATGTCTTGGTGGAATGCATTACTGGTTGGTGAACTGACACTACATAGTCGATGTGGACATCAAACACCTGCGCACACCCAAGACTAGACATTTGGAGTGTGGACAATAGAACTTGGGGCCTAACATCGGTAAACTAAGAGTTGTGACTTGTGATTCTTGATACCAGGATAAAAATGGACCTTCAGTCTACCTCAATCCCAAAACCTAGCAGCTAAATTTGTGGGAATTCTGATATTATTTACTCTTTGAGGGTTGGAGTAAGATAATCTTATTAAGATTTCAATGTTTGGTGACGTTTCAGTAGTAGTAGTAAATCACTGTTGTAGCTGGAGCTGTTTCATTCTTGTCTATTCTGATCTTTAAATGGATATTATTTAGGGAATCTTGCACATGTTAATTGAAACTTTCTTGTGATCTTTCTCTTTTTTTCTTTGTCCCTGGGTACAAGATGTCTTTTTTTTTACTTGCTCAAAAAGAAAAAGGAAGTCTTGTTTCTTTTTTTTTTAATTTATATATATATATATATATATATTTTGTTACCGCTTGTAGCCATGGGAAACATATCAGGCTGACTTGTCGATCGATCTAAGCAAGCACCATGTGCCCAAGACATTCCTTGATAAGGTTGCTTATTGGACAGTGAAACTTCTCAGGATTCCAACTGATTTATTTTTTAAGGTTTGCTTTTCACTTACCTTTGCAAGGAATATGTTGTCTTAATTAAATTTAAATGGCTATTTTGTACTATTACTTCTTTAGACACCATGCTCTGCTATGTCTTCTTGGTCTCAATGTGGCCATGAGGTTCATACTACTCGACATCTTGTACCAGCAATTTTTTTTGTGAATAGAAATGCTAAGAAATGGATTCCTTTTCTGCTAGTTCTTCGGTTTCTTCATAAATGTAACCAAAGTGGACAATGTATGTGATGAAATACTGAGCAGGGATGTAAGGGAGGTGTACCCTTTACATCATCCTTCCCTAGTGGTACATCTTTTAGCGAGAGGAAACACATGCAAAAATCACAACAGTTATTGCTTCATGGACTACCGTACCTAAGAGTAATGGAAATATGTGTAAACAGAAAAACTTCTCTGCCGTGGACACTACAATGTGAATCCTTGAGTTGTTTTTATATCAAATACCTTCTTGTCACCATTGATTCTAATCTCTGCTTTCTATCGCAGAAAAAATATGGTTGTCGTGCAATGATGTTGGAAACAGTGGCAGGTGTACCTGGAATGGTTGGAGGTATGCTGTTACATCTGAGGTCGTTGCGCAAGTTCGAGCACAGTGGTGGTTG